>CM035839.1:245297599-245665099 GCA_020510985.1 Pholidichthys leucotaenia | reverse complement strand
GCACCTTAGTTAAATGGCAAATACCTGGGACTTGCACATGTGTTCAGATTTAGGCTTGCAAAGAGAAGCAAAGTGCTGGTATGAGAGTAAAGTAAACCAATCTTCATTTGAAATGCCTTTTCAGGATTTCAGCTAAAAGTGGCATCTTAGGAGGCACTCTTTAGAGTGTCTACAAGTTAATGCATATCTAAGTGTTTTTAAAGTTCAAACAAGGAATCTCTCCTGGTACCCTGCATTCCAATATACCTTGATAAATCAGCCACCCAATGAGATGCTAACCTTGGTTTTACAGGACATGAAGAAGTGCTAATGTGTACCGCACTCACGGCAAAGCTCAGGTCAAGGCTGGACATTTTCCCCAAACATGAAACAAACTTGGTGGAGAATAACACATTTAAGGCCTTGAAGAATGAAAATCAGTACAGGTTAGTATACAATTTATAGTATCAAGATGAATCTCTATAAATTAGAATGTCATCAAAAAGTTGATTTATTTCAGTAATTCAATTCAAAAAATAAAACTCCTATATTATATAGATTCATCACACACAGAGGGATATATTTAAAGTATTTACTTCTTTTAATTTTGATGGCTATGGCTTATAGCTCATGAAACTCAAAATTCAGTTTCTCAAAAAAATTGAATATTACATTAAAAATAATTTAAAACAATGGATTTTTAATGGCATTTGGGCAACTGAAAAGTATGTCCATGTATACACTCAGTACTTGGTTGGGGCTCCTTTTGCATGAATTACTGCATCATGTAATGGGTGGACATTTCAGCAAGACAATGATCCCAAGCACAGCCAAGGAAACTCTCAACTGGCTCCAGAGAAGGAAAATAAAGCTGCTAGATTGGCCCAGTCAGTCACCTGACCTGAATCCAATTGAAAATCTATGGAATGAACTGAAGATCAGAGTTCATAGAAGACACCCAAGGAACCTTCAAGATTTAACAGCTTTTGTGGACGAATGGGCTAAAATCACCCCTGAGCAATGCCTGCACCTAGTTTCTCCATACAGGAAGCTGTTATTACCAACAAAGGCTTTTCGACTAAATATTAAAAGAATTTCACCCAGTGTGTTCAATACTTATTCCCTGTTATTTCACTTCATTAAATATAACTTGTTTTGCAAACACAGTTGCCTTGATTTCTTTGTAGTATGTATGGATTACTTGGGTTGTTGCTGATATCTGGTGAAAATCTCAGGTCAATGGCTCCATTAGAAATATGTTTAATGAGGGAAAAAAGGTTGATGTGTTCAATACTTATTTTCCCTGCTGTATATGTGTGGATACCTCCTGACACATCCAAAACAAGAGTATACTCTTGTTATACGGGTTAACGAGGGCTTGAAGTGTAAACGAACAGCGGTCTTCCATCTTTGTGGAAGCAAGTGATATTTTTCCAGCTGTGAGCTCTGCCAGATAAATTTGCAAACCTAAACATGACGGCTTTTCAGTATTTCCACAGCAGGTTCAATTTATTTTCTATTATTAGAGTGTACCGCCAATACGGAACAAAGCTGGGCATCTATCAGGTTGTTAAAAATATCAATAAATGTTTCTGGCCATTCTGCTGGATTGTTCTTCCGCATACTGGCTGGTAGATGGTAAGGACACTTTTCCAGATCACAAACTTGAAGTTTTTGATCAAATCTGGTTTGATCTTACGGTGAAAGTTTGTCATAATATTGATATGACATTTTGTTTCAATGGTGCTGGAATTTAGTACCCCCAGATGTCGCCAGCTGGAGCACTGCCCACCTGGCAGCTCTATTGGAAGAGCAATGCTAGCTGAAAATCATCGCAGCTGATGAGAAGGGTAAACATAAAACCTGAATATTATTCTAGCCTCACTAAACTAGTTCAGTGACTAATATGATGGAGCCTAAACCAGATTCCACTTAAAATGTGGTTACTGATGTGTCCAGAGCTGTAGAAAACACCTCCAATGAGGAGTAGCAAACTTACTAACTAAAGCGGTAGGCTGTGCCATCCTAGGTGCACGTCAGAGAGGTTTCGCAGGTCTTTCCTACCTATGGCAGTCAGACTTTATAATCTAACCAGGGCTGCTCGTAGAGGTCATATTAAATGTACTAAATGTAACAGCTTTGCACAATAGAGATCATCCCCTCCAATACACAACTAAGACAGTAACAATCATTACTGAGGGTGGCAACAACACTGTAGATTCAAATGTGAAATATACTGTCTGGGTCTATATTCATATTCTGCAGTGTAATTTAACAAACTGTAATGCTGTTTATTCCATCTAGCTGCAATACTCCTGCACTGTGTATATGTCTGTGTATATGTCTGTGTAGCAGTATATTCATATACTGCTTTGGCTAACTAGTTCTTATTATCTTGTTGACTATTGCTCTCAGTGCTGCTATCCCTTTGCTGCTGTAATCCTGGAATTTCCCCGTTGTGGGACTAATAAAGGCTTATCTTATCTTATCTTGTCTTAAAGCTTCTGTGCAAACTACATAAATGTAGTCATGGCAACGATACGTCAGTGTGTTATGTAAAGTTGTTTGGTTCGCTTCGATAAAGAGTGGTGTGAAACCAAACCTAACTGGACCAAATATATACAATCTAACAAAATAAAAACTTTAGTCTGGACTTTGGTGGGGACTTTCAGGTGTGAAAATGCCCTAAGGTGGACCCTAACAAAGTGGCCATTTTTCTATTGCTAGCCACTCCAGATACCCAAAAGAGATGTCCAAAAGCTCTCTGTGGGTAAAAACAGCTGATGGCATGAGAATTAACTGTTGATACCACCCTTCGATCCATCCATACATCCATCCATACATACATACAGTACATACATACACACATACAGGTCGAAGGGGCAGCAGTTCAAACAGAGTAGACCAGACTGCTTCCCAGTTCACATAGCACCATGTTCCCCATGATCCCTCCTGCAGGTGATGAGCTCACTGGAGGGTGGACCCACGTGGCTCCTTTGGGTACATTGGGACCTTGATGTAACGTTTTTGCCATGAGTATCCGAGTATTAAAGTACATCATGAGTATTAAAGTACATCATGAGTATTAAAGTGTCATGAGTACTTTAATAAGTCCTTACAGACACAACATGTGCCTAAGCTCTGGAAAGAAGCCATGGTTGTCCCCGTTCCAAAATCCAGCTGTCCAAAAACGGTAAATGATTTTAGACCAGTTGCCTTGACTTCAATTTTAATGAAAATTTTTGAAAAACTGGTCAGATGTGAGGTCCTAAAGCAGACTGACCATGCATTGGATCCTTTGCAGTTTGCCTGTAGTCCTCACAGAGGAGTGGAGGATGCCACTGTCACTCTGTTTAACATGCTTTTTAAACATCTAGATTTTAATGGGACACACACCAGGCTTTTATTTGTGGACTTTTCTTCCGCTTTTAATACAATCCAACCTCATATTTTAGTTGAAAGGCTCCTGCAATAATTTGATCTGAGTAATAATCTGGTGGGTTGGATTCTGGATTTTTTTAACCAACAGGACACAGAGAGTAAGGGTCAATGGTACATTGTCTGACCAAAAGTGCTCTTCTACTGGCTCTCCTCAGGGGGGGGTGTTGTCACCACTACTCTTCATCCTGTACACAAACATGTGTTGGAGCAGACATGACAACAGACACATTATAAAGTACGCTGATGGTTCAGTTGTTGTCAGTCTCCTCCAGGATGGTGAGAGTGGCCACGGCCCAGTAGTTGATGATTTTGTTCACTGGTGTGAGGATTCCTACCTGCAGCTGAATATGACAAAAACTAAAGATATGATTATTGACTTTAGGAGGAAAACTCCCAGGCACAGAGTCACTGTACTAAAAGGCCAGACCACTGAATGTGTTTAATCTTACAGATATCTTGGGACGATTATTGATAGTAATTTAAACTTTGAAGAGAACTGTGAAAGTGTGTGCAAAAAGGGTCAGCAACATTTGCATTGTTTAAGGAAACTCGCACGCTTCCAAATTGACCAAACCATAATGACAATGTTTTATCGGGCTTTTATTGAATCTGTTTTATCCTTTTCTTTAGTGTCATGGTTTGGTCAGATAAAACTGAAACAGAGGAAATCCTTGGATCAGGTAGTTAGATGGTCCAATCGTTTGCTTGGTGAGTCACAGCTGAGCCTGACATCCCTGTACACCAGACAAGTACAGAGGATTGCTGCCTCCATTTTAAATGATGACTCCCACCCTTTGCACTGCAACTTTCAGCTTCTTCCCTCCAGACGGAGGTTTGCTGTCCCAAAAAGTAAAACCCAGCGCTACAAAAACAGCTTTGTTCCTGCTGCTGTCAAAGAGTTGAACAAGTTGTAACAGTATATTGCACATAATTTAGTTTAATTTTTATTTTATATTTATTTATTTTTGTAGGTTTTTTTATTTGGGTTCTAAATCTTTCATTGGGTGTTAGACTTTTGAGTTTTTAACCTCTTTGACTAGTCTTTAACTTTTTAATATGACCCTTCTCTCTTCTCTCTTTGTTTTTTTCTCTTATCTCTTTGTCTTATGTCCTGATTGATGGAGCCTTGAGTATTTTTATCGTGTTTATAGTCAGCTTCATGTGTGCCTGTGTTTGTGTTCATGTTGAATGTAATTGTGGTTTGTAAATATGGATGTCACCTGACTGCAAAATAAATCTACCTACGGGTACAAATAAAGTAACCTGAACCTGAACCTGAACCTCTTTTGGTCTGGCCCTTCACCCAGGACAAATTTGTCTTGAGCTCCTGGGATCATTAAGGCACACAAACCCCTCCACCAAAATAAGGTGGCAATCCATGAATAGAATAGAATAGTATAGAATAGAATAGAATAGAACAGGCTTTATTGTCATTGCACAGTTGTACAGCACAACAAAATTGTGGGTGCTCCACCAGGCTACTGTGCAATAAAGTAAGAGAAGGATTAGATAAAACACGATTACAGAACACATGATTAAACATATGACTGAAATAAAAAAAAAATGGCCCAGGATTATGGAAATATACACAGGAATGATAGTGGTTTCACGGATGAACAATGTACATAAAAGTGCGGAGTGCAGAACATACAGGAGAACTGTTGATACCAATGTGTTAACTGTGAAGAATAATGTTCAGGTCCAACAAACAACTGCAACACGTTGAATAGAGAGACCAAACTTTAGCTACACCAATCCTCAATACCTTTAGCAACAAGTCTCCATACAACTCCACTGTATTACACAGTGGTCATCAGGGTCAGTGGGGTCTGTTTTGCTCTGCAGCCCTTTGTTGATAAGCAGCTTCAAATATCTCCAGCAGGGAGAAATGTTACCTTTTCCTCTTTTTTTAATGCTTTAGCTCAAATTGATCTGGTGGCTCAAGCTGGCAGGATGATGAAGAGGCTCGTTAAGCAGAAGAGGTATTAGGTCTGAGTGCGTGAGATTGGAGAAAGTCATGGCCGACCCGGGGGCATCTGTGTGGTTTCCTCATGCATGACACCTCACTTTCAGAAGAAACAGTACTCGTTTCCCATCTACAGGCCAGGAGAACCGCTCCTCATGGGTATCATGGATGTGTGTGTGGGGGTGGGGGTGGGGGGGCATTCATTAGGTAGTTTGTGTGTGGAGCAGAGAAAATTGAGTTCTGCACCTGAAGACATAAGCATTTGTTAAAATGGTTAGTTTCTGGCTGAGAAAATATGCACAAGCCTTTGAAGAAAAGGTTCATCTCTTAAATCCATGTTGTCGTGTGGTAATATCCAGTATTTCATTTCCCAAGTTACTAAAAAGGGTAAAGAAATGCAGCAGAAACATGATGGGGAGGGGATTAATGTAAGATTAATGCCAGTCTGCTTTGGTGGTCACAGGTCTCCTGCATCCTCAGTAAGATTCACTGAAGTCGATTTAAAGAGAAAGCTTGTTTGGTACTCCTGTTCGACAAGGCAACATCGTTATTTCTCTTCCTGCTGTTATTGGTAACATTAACTGTGTGGTCTATATTGGCTGCTATCTCTCATCACAGTTACCGAAACAAATACTCTCAGCAATAAAACCTCAGCAAGACAATCACTTCTTTAAATGCAGTGATTGCCAGACCAGCTACACCACTGTGTTAGTGAGACTTAACTGAAGAGACAGAAGATGCTAATGCTGGCCAGGAAAGACACCTTTCAAAGCAGTCTGCACTGGTATTTGGTAAATGATTATTCTGTTTAACTCTTTTAAGTCCACCCAGTGCAGGACTGTAAATATGTGAACATAATTGTTTAACTTGAAAAAGAACATTTCTGAAGTGTATAGCATATGAACATATTGGAATCTCTTTGAAGCAAGCTCAACTTAGTGCAAACTGTGAGTCACATATGCTGACACAAGAGATAAAGTGGCGGCTAGACGGTGAGGACAACAATCCCCAAGTGTACTTCCAGCTATATTTGCCCTCAGATATAGATGCAGAGACAGAGGGATGGGCCAGCAGAGCCTGGTGAACAACCATTCCCGCCATGACATTATGTCACGGCGGGAATGGCAAGATTATCAGCCCAAGATTCACAAAGGGTGATGGGGCTCAAACCCCAACAGATGGAGGGGAAGCCCATCTTTCACAGTGAAAAATTGGTTTACAGAAAAGTAGGTTTAATGGGAGTTAGACTACAAGTTAACTTACTGAAGAGTTGGTTTACTGTTTAGACATCATGATATTTAAGATCAGCACCTTTATTTTTCCTTCTTATAATACAGCCCCCAAATCACATGGTAAGCAGGGGGTGAGTATCTGAAAAATACAAGGTAATCAACGGGAAAATATGGGGTTTATAACAGATAAGTACCTGGGTTGAACTCAGAAAGGACAAGGTAAGGAAGAGGAAAGTATTCGGTAAATACCTGGTAAAGTACCAGAAAATAACATCATAAATACACGGTAAGTACATGGTCAGTACACAGTAGGTACAAGGTAAGTACCCTGAATGTACAAGGACCAGGAAAGCATGGGGTAAGTACATTTTAACTATATGATATGTATGGAGGAAGTACAGGTTAAAAACTGTGAAAACAAGGTTAAAGCAGGGTAAGGGAAATTGTTGAGGAAAAAAAAACTAAAAAAAAAAAATTATCCTTTTTTCAAACTACTTCCCTTGTATTTACACTGTGCTTGCCATCTACTTTGCAGGTACTTACCCATTTAATTTGTGGGCTGCATTACAAGGTTTTACCCATCTTATCTTTCGCAATGTTTTATTACCCCATTGAACTAACAGGAATATTAATGTAAAAATATATATCTGATCAGATTTATTCAATTTGGCATAAAACTGCTAAATTTGACACTCCATTACCCAGAGGTCTCTGTAAACCTAAACTTGTGCTTTGTTTTGTTCTTTCAGAAACAAAAGCTGCACTCAACTTTTATATAGTATGTACAATGAATAGATCTCTTTCTGTATCTAAATGCATATTGCATAATTTGAGCAAAATTATCAAAACTCTGTATCCTCTATACATAACTGAGGATAGGGTACATTCAAAGATTTATAACAAAACACTGCAGCACATCAAAAAAATGTCGAAAAGCTTTATTTCCATTCAGTTTCAGCACCCAGCCTGACTCTTGTTAATTTGATTTTGCTTAACATAAAACCCCCAAAGTGCCTACTTTGATTGATTTCGCTATATACTGTATGCATTGTAGTTCTTATTCACTGCAGTCACTACATGACCACATTTAGCCACTGAATGGAAGCTATTCAGTGTCCAGCTGAGTATTATTTGCACAGCCCAGTCCTCTTAATTAAAGCTGTGAGAAAGCCTGATAATGGTGCAGTGAATTAACAACTTTTAATAACCCCCTGGAACCTGATATGCCATTTGGACAAGTCCTTGAGAGTGATTATTCAAAAAGTTACTGAAGGGTTCTGACATGCAAAATTAGAATATTCAGCAGATTTCAGCAGTTTATTAAATGAGATCAGCTGCACGGTCTGAAGTCTGTAGTCAGAAGAGAAGGCATTTATTTGCCTTTATTGTGTAAAACAACAGTTACTTGAACAACACACACAATTTTTCCACACAAAAGAATATGCCTATGCTCATAGATTCAATATTTAATTCCAAACCAAGTCTCTTGAGAATTTACCCACCATTGAACACACACTAGACTGTTTTCTTTACTGCTCACCCATCAACATAAATATTGCTGCATGGGGTAGCCACTTAATCTCAGTAGATGGGAAATTACGAGAGCCAAATGAGCCAATAGTCATAATAATAGTTGTAACCATGTGTTGAGGTTATCTCCATAATGGGGTCTAATGGCACAGTTCAAGGGCGAAGCAATTAAGGAGAGCATAATAAGCTGCTGGTATTTATATCATGTCTGAGTGAGTGTGGTGAGAATGCAAACACAAGAGTGTAAACAATGCTTCAAACATGCACATAACTTAAGTATTAGGGCATTAACCCTACAAGGTGTAGTTCATCATCATTGATGACAAGTTTTCCACCCCTAGTGATGGAGGAATCAAAGCTTTCTGAAGCACGGAAACACTTTGAACCATTTGCACTGAAAGTGAGTCACTACTTTGAACTGGTCAAAACAGGTGTGAACAGTGACATCTGCTGGCTGTACCTGAATACTGCATCTAAATGAGCCTGTAATCAGACTCAAAATGTTACGGGCTCACAAATTCACTTTTAATCTAGTACAATGGTTTTCAAACTTTCTGAGCTACAGAACCCTTTTTACATTGAAAAAAATCCTGCGGCACCCCACCAATCTAAAATGTTATAAAATGACACATTGTAGCCTGATGCAATATTTCTAATGACAGTTTAGACTTTGTTTATACTCAATGTGAAATGTGATATGATTACCTACAAAGTCAATGGAAAGATGCAAGTGAATGCAAGTTTGCATCCCCATGAGTTGGACTTTGTTCAACTTGGGTCAGGAATTCACTTCATGCTTGGTCGCAAGGGCCATGAATTAGTTTAAAAGTTAGATAGCGTCTTACCAGAGATGTTTCTCATCAGATGCATGCTGCTGCAAAGAGGATTCTTTTAATGGCAGATGTGCTTTTCTTGGCACAACACCGGTGGACCTGTGTAACGGTTGTACCCACCACTTGTTTGGTGCTGGGGCAGCTGACGTCGAGATGCAGTTTCTGGGGGAGGTGGTGACAGTTTCCCCTCCAGATACTGTTGTGGTGGTTAGTGAAGATTATTTTTTGACTCCCATGTACTTCCTCCACCACTTGGCCAAAACAACACATTGTTGTTTTGTTTTAAATATGTCACTGATTTATCATTAAAAAAAGGGTAGTGGGGTTGTGCTTGTGCTTTTTTTTCAGATTTTAGACATTTTCAATGAATGTTTTTTGTTTTCAAATTTTCATTAATGTAAAAATTATTTCCTCATGGTGTCATGTTAGACACAGTACTCCACTTGGGTAAATGGCAAATTTATTTGAAGCCAAGAGCCTTGTACTCTGCAACTTATAACAGCTTGTAAAGATTACATTTAACAACTTCTGGCGGGAGCGCTGCCTATATATAAGGATGGGGCGCACCTTGTGATGTCACACTCCAGCAATTACGGAAGCCCTGATAGTTCATGCAGATATTTCTCATTACATCTCTCCCTTTTAGTGAACACATCATCTCAGTATGAGCCTTATTGCACACAATTAGCTCTGTTCCAAATATTGCTCTGCACCAAATGCTTAAGCAACTAATTAAGCAAACGCACATTTGAACAGTGTTATTCAACTGGCTTAATGTCCTTCTATGAAGCGAACCCAGTGTCCATCTCAGGATTTAGGTTTCAGTGTCCTTGAAGTCTTTGCACATACTCTGCTAAACTTATTCTTATCCATGCAACATAACAGCAGAATAATTCAGAGTACAACTTTATCACATAGACTACCACCAAGAGGTGAGACTCACCTGTATGTAATCTATTCTCAACTCGAGAATGTGTCTCGATACCTGAGGGGTAGCCTAATCTCTCGTCCTTTGGAGGTCCATTTTATCAGCCCCTGGGTTGGAGTTAGGAGATGAAGTGGAGTTTCTGGTGTAGTCTCTGTGGGTGGATGGGTTGGAGATGAGTCAGTCTCTACAATAAATCGGTGTAGGAGAATCAGTGTCTCTTGGTTGTATGGAGTTCTCCTCTGGCTGGTGTGACTGAGCTGCAGGGGTTGGCTCGACAGTCTCAGGCAGTGCCTGTAGATGTCTCCTGCTGCGTCACATCACTGCTTCTGTGTCGGTCCTGATGATGATCGTGGTTCTGCTGATCTCCAGACCACTTCAGTAGAGGTTGTCCACTCCTTCTCCCCATTTAGCTTCACTCTGATGGCTTGTCCTGGGGGTAGTGTTGGCAGTGGGCGGGCAGAGGGTCTGCGGTTGTAGAAGCGTTTGTTTGCTCTTTTAGCTCTGAAGTCTTTCAGTTTTACTTGGTTGTGACTCACAGGGTCGCTTTGTAGGTTGTTCTCTAGTGTTGGAACTGTTGTCCGAATCTGTCGCTTCAACATCAGCTGCGCAGGGCTGGCCCCAGTTGCGGTGATGGGTGTTGCTCTGTAGCTCAGTAGTGCTAATGATGGATCTGGTTGTTTCAGAATCCTTGTTGCTGTTTGGACTGCTCTTTCTGCTGCTCCGTTAGCTTGAGGGTAATGGGGACTGGAAGTTGTGTGCTTGAACCCATACTGTCTTGCAAAGTATCTGAATTCTGCTGATGTGAACTGCGTACTGTTGTCACTGATGAGTTTTAGTGGTATTCCCCATCTGGCAAATATGCTTTTAAGTCTGGTGATGACCTGTAGGCTTGATGTGGTGGAGAGGTAAGCCATCTCGATGTAATGAGAATAGTAGTCTATAACCATCAGTTACCTCTTCCCATATACCTCACAGAGGTCTGCAGCAATCTTCTGCTATGGTCCTTCTGGCAGAGGTGTAGTGATGAGCGGTTCACTTTTCTGTTTTGATTTTGTGCTCTAGGCAAAAATTATACTGTGCTAGGGTCTCCTTTATCTCTTGCCCAATCCCAGGCCACCAGACCGACATCTTGGCTCTCTCGCGACATTTCATCAAACCCTGGTGATCTTGGTGAATTTGTTTCAGAACGCCCTTTCTGAGTGGTGTAGGAATGACTGTTCGGTCATGGCAGAGAAGAAGTCCATCTGACTCCAAGAGATGTTCTCTTACTGCATAACACGCGGAGGAGGATGGGAATGTGGCCTTCCTGCGCGGCCAACCATTTTGGATGCACCTGATGACTGCACGGTGGCGCAGTGGTTAGCACTGCGGCAGCACAGTTTACCCTTGGCCGGGGGATCGTGGGATCGTGGGTTCGATCCCAGCCCCCGACCAACAGTGATCTGTGTGGAGTTTGCATGTTCTCCCCGTGTTGCGTGGGTTTACTCCGGGATTTCTCCGGTTTCCTCCCACATGCCAAAAACATGCATGTTAGGTTAATTGGCTGTTCTAAATTGTCCCTAGATATCTGTTTCCTATAGGCCCTTAGAATAGAGGGTTAGTATTAATGAAAGCGCTTTGAGTGGTCTTTGTGACTAGAAAAGCGCTATATAAGTGTAGGTTAGTTAGTTAGTTAGTACTTGTCATTCTTTGTGGCGTCTTTGATTTCGTTGAGTTTTTCAGATGAAACAGGTGTGTTTGTTATTACAGCCATAACGTAGGCTTCGACATCCTGTTCAGTCTCTGACTCTACTTTTCAGCTGAGTGGACTTCGGGATAGTGTGTCAGCTATTATTTACTGTTTCCCGGGAAGATGAACGGCAGTCACATTGAATCTCATCAGGCGCATTAATAGTCTCTGGCACCGCAGTGGTGCTTTATCCAGGTCGTAGGTGTTGATCAGCGGCACTAATGGTTTGTGATCTATCTGCAGTAAGAAACTGTCCATACCTTGGATGAAGCGTGTGACCTGTTCACAGGCCCACACTGCTGCTAGGCACTCTTTCTCGATCTGCGAGTACCGCTTTTCTGCCTCTGTTAGGGTGCAAGAGCAGATGGCGATGGGTCTCAGCTCACTGTTGTGTTCTTGCAGGAGTGCAGCTCCTAAGCCGTAACTGCTGGTATCAGCGCTGACGACTGTTTGAGGGTTGGGGTCGTAGAAGGCAAGTGCAGGTGCTGATAACAACATGTTTTGGCTTTTTGCAGTGCCTCTTCTTGGGGTTCACCCCATAACCATTCACTGTCTGCTTTTAGAAGTGCAGTGACTGGATGTAGTGTGGTTGAGAGTCCTGGCAAAAAATTTTGCCAGATAGTTGATTAGGCCCAGAATCTGGCGTAGCTCTCCCACGTTAGTTGGGCTTGGCATCTCTCTGATGGCTCTAACCTTGCTTGTGTCACTTTACACCACTTGCACTGATAATATGCCCGAAGTAACACAGTTCAGTCTTGTTAAAGTGGCATTTTGTTTTGTTCAATTTCAGACCTGACTTCCTGATTGTCTGCAGAACTGCTCTCAGGTGGTGGTCATGCTCCTCTTCACATGACCTGAACACCAGTACATCGTCCATAACAACGATCACTCCTTTGTGGTCTTTTAGAAGATCAGACATTAATCGGTGGAAAATTTCTGGTGCTGATGAGATCTCGAAGGGCAGAGGGCGAAATCAAAACCTGCCCGTTGGTGTGATGAAGGTCGTTAGTTTCCTACTGCTGGGGTCAAGGGGAATCTGCCAGAAGCCACTCGATGTGTCTAATGTAGAAAACACTTTGGCTCCGGCCAATTTGGGCGTGATGTTATCAAGCGTTGGCAGCATGTATCATTCTTGCTTAACAGCTTTATTCAGGCGCTTGAGGTCTACACATATTCTCACTTGGTCTTTGTTCTTTTTCGCAGCAGGCACCATGGGTGCACACCAGTCAGAGGGCTCAGTCACCTCTTCTATGATGCCCATAGCCAACATCCGCTTCAACTTTGGAGAGCAGCAGAAACGGAACTCGGCGAGGTGTTGTCGTGACGTATGGTTCAGAGTCTGCTTTAAGCTTGATTTTCACTGGATCGCATTTCATCAGTCCTATGTCCCCAAATACATCTTCAAATGTTTTGGTGTTGACTGTTCCAAGTCTCAAAATGAGGCCCATTTTCTTGGAAACACTTCTTCCCTGCAGGTTCTGTGTAAACGGTCCATGGATAACTGTGACCCAGTATGAATATTTTTGTCCTTTATAGTAAGTGACTGCTAGGAATTTACCTATGCATTTTACTTCACCTCCTGGGCTGGAGGCATTTGGTCTCGTTCTGGAAAGGTGAGGCTTATGTGGGAGACTGTTATATGTGCACTGGGACATTATGGTAATGTCAGCCCCGGTGTTGATCTTAAACTCGACTGGGTTGCCATTTACGGGCAGTGTCACTAAGCATTCTTCATTTGAACCAGGCTGTTCTACAGTATAATGGTAATTCCTGGCCCTATTACAGCCCCCAAAAAGAAGTCCATGCTGTTTGAGCTCTTTTGTGTCACCACTTCTTTCAGCATTTTGGTTTTGCATCCAGCCTCAAAGTGTCCCATTTTATTGCACTCGCAGCATCTTTTATTACGAGCTGGACAATGGTCATTTTTATCATGCTTTCTGTTGCATCATGTACATTCATTTGATCTTGACTCACATATTTTTGGGTTTTCCTAATGTTCGTCGTAGCCCCTTTTTGCATGTGGTCGCTCCCTGTGCCTCACTGCATTCACTGAGAAGACATCACTGGCGCCAACATTTTGCCGTTTAATCTGCTTGCTCTGCCTGGCAATCTGGATTGCTTTCTCTAAGGTGAGTTCTGGCTCTAGGTGTAGCTTTTGTGACACTTCTTTGTCCAAAATACCAGTGATGATCCTGTCCCTTATTTGTTCGTCCTTAGCTATTCCAAACTCACAGTGGTGGGCTAGCTCATACAAGCTCCTCATGAAGGCCTCAACAGTCTCACCTGGCCTCTGGGCGCGCTTATGGAAGCACGTGCGGTCATGGATGATGTTGCGTTTAGGTACAAAGTGCTCATCAAACTTGGCTATCATGGTCTCATAATCAAACATACTTTGGTCCTCACCGTCATACATGAAGGACTCGTAGATAGGCTCTGCGCCCTTGTCCATACCATATAGGAGGGAGTTAACCTGAACCGTCCCGGGCTCTCTGACGAGCTTAGAAGCTATGTGGCAGCAGATGAATTGGCGCCACCACACCGGCCACTCTGCCGGCTGTGAGAAGTCAAACTGCTCCGTGGGTCCAAATTTTGCCATGTTCACTCGGCATTTAGTTCGTATCTTCTGACACCATGTCACGTCAAACACAGTACTCCACTTGTGTTAACGGCAAATTTATTAGAAGTCAAAAGCGTTGTACCCGGCAACTTATAACAGCTTGTAAAGATTACATTCAACAACTTCTGGCAGGAGCACTGCCCATATATATAAGGATGGGGCGCACCTCGTGATGTCACACTCCAGCGACTATGGAAGTCCCGATAATTTATACAGATATTTCTCATTACACATAGATTTCAGATTTTTTTCTCATAAATATTTATCTTTCTGATAATATTTTCTGCTCCAGTGGAGCTGCTCAGTGGCCACAGGTCAGTCTGTGGTTGTACTGGGCAGCTTCTAGGTCTGAATATGTAATTGTGTGAATGTGAACAGGGCATCCTTGAAAAACAGAGGTTGCCTCTCATTGAAATTTCCCCTGTATAAGTAAAGGTTAAAATAAATAAATAAATAAATAAATAAAAATCCTACATTTTGTGATAAAGTTGAGACCCTTTTTTCACACAGTTGCAACTTTTTTCAATTTTTTTTTCTTGTAAATGTGGAGCTCATTTTCTTTTAAATTTGCAACTTAATCTTAAACATTTCTGAGATTTTTCTCTTAAATTTGTTAGTCTGAGGGATAAAATCACATTTACCTGCTCGTATAACAATAAGAGCACTCTGGAGCAACTGCAATGTCCCCCATCTCTGTTTTCTTTGAAGATCCCAATATCTTTTCAGCAGTTTTCAAATTTTCTGTATAATTATTCCAGCAGAACCAAATTATGATAAACCTATCATCCATGACTATACAAAAAAAAAAAAAAAAAAAACAGATTTACAATTTCTGGAATTCAACAAGAGACTTTCATAGGTCGACACAAGTTTCTACTAAACAAAGTGAAATGAGCATATCAAGTTATGAGGCAAAATTATTAACTGAGGTAAAAAAAAATATAACATTGCAAATCAAGGGCTGTAACTAGTGTAAAAATCATCCAATCAAAGCTAAATCACAATATGCATATCATTTGTGTACATTAAACCATGGTACCAAGTTTTAAAACATTTGTAACAAAACTGTAGGAGGAGTTGATTTCACAAGACAGGTACCCTTTGTGGGAAAGATGGACATATGGGCATCATCAAAACATAATCCCCTTTGGTCTTCAACCAGCAGGGGATAAAAATCATATACAGAAACAGTCATTCAAACACTGTAATAACAAATGTATTTTATATTATATGCAGGGCTTGACATTAACTTTTTTGCTCACCGGCCACTGTGGCTAGTGATTTTCCAAAGTTATTAGCCACTAAGCCTTTTCACTAGCCACAATTTTGTGGTTGCAAAATTATGTTCAATATGATCACATTTGACTATCAAATGCTAAAATTTACTTGAACTAAATTTACAACCTTTTAAAATGTAAATGACCCTTATACATACATTAAAATAGCAAGAGAAACACTGTTGAATTATTCATTAACAGCAGTAAATGCTGTAAAACAGTCTAGAAAAATATTTGCAATATGAGAGTAAAGTACAGGTAGATTTGGGGTCCGTCCCAATTCTCATTTGTATCCCTACCTCTTCCCCTTTGCCTATCCCTACCCCTTGGCCCTTGAATTCAAAGGCCAAGGGGTAGGGGTTGAAAATGACCCCTATGAACTGGGACACCCATTCAGGGCCGCATGAGGTCATTAGTAATTGCTGACGGATTTAATTTACATCTACACTACCTGTTTTGTCATGAGCTGAGCACTGGGGGTTTCCGCCATGCTCAGTTTCATGGCCTTTCTCTATATTTGTATACAGTGGTACCTCTACTTACGAACGTCTCTACATACGGAATTTTCAGGTTACGACACGCCTCAACGGGAAAATATTGCCTCTTGTTACGAAAGAAATTTCAGGATACGAAAGGCAAAAAAGTACGCGCTCCTCGCAGCTCCCGTAGTTTACCAAACGTAAACATACCTGTAGCTGCTCTGCCATTGGCTATCGCCTAGCATCTTCAGGCAGCATGTTCGGGCAGTTTTACGTGTGTGTACAGTACAGAATTAACATTTATTCGCTATGGGCCCCAAGAAAGTGACGGAGATAAGTGGAAAAGGAGAAAAGAAGAAGAGAGTTTTTTTGTCCATACAAACAAAGAAGGAGATAATCGAAAGGTATGAAAAGGGGATGCGTTTGGTTGATCTCGCCAAAGAATATGGCCGTAATACATCAACGATCAGCACAGTATTAAAACAAAAGGAAGCCCTTACAAGCCGACAAAAGCAAACGTCCTTGGATCGTTTCTTCACTAAACATCAGGCAAAAACCACTGATGAGACGATAGCAGTTAAAAGGTAAATGAACATAATTTTTATTATTCTTTCTCTTTTATTATTCTCTTTTATTATTCTTTCTCTCATTTTAAACTCTCATTTTATGTTTATTGTGCAGTAATCTAATTGTAACATGTATTTGTTACATGTTTTGATGCGTTTTTATGATTTATAAAAAATTTATGCCCGAATTTTGGGGGGCTTGGAACGGATTACGGCATTTACATGTAAAACGCGCCTCTACTTATGGAATTTTCACGTTACGAGAATACTTCCGGAACGAATTAATTTCGTAAGTAGAGGTACCACTGTATTTGTTGTACTTTGTGCTTTTTGGTTTCTGCGTATCTCGTATTGTTTCTTATTTTTATCCTCCCCTTGTTTATGTCATCATAGTTTTGTAACTCTCTTATTTGGTATTAGTTTGTATTTATTTCTCAGTCCTTGCTGGTTGATATTTAATTCTTTATATCGTACTGTTGTGCTCTCTCTCCGGGTTGACAGCTGTCAGTGGCACTTCCGGGCTTTTGCTCCATTGTGGGTGGTGTCCCTGTCAGCTGTCAGTCCCATATTCTCCCCTCTCATTGCTCCCAGCTGACTCGAATCTGTGATCATTGTTTCCTCCTGCCCGCTCATGGTATCCATACCTGCTATCATTTGTGTCAATTTATTTCTGGCCCTATTTTGGGACTGTTATTTCTCTCATTCATTGTTGGAGTCTCAAAGTTCATTCACATCAAACCCCATCCCTGTTCTGACATTCATTCCTGTGTACATCCGCCTTTGTCTGTAAGTTTGCTTTTTTCACTGTCTGGAATTTTGCTTTGTGCACAGTTTGGATTTTTGTGTTTTGCACTATTTGGACTCTTTGTGTTTGATTAATAAATACGACAAGCTACAGTTCAGCATCTGGGTCTCTCCTCTCTGCCCCATGGGGCAATTCTTAACATGTTTTCACCAAAAAAAGAAGAAAAAGAAAACTGATGAGGAAAATAGTCTCATCTTAAGGAGAAAACTGTTTCAAATTTACATGAACTATTCTGATCAATACAAAAAGTCAGCTGTAGAAATAAAGAAAGCTGTAAATTCAGATAAAAACTTGGACCCCCTGGTGAGCTGTTTTTGTCCTGCAGGCCACATGTTTGACACCCAGCAGATTAAAAAAAAACACAATTAGAGGCTTTACATCCATGAAAAAGTTGCATATCACAGATATTATAGATAATAACAGATAAACAAAAGTTCACCTCAGAAGAAGCTTCATTTGCTCTTTACAGCAACATAAAGTTTAGTCACTTTTTTCCCCTCTGTCATATGAAAACTTAAATTTTCACATTTGTGGACAGAAAATATTTTATTTTATTTTATTTTTTTTATTTTGCATACTTTATTGATCCCCAGAGTGGAAATTGAGGGTATCCACCTGGATGGATGAAGCAGCCACAGTACGGTGCTATCCCTTTACCATTCAAACACACATTCACACCTAGGGCCACTTTCAGAGTCTCTAATTAGCCGAGCCTGCATGTTTTTGGCCTGTGGGAGGAAACCGGAGAAATCCCAGAGTAAACCCACGCAGACACGGGGTGAACATGCAAACTCCACACAGATCATGGTTGGTCAGGGGCTGGGATCGAACCAGTGATCCCATGGCCAAGGGTGAGTTGCCTTGCTGCCGCAGTGCTAACCACTGCCCCACTGCACCGCCCCAACAGGGGCAGGAACTTCCCAAACAGGACCTTCTTGCTCTAAAAATAATAGGGTTACAAAAATAATTTTTTTGTAAGTTGTCTTTTTCAACTGATTTAAGACAATTTTGAACCACTGAATCCAAAAATGATCCATCTCTCTCGATCAGGTCAGGTTTTTATTTTATTCGAACCTCTATAATGCTCAGCAGCAAGGATGTCTCTCTTCAGAGTCCAACAGTAATCAGCCATCATGACAATTTATAACATCATGTCATAAACTGGCACATGCAAACTCTTTAGAGTTTGAGAAATTTCAAGAAAAAAAAAAGAATTTTGCATCATATAAAGTGAAAATACCCATACATGTAAACAAAACATAAAAAACAACATGTGGCAATAGTTCAAAAAGTTGACCTGATTGAGCAAAACCAATGTGATTTTTGGATTCAGCACATCAAAATTGTCCTAAATCAGCTAGAAAAACTTAGACAATAAATTTGGTGTTGACCAGTGTTCATATTTAACCATAGAGGTAGGAGCTGATGTGGGAGGAGAGCACAGTTTAACTACTAGCAGACAACTCCCATCATCCCACATCACTAAACACGATTACAGTTTAATGATGTGGGATGAAGGAGTTGTTGTCCGCTAGTCATTTAAACAAAACCTAATATTACTCTGTTTTTATATGACAGCCAACAACTTTAATTATGTGGAAAATTATCTTTTAAATTGACAAACATCATATGTGTAACTTGTGGCAAAATCGGATCAGGATCAAAGATAATTTCTCTCTTGCTGTTCATTTCAATGAAGATTTTTTTTTGATTTAAGGTCCCATATGTGGAAGTAGAGCGGGCTTAACTTAGCTCTCTATACACTGTGTGTGCAGATAGTACTCATGGGAGTTGTAGTTTTGTAGTCTCACACTAGGCTTATTATTATTATTTAGATTTTGCTTGAGAAAACTACAGCCCTCCAATGTAGCTAGTGGGAGTGGCTGTCTTACCAGCCACCGGTAAAATCGGGTGTTAATGTCAAGCCCTGATTATATGTATATTATTGTGTAACATGTAGTCTGAATCCTGTCAGAAGTCCACAGGAGGAAACTAGAAAAGCACTCAGAGAGTGCATACATCTGCCAAGGCTCCTTCCGTGCCTCATGGATCACCTCCAAAATGTAATGGGTTAGTGTGTAGGCCAGGAGCCAGTTCTGGTGAAAACTGCATCAAAGTCTATCCAGTAGTTTTGGAGGATTCTTGCGAACACACTGTGAGAAGATAAGAGCCTTGGTGGAAGTATGCATTCTGGGATCATCACCAAAATGCTATTTATTTTTTTTTTGTTACTTATTTGTACCCGTAGGTAGATTTGGTTTGCAGTCTGGTGACAAGCCACCGGCTGCTGGTCGCTGCGTGCACGAGCGCCCTAAACCTACATGTTTTGGTATGAGGGAGGAAACCGGAGAAATCCCGGAGTAAACACACGCAACACGGGGAGAACATGCAAACTCCACACAGCTCACTGTTGGTCGGGGGCTGGGATCGAGCCCACGGTCTCATGATCCCCACGATCCCCCGGCCGAGGGTAAACTGTGCTGCCACAGTGCTAAACCACTGCGCCACCGTGCAGCCTATGGGTTCCTCTCTAGCCCAAGGACCACCTCTGGTAAAAATTTCATCCAAATCCATCCAGTAGTTTTTGCATAATCTTGCTAACAGACAGACTAACAGACAAATGGACAGACGGACAAGCAAACAAACAAACAGACAGACAGACAAAGCACCCCAATTACATAACCTCTTTGGCAGAAGGAAAAATGGGCTTGTTATTGTGGGGACATTTTTTTGTTGTTAATTAGAACATGTAAATTAGAACAGTTAAAACAGATCATCGTAACTAGCTTGAATCGGAACCTCCTGAACAGTAATTGGCTCAAACTCCACCCTGGGTAGTTTTGGAAACTACAATCTGAACACCAGCTTCTGATAAAAAGCAGTCCAATGTCATGATCAGGTGAGCCCATGCCCCCTCCCTTTCTGTGGGAGGTTCCTCATCTTGACCCCGGTTCCACAGGTGATCAGCACACCTGTGTGAGTGGATGCACCTGCTGCCTCTGCCTTGCCAGCGCTTATAAGGACCAACTCGTGAACGCTCCAGCAGTGGCTCGTTGGCTATAGCTGCCATTCAAGCAAGTAAGTTATTGTAGAAATTACTAAGGAACTCAATTGTAATTCCTTTTCTCCTCCTCTCTCCCAGATTGCTGGCATCTCTGTGGCGCATCTCCGGGGGTTGTTGTGCACTCACCTGCTCCGTCATCTTCATCATCACTCCAGGCTGCCGCTTTCCACCTGGTAAGACACTTCACCCAGCTCCACACCTTCACTACTCCCTGCCAGCTCAATCCCGCTGGTTCACCTGTTTCCTGCTGGGTTCCTCTGTCGGGTTCTCTGTTCGCCTCTCGTAAGATACATCCTTGTAATTCCCTGTTCCCGATCTCCCTCCTCTTTGCTAACCAGCTCTCGTCTCCCTCTTACAGGCTGGGTGAGACGCCACTCGCCAGCGGAGACGCTGGCGAGTGGCGTCTTTCTCAAACTTTGTGTCCATTTTGGTCAGTAAAATTGTGTTTAAACGTAGCATTGTCTCAACCATGACAGTCCAAGGCCTTCTCCTAAACTGGACATTAAAAAGAAGTCAGGATGCGGCAGGATGGCGGTCAGAATACCTGGACAAGTGGAGTGGCTGAACGGCTGGGTCTTGGCCATGCATTTTGCAACCAACGCATTACCACAAGATTTGATGACATGACAGATTTGTCCAGATTCATGTTAAGACAGGATCACCAGTCAGTTAAAGTCTGTTTCTCTCCTGTATGTGTGAATGCTGTTATATTTTACTGTATATGATTGTGGAAAATATTTTTCATTCGTGCTCAGTTTCACTAAATAACAAATGGCACAGAACAGGACCAAACAGGACACTAAACGCTCAAATAATTAATGAAATCATTTTAATGGGACACCAAAAGTCCCCCAAACGCCCCCCAAAAAATCAGTTAAATCATTTTTATGTTAATATTTAACGATAAACGGCCATTCTTGTAGTAGCTAATGAGACACACAACTCCCAAATAATGCATTAAATCAGATCTAGCAGGACCAAATGACATCAAGTCAATAAATGGGACACTTTTACAAATATTTGTGACCCATTGTAATGCCTTCCTTTTAACTGATTGAATTATTTTGGCATTTTTGTGTCCCATTTGGTCCTGTTCATTGTTGGTGCTGGGGTCAGGAACTGTCGTCAACTTTTCTTGGTCAGATTTTATCATGCTGAGTGAGGCTGGTGTAGCACTGGTCAGCTCAGTGATGTTTTCTTGGGGTTTTGTGGAGCTAAAGCCTTAGGGTCCTCGCAAGTATAGGTGTGTGTCTGTTCATGAGTAATTTGCCTCCTCAGTGGGGTCACCCACGAGCCGCTACTGGTAAGCCCAGAATGTATGAATGTGCACATCATCAGTAGTCATTACAAGGTGAATTTCCTTGGGGAGGTCACACATGTTGCAGAGATAACAAGCTCTCCTCTCCGTCACCTGTAGTAATAATGCATAAAGCGCAGCGCGTCTATGTCTGGACAAAGCAACTAATGCCTGGCACAGAGGGCTCTTATTTTCAGCTTTTAAGGAGAAAAATACAGAGCAATCCTTGTCTGATATGACACACACGACATCTATCTTTTATCACTTGCAGACAAATAGAAAAGAACTTCCCCCCCCACACACACCTGCCTTTTTTCTATAATCTTAACGCACTAAATACAAGCTTCTTTTTCCAATAACCTTGACCCAATTTACTTCATTTCTTTTTGCTAGCTCCTGGCATTTCCAGCAAGGTGAAAGGTCACACTGGTACTCAATTAAAACGATGAAGTTCTCTACAGTTTCTCAACAATCGATCAAAAAAAAAAACAAAGTCAGCCCAAGGTGGGGTATGACTCCACGCAGTTGTGTTTCATATTCACACGGGGCTTTCTGTGAGCCAATCACAGCTCCTTCCAAGTCAGTGAACAGCGATGATCCCTGACAGCGCTGTCAATAAGGGGAGGTGCCTCTCAATGACAATTGTTTAACGACCCAATATCTTACGCTCTGTCTCACGAGAACCACTTTAACCCTCCTGTTGACTCCGTTTAGCCATCTTTTCATCAGTGCTTCTTTTTCTGGAAGCTGTTTTGTTTGCGGTGATCCCTGCATTTGTGGATTAATAAAAACGATTTGAATTCCTCCACACGGCAGGGAGTTTTGAGGACGTCTTTGAAGAGATCAAAGAGGAATATGTCATCAGAATGAGAGATGTCAGATGGTGCAAAGTTGGTGGGTGGTAAAGCCCCAGAATCCTGATGGATCATAGAGGGGCCGACACTGGTGTCTGTCCCCTCCAGACACATCCCGGCAACACAGCCACTGCCTCAGAAACTGATTGAATTTGATGTCCTTTCGCCGTTAAAGGTTTCCCGCTGCTGATAGATACCAGTCCAGGCTTCTTACCCTGTCATCTGAGCTGAGCACGGGAGCCCATTTACATGAAACGGATCCCCTCCGCACACGCTTATTAGACGATATGTCCGATGGAGATGGGTAAGTCAAGGTGACAAAGGGAGAATTACAGATTCAAGGTGCATAGCACACACAGGCGGCCATTTCGCAGATGAAGAACTTCTTGTATGTCAGGAAGTCATCAGGGGCCTTTGCTGCTGCTGCTGCGATGGATCGCAGAGCACAGTCATGCAGAGGAAAGTCACCTGCACTAAGTAAGAGCTGTGGGACCTGCAAAGGTCACTGCAACTGAGAACAGATGGACGTGACACTGTGGTTTATTACCTTATCAGTAAACCCACTGTTGGGCATTTAAGAAGAAGAGGCTTACTATTAGTTAAAAAAAAACATTTTTTTAAAATTATGACAGTGACTGAAGACAAATGTGGAAATATACAATTTAGTGAAGTAGAGGCCTGTCCTTGGTAATACATCTTTCAGGTTATTAAATGCTGCGAGGATATGGCATTCCAGTGCATTGTGAGCTCCTTAAGTGCTGCAACATTTCACAGTTTTTGGCTTCGGACTCAGGATGCCTCACCTCTCTTCCAAAAAGCAGCAGATTAGCATATTAATACTCCATGACATTTGCTCCTTTCCCTCCGATTTACCAGCAGCGTCTCATTTTGTTCCACTATTCAAGAAAAATTACTGTAAAAACCATCCGGTTACATGAAAGAAAAAAAGGCCCCAAGGCATGGTGCCTTTGTTCAACATTTGCATAACAGCTCCTCATTATAATCTGAGGCCGTAAATCAGAAATTCCTCACATCCACAGACCGCAGCCGGAGTAGAGTCTGTAAACAGCCTGTAGTGTGGTGTTCCGTTTGCTGTATTACCATCATTAAAATAAGATAAAACAAAAATTCTGCCCTGCGTCTTCGCATTTAGTATTAATTCAAGATTTTTTTCCTGTCCATTCCAATGTCTTGAACAAAAGGGTACTCACTTTTGCCTCTCATAATAAAACAATAATAGACCAGTGAACCACTTTGCTTGTATTGTTGCCCTGGCCTTGATATGCTTAACCAGCTCCTGACAAGCAGCTACATCTTAACAGTAAGACAGCCTCTTTGTACACAAGAAATTGGATTTACCAATAAGAGCAGAAGCCAAACATCCTCTCCAACTTCTACCCCATCTCTTTTTGCACATTCATGGCTACAGGCAGTTAGCATAAAAGCTCAGATCGGGTTCATTTTCCATCCATCCATCCATCTTCTACCGCTTTTCCGGAGGTCCGGGTCGCGGAGGCAGCAGTTCAAGCAGAGAAGCCCAGACTTCCCTCTCCCCAGCCACCTGCTCCAGCTCTTCAGAGGGGATACCAAGGCGTTCCCAGACCAGCTGGGAGACATAGTCTCTCCACCGAGTCCTGGGTCTGCCCCGGGGTCTCCTCCCAGTGGGACGTACCTGAAACACCTCAAGTGGGAGGCGTCCAGGAGGCATCCTAATCAGATGCCCATACCACCTCAACTGACTCCTTTCAATGTGGAGGAGCAGCGGTTCTACTCTAAGCCTCTCCCGGATGACTGAGCTCCTCACCCTATCTCTGAGGGTGAGCCCAGCAATCCTACGGAGAAAGCTCATTTCAGCCGCTTGTATCCGCGATCTCGTTCTTTCGGTCATTACCCAAAGCTCGTGACCATAGGTGAGAGTAGGAACGTAGATTGACTGGTAAATCGACAGCTTTGTCTTAGAACTAAGCTCCCTCTTCACCACAACAGACCGGTACAACGTCCGCATCACTGCAGATGCTGCTCCAATCCGTCTGTCGATCTCTCGCTCCATTTTCCCCTCACTCGTGAACAAGACCCCAAGATACTTAAACTCCTCCACTTGGGGCAGGAGCCTGTCCCCAACCCGGAGAGGACAATCCACCTTTTTTCCGACTGAGGACCATGGACTCGGACTTGGAGGTGCTGATTCTCATCCCAGCCGCTTCACACTCAGCGGCAAACCGTCCCAGCAAGAGCTGTAGGTCATTGCTGGATGAAGCCAACAGGACAACATCATCTGCAAACAACAGAGATGAGATCCTGTGGTCACCAAGCATGACACCCTCCATTCCCTGGCTGCGCCTAGAAATCCTGTCCATAAAAATTATGAACAGGATCGGTGACAAAGGGCAGCCCTGGCGGGGTCCAACTCTCACTGGGAATGACTCCGACCAAGTGTTGGCAATACGAACCAAACTCTCACAACGGTCGTACAGAGACCGAATAGCTCGTAACAACAAGCCCGATACCCCATACTCCCAAAGCACCCCCCACAAAAATCCACGAGGGACGCGGTCAAATGCCTTCTCCAAGTCCACAAAACACATGTAAACTGGTTGGGCAAACTCCCACGAACCCTCAAGAATTCTCGAGAGGGTAAAGAGCTAGTCCGATGTGCCACGGCCAGGACGAAAACCACATTGCTCCTCCTGAATCCGAGGTTCGACCAACGGCCGGACTCTCCTCTCCAGTACCTTGGCATAGACCTTCCCAGGGAGGCTGAGGAGTGTGATCCCTCTAAAGTTGGAGCACACCCTCCAGTCCCCTTTTTTGAAGAGAGGAACCACCACCCCGGTTTGCCATGCCAAAGGCACTGCCCCCGACCTCCACGCAATGTTGCAGAGGCGTGTCAACCATGACAACCCAACAACATCCAGGGCCTTGAGGTACTCAGGGCGAATCTCGTCCACCCCCGGGGCCCGGCCACCAAGGAGATTTTTAACCACCTTGGCGACCTCAGCCCCTGTGATAGGCGAGTCATCCCCCTCGTCCCCAAACCCTGCTTCCTCTGTGGAAGGCGTATCAGTGGGATTGAGGAGATCCTCGAAGTATTCCTTCCACCGCCCGACGATATCCCCAGTTGAAGTCAACAGTGTCCCATCCGCACCATACACAGTGTGGACGGGGAGCTGCTTTCCCCTCCTGAGCCGCCGAACAGTTTGCCAGAATCTCTTTGAAGCCGACCGAAAGTCTTGTTCCATGGCCTCACCGAACTCCTCCCATACCCGGGTATTTGCTTCAGCAACCATCCGAGCTGCACTCCGCTTGGCCTGCCGGTACACCTCAGCTGCTTCGGGAGTCCCACAAGCCAACCAAGCTTGATAGGACTCCTTCTTCAGCTTAATGGCCCCCCTCACCACTGGTGTCCACCACTTGGTTCGGGGGTGCCACCACGAGATGCACCGACCACCTTGCGGCCGCAGCTCTGGGCCGCCGCTTCAACAATAGAGGTGGAGAACATGGCCCATTCAGACTCCATGTCTCCAGACTCCCTCGGAATGTGGATGAAGTTCTTCCGGAGGTGGGAGTTGAAGACCTCCCGGACAGGGGCCTCAGCCAGACGCTCCCAGCACACCCTCACTATACGTTTGGGTCTACCAGGTCTGAATGGCTTCCTCCCCTGCCATCGGATCCAACTCACCACCAGATGGTGATCAGTTGACAGCTCTGCACCTCTCTTTACTCGGGTGTCCAAGACATACGGTCGCAGGTCTGATGATACGATAACAAAATCGATCATCGACCTGCGACCTAGGGTGTCCTGGTGCCAGGTGCACATATGGACACCCTTATGCTTGAACATGGTGTTCGTTATAGACAGACTGTGGTTAGCACAGAAGTCCAATAACTGAACACCACTCGGGTTCAGATCGGGCAGGCCATTCCTCCCAATCACCCCCCTCCAGGTTTCACTGTCGTTGCCCACGTGCGCATTGAAGTCCCCCAGTAGGACAATGGAGTCTCCAGGAGGAGTACCCTCCAGCACCCCAGTCACAGACTCCAAAAAGGGTGGGTACTCTGAAACATCATTTGGTGCATAGGCACAAATGATGGTCAGGACCCGTTTCCCAACCCGAAGGCGCAGGGAAGCAACCCTTTCGTCCACCGGGGAAAACTTCAATATAGAGGCAGCAAGGTGGGGCGATACAAGAATACCCACCCCTGCTCGTCGCCTCTCGCCCGGGGCAACTCCAGAAAAGGCCAAGCTCCAGCCCCTCTCCAGGAGACTGGTTCCGGAACCGGAGCTGTGTGTTGAGGTGAGGCCGACTATATCTAGCCGGTATCGCTCAACCTCGTACACCAGCTCAGGCTCCTTCCCCACCAGAGAGGTGACATTCCACGTACCAAAAGCCAGTTTAGAAAGCTTGGGATCAGTCCGCCAAGGTCTCCGCCTTTGACCGCCACCTAATCCACATAGCACCGGACCCCCATGATCCCTCCTGCAGGTGGTGGACCCACTGGAGGGCGAACCCATGTAACTCCTTCGGGCTGAGCCCGGCCGGGTCCCATGGGTGGAAACCCGGCCACCAGACGCTAGCCTTCGAGCCCCTCCCCCAGGCCTGGCTCCAGGGTGGGGCCCCGGTAACCCCATACCGGGCGGGGTACACTGAATCCTTGATATACAATTTATCATGAGAGTCTGTTGGATCGTTCTTAGTCTGGCCCTTCACCCAGGACCAGTTTGTCTTGGGAGACCCTATCAGAGGCAAATTGCCCCCGGACAACATAGCTCCTGGGATCACTGGGGCACGCAAACCCCCCCACCACGATAAGGTGACGATCCATGAGGAGGGGGTTCATTTTCTCATTTGCAAAGTTTAGACAATAATTTGTCTTGGACTTGATAACACTCAATCACTATATAATATACTGTTTGTGTTTTACATAAATGAATAACTCCAAATATTAGTCATTATTCCACACTTACAGTTTCCTGAAAAATCATAAAGTGCTAATGACCTCTACTGAAGTGCTAAATTATAATATGTGGCTAATTGGTTTCTTTTTTCAGTTCTGAGAGGATATTAATAGGGATTTGAGACTCAATGAGAAAGTTATAATGCAAAATGATTTACACAATATAGGGGACAAACATAAAATAAGAAATACTGGAAAGATGGTTGAATGCTGCTGTACGGGTGGTTCCTGACTCACCCAAATACTCCAAAAAGATGAGGAAAACTCCCCAAAGAAAGAAGTTGGGAAGAAACCTCAGAAGACTATGTTCACAGATGACTGGAGGTCTTACTCAAAACACTAAAAAAGGGGATGGTGAAATATTCATAATGTATCTAAAAGGTATGGGTCACCTTCTTTTTCTTTTCCCCCAGGTTCGTTAGACTCGCTCTACAGACTTCCTAGGAAAGTATACAGGAGAGTGGTTGCTAGTGGAGAATGGCTTTCTGAGAAAAATGGAAGACAATGGGAAATGTTTTCACTGTTTTTCAAGATACTAGCTAGAAAAATATGTGATGCCTGATTATCAAGTTTGCCTTTTTTGTTTACTTTTAATCACACCCTCAAAAAAAAAAATTAAAAAAAATAAGCCAAACAATTACCAATACCCCAACTGCTCCAGATCTCTACTTTCAAACTTTTTTGAGCCATAGAACCCGTTTTACATTGAAAGAAATCTTGCCTCACCCTACCAATCTAAAATGTCACATTGTAACTCATTATGGCATGTCTAATGGCAATTTAAGATAACATAAGCTAAACCTTTATTAGTCCCACAGTGGGGAAATTACAGGATTGCAGCAGCAAAGGGATAGCAACACTCAGAGCAATAGTAAATAAGATAATAACATAAGAATTGGATAGCAAAAACAATAAATATCCATATACAGTATACACCGTATACAGCGGGGAAAATAAATATTTAACATGTCAACATTTTTCTCTTTAAACATATTTCTGATTGAGCCATTGACCTGAGTAATCCATACATACAATGAAATCAAGGCAACTGTTCACAAAACAAGTTATATTTACAAAACAAGTTATATTTAATAAAGTGGAATGACACAAGGAATAAATATTGAACACACTTGGCGAAATTCATTTAATATTTAGATGAAAAGGTCTCTTTCTCTCTCCACACTTGGATTATCACAGTGTTGATTGAGATGTTACATTCAGGTTATTTTTTTATTTCTGTCTGTTTTCATTTGACAAGTACAGTAATTCTGAATACAGGAAATAATGGACAAAAGAGGACAACTTAACTGTATTTTGTTGAACGTCAGGGGGATAAATAACCCCGTTAAAAGGAGAAAGGTGTTAACATAAAGGAACAAGGTGCTGACGTTGCATTTATTCAGGAGACTCACCTTAGTGACATAGAGCACCTCAAGTTAAACAGAGATTGGGTAAGCCATTTTGGTAACTCCATTTTATTTTATGGGTAACTCCATTTTATATTTACTTATTGTTGTAGGATGTCACTTGGGTTCTAAATATTTTATTGGGTTTTAGACCTTTGAGTTTTTAACCTCTTTGACTAGTTTTTAACTTTTAATATGACCCTTCTCTCTTACCTCTGTTTTTTCTCTCATCTCTTTGTCTTTTTATACCCTGATTGATGGAACCTTGAGTATTTTTATCATGTTTATAGTCAGCGTTATGTGTGCCTGTGTTTGTGTCTATGTTGAATGTAATTGTGGCTTGTAAATATGGATGTCACCAGACTGCAAAACAAATAAAGTAACCTGAACCTGAACCTGAACCTGAGCCATGTTTTCTATTCTTCGTTTACGTCTAGTGCTAGGGGAGTAGCTTTATTAATAAATAAAAATCTTAGATTTCAATTAAATTCAAGGATAAATCTGGAAGATTCATACTAATTGATTGCATAATCAATGCGAACAGAATGACACGTGTCATTATACGGTCCTAATATAGATGACCCTAATTTCGTTAAAAACTTAACCATGAGGCTGGCAACAGCAGAGGGTCGATGTATACTGGGAGGTGATTTCAACCTTGTTTTAAACCCATCGTTGGATCGCTCTACTCCCAGAAACACCACATTGTCAAAATCTGCAATGGTACTGTGTCAAGGTCAGAATCAGAATCAGAATCAGAATCAGAATCAGGTTTATTGACATTGTTCATGTGATACACAAACTAGGAATTTGTCTCGGTGCCATGCTGCAACATTAAAAACATAATGAGAAAAAGGGATAAACTAAAAAACTAAAGGACTAGAAACGTGCAATAAGTGTAGAAAAATAAGTAATAATAAGTAATAATAATAATAATACTAGTAATAATGAGTAGTACTAGTCAAGGCAGTTTTAAAAAATTAGCATGTAGCAGATAATGTGAAGTACCACATAGTGCAGTCAATAATGCAACAGAAAAACAGTGATGAATGACATGAGTCTGGTTGAGCTGCTGTACATAGTGCACGAGAGTCAAAAGTCACTTAGTGTTCAGCAGTCTGATGGCAGAGGGGAAAAAGCTGTTCATGTGCCGGGAGGTTTTAGTCCGAATGGACCGAAGCCTTCTACCTGAGGGGAGGGGGGCAAACAGCACGTGACCAGGATGTGAAGGATCGGCTATGATCCGGCCAGCACGCCCCCGGGTCCTGGAGATGTACAGGTCCTGGAGAGATGGGAGCTTGCAGCCTATCACCTTCTCAGCAGTGCGCACGACGCGCTGCAGCCTTAGTCTGTCCCTGGCAGTGGCTCCTGCGTACCACACAGTTATGGAGGAGGTGAGGATGGACTCGATGATGGCCGTGTAGAACTGCACTAACATCTTGGTGGGTAGCTTGAGCTTCCTCAGCTGCCGCAGAAAGAACATCCTCTGCTGGGCCTTTTTGATGAGGGAGCTGATGGTTGGCTCCCATTTGAGGTCTCGGGTGATGGTGGTGCCCAAGAAGTGGAAGGAATCTGCAAAGGTGATGGGAGAGCCTGTGATGGTGAGGGGGGGGCAGGGGGGATGTGACTTTCCTGAAGTCCACAATCATCTCCGCTGTCTTCAGAGCATTCAGCTGCAGGTTGTTGTGGCTGCACCAGGACACCAGCTGGGCCACCTCTTCCCTGTAGGCGGACTCGTCACCGTTGGAGACGAGCCCGATGAGGGTGGTGTCGTCCGCAAACTTAATCAGCTTAACAGACTGGTGGGAGGAGGTGCAGGAGTTGGTATAAAGGGAGAAGAGTAGGGGGGAAAGTACACAGCCCTGGGGTGATCCAATGCTGATGCTAACAGAGTCTGAGACAGACTTCCCCAGCCGCACATGCTGTCTTCAGCACCGACTTCCGTCAGGAAGTCGGTGATCCACCTGCAGAGGGAGTCAGGCACGTTGAGCAGGGACAGCTTGTCCTGGAGCAGATCGGGGCGGATGGTGTTGAATGCGGAGCTGAAGTCCACAAACAGAATCCTGGCGTAGGTTCCCGGGGAGTCCAGGTGCTGCAGGATGGAGTGGAGGGCCAGGTTGACTGCGTCGTCCACAGACCTGTTAGCACGGTAGGCAAACTGCAGCGGGTCTAGGAGGGGTGTGGTGATGGACTTGAGGTGAGACAGGACCAGGCGCTCAAAGGACTTCATGACTACAGAGGTGAGCGCTACAGGTCTGTAGTCGTTAAGTCCAGTAATCCGTGGCTTCTTGGGGACAGGGATGATGGTGGAGGATTTGAGGCAGGTCGGCACGTGACATTGCTTAAGGGAGGTGTTAAAAATGTCTGTGAAGACAGGAGCCAGCTCTTTCGCACAGTGTCTCAGGGTGGAGGGAGACACACCGTCCGGCCCGGGGGCCTTGCGCGGGTTCAGTCTGGAGAACTGTCTGTGCACGTCCTGCTCACTGATGACAAGGGGAGGGGGGGAGGAGGAGGAGGAGGAGGGGGGACCGCTCTTGATGAATTAGGGGCTGAGGAGGCAGAGGAGCTGGGTGGAGTGGGTGAGTTGGACACAGCTGACGAGGTGTCAAAACGGGCATAGTGTTGGGACAGTCTTTGACAAAGGGCTTTGTCATCCTGACCTTTAGAAGCCTGAGGGCCGATAGTTGGTGATTTGCCTCAGTCCTCTCCACACAGAAGCCGAGTCATTAGCAGTGAACTGCTGCTGGAGTCTCTCAGAATATACAGATTTAGCTCTCCTCAGCTCTCTGTTAAACCGATATTTGACCTCCCTGTAGCAGTCCCTGTCTCCACTTTTCAACGCTGCTTCCTTCTCCTTCCTGATCCGTCTGAGCTTAGCTGTGAACCAAGGCTTGTCATTAGAATATCTTATCCTGGTGCGCGATGGGAGAATGTGCTCTTCACAGAAGTTGATATATGAGTTCACAGTGTATGTGTACTCATTAAGATCATGTGTGGCTCTTTTAAACATGCCCCAGTCAGATAATGACTAGTTAATGACAGTTAAGGTATGAATGAACTTGGTTTGAAAGACATATGGAGATTTCAAAACCCTCATAAAATAGACTTCTCTTTTTATTCTAATGTCCAGAATGCATACTCAAGAACTGATATGTTTCTGATTTCACAGTCACTTGTACCTCAAATTAAGTATTGTTCTTATCTAGCTGCTACCTTGTCTGATCATAATGCCCTTCAAATGGAAGTAGATTTACTGCAAACTGAGTCTGTCCCCTACAGGTGGAGGTTTAAAACACTCCTGCTCAAAGATCCCTATTTTATAAATTTTATGAATACCAAGTTGGATATATATTTGGAAACCAGTTTAAATACCTCCTCTCACTCAATTGCATGGGAAGCCCTTAAGGCAAATATGAGAGGACACATCATTTCGTATGTTTCATATAAAAATAAACAAAAGAGAGAACAATTATTACAATTAGAAAATGAAATAAGGGCACTAGAAATCTAGCATGCTCAAACTAAACAAACTGAAACTCTCAGTACTTTAAAACAAAAACGGACTTTGTATGATAATCTTTGCACCAGTAAAGCTGAGGCAGCGATGGTGAGAACTAATTACTATTATTATGAGTTTGGCAACAAAACTAGTAAATTACTTGCCTGGCAGCTAAAGCAACAAGATGCTGCAAAATTCATACAGTGCATCAAAACTGATGATGATAACCGAAGTGTAGAAAACTCAAAAGATATTAACTTAGAATTTAAAAAATACTATGAAACATTGTATACCACTGAGCATATAACTGAGACCGGAATTAAGGAATTCATTCACAGATTACCATTGCCTAAACTTACAATTGCAGACAGAGAGATGTTGGAAAAGGAGATATCAGAAGAAGTTCTCCAAGCACTTAACCTCTTGCACTCTGGTGTACCGCGGACGGGCAGGTCTCTGCGTCCCACATGAGGGTGCTCTCGTGCGCTCTAGGACGCACGAGGGTGCTGCGTCCTAAGAGCACACTGGGAAAAAAAGCTGCATTTCCGTTCTCCCACTACAGACACAGCCGTGACCAGATAGGATATGATTGACCTCTCATTCGACTAATAAGAGCCTTGAGTTGGGTTTCTGAAACCTTGAAGAACCAATGACTGAAAACCTAGCAAGAAGGACCCGCCTACCAACGCTGTGAATGCAGCGAGCCAATTGAAGCACAGAAGTTTGCAAGCTGTTTTGTGTAAGGCTGGGTGAAGAGAGACTGACTGCTGCAGCAGATGAAAAAAGGACCTGCAGGAAGAACCCCACAGACCCAGCAGCACGGAGACCACCCACAAGTGCAACCTGTGTGACAGGGACTGCCATTCGTGCATCGGCCTGTTCAGCCACAGGCAGTGCTTTTTTTGTTTTTATTCCAGCAGAGTAGACGTTTAGGATTCTCTTCCATGGTCATCATAGACAGACGGAGGCCGACGACGAAGGCTGAGTGACACACACGCGTTCGCCAGTCTTTTTTTAATTACTACTGTTATTTGTTTTGAAAAATCGTTAGCCAAAACCGCAATCATGGAAGCGCAAAACCGCAATAATGGAATTATGTTTTGATCGGGTCGCGAGACCAGCGTCGCGTTCGTCTGACAATGAGGAAGAAGTTCGCCAGCTCCGCTTCTGCTGTGAAGAGGTAAGTGTTATAAGCTAAATTATTCTTTATCCCTGAAAATTGTAATCAAAATGACTTTTGACCGATCGGTAAATTACAGCTGTGCGTCATCGCTGCATGACGGACCGCGGCGCAACGGGCAATGTCCGTCCTCTGTAGCGAGGGAGGGGGGGACAACCCCCCCCACACACACACACAGACCTGAGTGCCACCTTTCATTAGAGCCCAAGATGAAGCTTCTATATTGAATCATTCAAAAGTTAGACGTTTTTCCAAACTGTGCCATTTGGCATAGTTCAAAAACGCCTGGGAACTACCTGAGGAAAAAGCTGTGTAATATATTTATTTTTTGTGGTATTGTTACAAAATTTGGACCTCAGCTGGATAACACTTGGTTCTACATTTCTGTTGCATTTTCCAGCCCGGATCTGACAGCTGTGTGTTATTTGCAAGCATTTGTATCCAAAAAAACACCCAGGCGAAATTTATTTTCTTCAAGTTCACTATGTTTAGATGACTGTAACTCAGTGGCCGGAGCACTTAGCGAGAGTATGACTGTTTTGCCAAAAAATTCAAAGTGTTTTTTTTTTTAAATGAGACCAACCCCATGAAGATGCTGCAAAGGGTTGAAGAACAGCTTTTGATTTACTTTGGGCACGTTATTTTTTGGCGTTTTTAGGGAAATTGACCGGAGTGCAAGGGGTTAAATCCTTACAGAACAATAAGGCCCCAGGGCCTGATGGATATCCGATTGAATATTTCCAAACTTTCTCAAAAAAATTATTAACACCATTAACTAACACGATCAGAGAAGCATTTCAGAGAGAAACGCTTCCAAAAACACTGGAGCTTGCAACCATAACTCTACTCCCCAAACCTGGTAAAGACCCGCTAAAATGTAGCAACTATAGACCCCTCAGCCTCCTTAATTCAGATTATAAAATATTATCCAAAATTATTGCAACACGATTAGAGAAATTCATTCCAAAAATTATTAACGCGGACCAAACAGGCTTTATTAAGAACAGACAGGGTGCAGATAATGTCCGGCAACTGTTTCACATTTTAGAGTTTGCACGGAACTCAAGATTATCTTGCTGTGGTTGTATCGATGGATGCGGAGAAGGCGTTCGACAGAACTGAACCAAGTTTTCTTCTTGAGACAATGAAGGCCATGAACTTTGGCGATAATTTTCTCAGATATATTAAGACGCTATTTAAAGCCCCCAGGTCACAGATTTTGACGAATGGTATCCTGTCGGACGCTTTCCTCCATCACATGGCTGTCGTCAAGGCTGCCGAACTTCACCTACCCTCTTTGCGATAGCAATAGAACCACTGGCTATTGCCATACGTTCAGACATATCTATTACTTGCATAAAAATTGTCACGGAAGAGCACAAGCTTGCACTTTATGCAGTATCATTCCCATCATTACTTAGGTGTCTAGGAAAATATAGTGCGGTATCAGGCTATAAAATTAATTACTCTAAGAGTGAGGCATTCCCAATCAGTATGGCAAATCAATATATAAACACACTCCCTGTACTATTTAAATGGTGTGGGGAGGGCTTCAGATACCTTGGGATTAATATTCATGGCTTACATGACAAGGTATATGAAGAAAATTATGTCTCATTACTCATCAAGTCCAAGAAGGAATTGCAGCAATAGACGAACCTCCCTCTATCATTAACTGGTAGGATTAATACAATTAAAATGAATTTACTACCTACATTTATCTATTTATTTCAGTGTATCCCATTGAAAGTTCCCACATCCTTCTTTAAGGAACTAGATAAAGCACTAACTTCCTTCCTATGGCATAAAAAAAAACCCAAACTCCTAGAGTCAAACTCGTTACACTGCAGGCACCTTACTTAAAAGGTGGCTTAAATCTTCAAAATTTCAGGCTGTACTACTTGGCTGCCCAATTTCGTATATTACTCAAAAGCGGAAGAAGTAAGATGGGTCTCAATAGAAGAGCATGAATTACAGGATAAAACATTAACAGTGACACCATTTCTTGGATCCATGAAGAACCTTACAACAATCACAAAAAATCCAATAATTACTGCTACTTATGATGCTTGGCAACAGTTACCTGCAAAGGCAGCCAGGAAATGCATTCTCTTGAACTGGAAGAATATGCCCCCCCCCCCCAACCAAAAACACTGGAACAACGAACTACTGTCATACTGTATTCCTGAAAAAATACACCATGTCGTCAGATGTAGACAAGGTGACTTTGAACGGACCTGAACACCATTTTTGAATGTTTTGACCCGACTGGACTTCAACCTGGATTAAGATTTAATTATGTCTATCTCATATCTTTTGTTGTTTAACTTTGCTTTTTACTTTTATTTATGTATTTATTTTGTGGAGAGAGGGGTTGGGATGTGGATGAGCTTTCTTTTCTAATGTTCATATTTTTACCTCCGCCAAGGAGGTTATGTTTTCATCAGCGTTGGTTTATCTGTCTGTCTGTCTGTCTGTCTGTCTGTCTGTCTGTCTGTCTGTTTGTTAGCAAGATAACTCAAAAAGTTATGGACGGATTTTCATGAAATTTTCAGAGATTGTCAGAAATGGGGTATCCTACAGATGATCAGATTTTGGTGGTGATCCGGATCACCGGGGGAACTGTGGCGCTTGGCGGAGGTCTGCACTCTCCGAGTGCTTTTCTAGTTGTTTGGTTTGTGTATTATTATAAAATAAATAAAAGTATAAAAAATTGAAAAAAAATCTATAGGCACTGTATGGGAAACTTTTAAAATATCCTTTAAATTATTGATAATTGTAATCCATTTCATAATCTGTCCGTCAGGTGTCTCTTAATGCTGCTGTACAAGTCTGTATAGAGTTTAATTTACCTTTCTTTATGGATATTTGTGTTGGTTCAAAAATACACTACAGGTTGCACTAATGTAGTGAAATGACAATATCATATCAAGTGAATGTGTCTTGATATATTTAATCTCAAACTCACCTAATGTTCCTCTAGGTGTGTTAATTATTCATCAGGTTAGCCAGTTTACTGTTGATCAAACAGTATGTAAAGTATATTGTGTTTTCTATTTAGTTTTTTCTTTTAATTTAGTATCAGGTGACCCTAAATTGAAAAGTCTTTGTTGGAAATAACAGCTTCCAGATGCCTCCTGTATGGAGAAACTAGGCACAGGCATTGCTCAGGAGTGATTTTAGCCCATTCTTCCACACAAACTGTCTTCAAATCTTGAAGGTTCCATGGGTGTCTTCTATGAACGCTGATCTTCAGTTCTTTCCATAGATTTTCAATTGAATTCGGGTGAGGTGACTGACTGGGCCATTCTAGCAGCTTTATTTTCCTTCTTTGAAGCCAGTTGAGAGTTTCCTTGGCTGTGTGTTTGGGATCATTGTCTTGCTGAAATGTCCACCCTCATTTCATCTTCAGCATCTTGGCAGATGGCAACAAGTTCTTATCAAGGTCTCTGTACGATGTATCAGTGTCTCTGTACACTTGTCCATTCATTTTTCCTTCAATTATATAAAGTCTGCCTGTATGATGTGCTGAAAAACACCCCCACATGATTGATGCTCCCACCTCCAAACTTTACTGTCGGTAGGGTGTTTTGGGGCTGATGTGCAGGGCCATTTCTCCTCCAAACATGCTGTGTGTTGTGGCATGCAAAAGAGTTCAATTTTGGTCTCCTCTGACAAGACAATATTCTCACACTGTTTTACTGGCTTGCCCAAATGTTGTGCAGCAAACTTTAAACAAGCTTCAACATGCTTTTCCTTCAGCATTGGAGTCTTGCGAGGTGAGTGGGCATAGAGCCCATGTCGGTTGAGTGAATTCCTTATAGTTTTCTTTGAAACAGCAGTACCTTGTAACTCCAGGTCTTTCTGGAGCTCTCCACGAGTGCTCTTTGGCTCTTGGATAACTCTTGTGATAATTCTTTTAACTTCTCTGTCAGAAATCTTGCGAGGAGCTCCTGGTCATAGAGATTGAGATTGAGATTGAGATTCAACTTTATTGTCGTTACACATGTATGGATACAAGGTAACGAAATGTGACTTGGCATTTGGGCATGCTCTGCAGAGTGCATCCAAGGCCGGGGCAGCCGCTAAGCGCCAGTCATAGCTGGTTTATGGTAAAATGGTGTTCTTTCCACTTCTGAATGATGGCTCCAACAGTGCTCAAATGCACATTCAGCAGTTTAGAAATGTGCCTGTACCCAATGCCATCATTATGTTTTGCAACAATAAGGTTGCAAAGGTCTCAAGAGGGCTCTGCTTCTACCCATCATGAGTTCTTTGTTGTGTGGCAATCTGATATTCACAGACCTTTTTAAAGGCTATCAGTCAGGACTTAACCAGCTGAAATTAATTTGCACTGATGGGGGATGGGATGGCTTCCTAAATTCTGATGGATTTCAGTTGGTTTCTTTGCTTTCTATGCCTTTTTGCACCTCTTTTTTCTTTATCTGTTCAATACTTATTTCCCGTGTCATTCCAGTTTATTAAATATAACTTGTTTTGTGAACATAGTTGCCTTTCTTTTTTCTATGTATGGATTATATGGATTGTTACTGATGTCTGGGGAAAATCTCAGGTCAATGGCTGTCACAAATCCCTGTGTGCCATTGTACGGTGCAGGAGGGAGAGAATGAAAAACCCAATTACGGAAGTAGAAAATGTCATTTTATTAAATTAAACCACACAATAAACAGTTCAGCTTAACTACGCAGGTACAGGAAGCTGAAGATGATGGACTTGGGCCACCAGACATACAGGTGCCACCTGAAAGCTCTACAGTCCAAACACGGAAATGCCTAGTGCCACAGAACAGCTGTAGACAACAGGGAGAAAAACAATGACAACTAACAGAACTGGAGCGATCCAGGGGCTAATCCGTGCAGTCCAGTGGATGAAGCAGAGAAGCTGGGCCAGCCGTAACACCAAGGGATTTACCGGACTTAAAGCGATGGGCTGGATTACAAGACGGGGGTGAACACCAATATGTGAAGACTCACTGCCACATATGGAGGTGAATGCTCTGACAATCTCTTTCCACAAACACAGCGAAGAAATACTCCTGATGCTAATGAGGAAAGAGATTGCCGTTGCGTGAAAGCGTGGGCTGAACGTGATTGGACCTGGTGTGTGAGAGAGCGTGTATGAGCGTGTGAATGGGAATGAATGGGGCATGTGCATGTGTGTGTGTGTGTGTGTGTGTGTGTGTGTGTGAACACCCGTGACAATACAGCTGATGGCACTTGACAGGAGGAAGGGGCGTGCCCAAGCTGTCAGGGAGCGGAGGCCCAAAAGCTCCCTGAAGTGCCAGGTGGAAAATAAGGCAAAACATAACAATAAGTCAGAACTGGGTTTGGAACAGCCAAACCTAGATTCATGACAATGGCTCCATCAGAAATATGTTTAATGAGAAGAATGTTGATGTGTTCAATACTTATTTCCCTTGCTGTGTATACGTAGTGCAGGAGTATTACAGTTATCTGGTATTAACTGCATTACAGTTAGTTAAATTACCCAGCAATATAGAAATATAAATCCAAACAGTATATTTCACAGTCGAATGAACTGTGTTGTTGCCACCTTCAATAATAATTGTAATTGTATTAGTTGTGTATTGGAGGGGACGTTCCCTATTGTGTAAAGTATTGCACAATAGGGAAAGAACACAATAGGGAAAGAAAAGTAGTATTATGTACAGCCTCTTTGAGGAGCACAGGTTACATTTTAAAGTCTGACAGCAGCAGATAGTCTTGTGATTCATTTATACTCAATTTGAAATGCAGCACATTCACATACAAAGTCAATGGAAAAAAGCAAACACGCACATTTGCTCTGGGTGACATGAATGCATGCAAATTTGTGTCCTTGCGAGTTGGCTTTTATTCAACTTGAGCCAGGAGTTTGCTTAAAGCTTTCAGTGTTGGTGTTCCACCTTTGCCAGGAATTAATTTGAAAATGAGACAGCCACTTACTGGAGACGTCTCTCATCAGACATGGACTGCTGTGAAGGGGGCTGTTTTTATGGCAGATGTACTGTTCTCGGCACAATGCCTCTGACCTCCATGACAGTTGTTGTGTCCACTTCTTGTTTGGTGTTGGGGTGGCCGATATTGGGATGCGGTTTCTGGGGGAGGTGGTGACATTTTCCCCATCCTGACAGTGTTGTGGGCTCAAGCATGGTGGCATTTTTTTGTGGATTTGCACAGCAGATGCAGGGCTGTTGCTGGAGTTGTGAAGGCGGCTCAAAAAAAATCAACCAACTCTGTAAACAGCTAGCCAGACGAGCCTATCCCAGTATGTTTGGTTGAGAGGTGGGGAACACCGAAGGACAGATCACCCGTAAATCATGCAGCAAACACAATCAGACAATCACCCTCTCATTCATACCTAAGGATAATTCAAAATCCCCAGTTAATCACAATTAACCTAATATGCATGTCTTTGAACTGTGGGAGGAAACCGGAGTACCGAGCAAAATCCCACACAGGCACAGGAAGAACATGCAAACTCCACACAGAAGGGTCACTGCTGGCCAGCTCTTGGGTTTGAACCCATGACCTTCTTGCTGTGAGGCAACACCAAGCCGCCAACAGAGCCCCCCCCACCCCTAAAAAATTACAAACCAAATTTACACCATAAAAATTTCGTGGTATTTTATGGGCTGTGTTAAGTCTTCACAAATCTTCCGATGCAGGAAATATGGCTTCACATGAAAAGTCAAACTGGCAGGTAAACACAGAAACACAGCTTTTCTTTGCCCGAAGCAGAACACACAGCGACAGAAGACACACAGAAAAACACATTTCTGTGGCTCACAGTCTGCAGCAATGCCGGACGTCTCAGTTGCACACAGTGCTTGTGACAGTGACATGACAGCATTCTTTTATGACTCCCTTATAGTCCCCTACAGTGACAGCGGGGGAATGGAGGGAGCTGCCAAGAATCATGGAGAGGAATCCCTGTCAAGCGTTACCCTCAGGCATCCCCTCCCTCGTGTCAAGATAGATAACCACTAGAACCCCATGAGAAGAGGGGAGAGCTAGAAATGGAGAGCGATGCACAAAGGGAGAGTGAAAAAAACAACGTTAGATAAAAAAGCCACAAAATACGGATATCTGGGAGGGCTAGATTATGTCATCTCTTCTAGATGAGATACCATGTGTCTATTTCTGGGGGAAATGACAAGTGACAATCACTTGATATGGTCTGAATTTGCTCAAGTTTGAAGAAATCGAGCTTAAGAGTGTTCCACCTTAATTATAAACAACAGCAGAGACGTAGAATGGAGCAGATATTTACTCATTTATTTTCAAGAACAGCAATTTTCTGGAAGCATTTCTTCTCCAACCTTTGTCTGTTTTCACAACTGGTGTTGAAGTTCTGTTTTTCATACCTCCCCGTGATTTGTTCTTCTAATAAGTGACCACAGAGGGAATGTGATTTGTGCCTTTTGTGGGGGTAGAAGTCAGCATGCATCAAACACTCTTTTATGTGAGCACAGTCTGAAGCAGAACGCCTCAAAATAGGTGAGGACTTCAACGTGTTCTAGATGCCCGATGTACAGAGTAGGGTTGGCACAGCCAGCATTATTTTATGTATTTATAGCATTATCCAAATGTATAACTCTGCTTCAGCTGTGTTCTCATAAATGTTAATTACAGTAACTTCTGGCAGATTCTTAAAACAACTGAAGATTGCAGTGCTGTGTTATGTACATTAACTTCTACAAGGGGAGCTGAAAAGTTCATAGTGGTCAAATTTGACCAAATGTGGTTGCAGAGATACTGATCATGCATTAGCTAGCAGGCTGCTCAACCCAAAACTAGGCCGTATATATATTTAAAATATATTAAAACTAGATAGGACATGGCTAACATTTTCATGGCAAATGGAGGCACCATATTCCGTAAGTAATTATGAGGGCAGCTTAATAAAGATTTCCCCTGATCCATTTTCAGTTGTTGAAGACAGCTGAAATGGCACATGTATAATAACACATATTTTTATAGATTATGTAGTGGTTTGCAGCTCTGAACTTCTAAGATTTTCTCTGTTACAGGTGCTAATGTGGAATAAGGTGTGATAATGGAGCCAGTTGATTACAGAGTAGTCATCAGGTTAATGTACTTGAGAGGCTGCACACCACAGAGGATGTCATATAATGCTTCCATTGCTTCAACTGGGCTTTAGTCTTACAATGGTGCCTCATGACTAACCACCTCCAAATGAAGGCACATGTTCCAACCCTCAGCAAGCAAGGTCATGCTGACAGTCTTTTGGGACCAGCATGGAGTATTGGTGATGATTTCCTGGCAAAGCGTACCACAGTTACCAGGACTCACTATACTTCAATGCTGCAGTAACTTCCTCATCCCCTTACTTTCCTGACTTTGCACCATCTGACTTCAACCCCTTGTAAAATGGAGTCATTTTTGAAGGGCGAGCACTTCCAAGACAATGAAACACTGATTTCTGTGGTCGAGTCGCGGCTTCTGACACAAACTGTAGACTTCTACAGGCTAGGTCTCCACAGCTACATAAAGCGATGGCAGAAGGATGTGATCCTTGGTGTACTGTATGTAGAGAAAGACTGGTAACAGACTGGTAACAATGTCAAGACTGGTTCTTCTCAGTCCATGAATGTGTCAGGGAAAATCTTGAATGAGCAGTCCTCTTCATGTGCTTAGCCTAGCCATACTCAAATCATGAAAAGCAAGTATTAAGAAAGGAAAGGATGATGAGATAAAGTCTAATCTAAAACATTTTCACATTTTCACTGTTGTTACATTTTAAATTTCCAATAACCCTATACTTCTATTAAAAATAAACAAGATTCATCGAAAATTAGGGCTGACACACGATAACGGATATTTGTACAGCCATTATCAGACAGTCACAATATCAATTTCAGTTACATTACCCTTAGCAGCAGAAAGTTATCTAAATATCAGACGGAAAAACAGGAACTATCCTTACAGTTTCTCGCTGTTCTTTGCCAAACAGCAAGCGGGTCAATAACCCATCATTATAGAGCTTCACACTTCGCTGGCCACAAATTGACTGCCTGAAGGATTAAGGACAAAGGCAATGATGCCAGTGTTGGAGATGAGACAACACTGCTCATCTTCTCTACCTACTGAAAAAACAGGGTACACTGAAAATACTGGAGCTCAGCTAAACATAGCCAAGGCAGCATGCCGGGACATAATCTTGTCATTCTGGGTGTTGCTGGAGAACTGGGGAGGCCACAGACTGACTTGGAAAAATGTGCTATCAGTGTTCAATTGAAAGTAGGGTAAAGTAGGTCAATGCTGCTTTGAACTGAGTCTTCATTGTCCTCAATAACCTAATTTCAGATGAAACATCAGCCAACTGGGATTTCTCTGTGTTTATTTAGCTTTTGAAATTTCACCATGTTCCAAACACACACTTGTATCTTTTCACTCCAAAAGACTGCCTTCAGTACCTGACATAACAGCACATACAGTCTGTTCTCAGAAGCAGCTTTGGTCTGGTATATCTGCTGGATTTTCACATTAATCTGTCTGCAACTGGAAGCATCAGGATCATGTATGAATGTTGACATTTGCCAAAGCTGACATGAATATTTTACTAGGTGGACCTCGCCACATCTAGAGTATGCATGACTTTCAATGTTAAAAGAACTCAAAGGGCATCTGGTGACTTACAGGGGTCACTGACTGCACCTTTTTTCACATTTTAACAGCTCACACAGGTATTAATGAAACTTTTGTGACATATTTTGATCAAAATTTCTTTCAGTAATTAATTTCTGAGCATCATTGTGAATCATCTTTTGCAGCTTTCCTCAGAACAGTTCATTTCAGTGCATGTCTCTTTAATTAACCACAAACGGCAGTTAACGCCACCCTCCCTCTTAAGTCACTATTGTTAAGCTCAGCTGGATAGCTCCTATGTTGGATTGAGCCTGAGCCAACTAGCATAAATTTGTCTTAAAGGATTACTGAAATAAAGCATCACTGGTGGACAGGGGTGTGTGATTTCAGTGGACATTGGGAATTGACCAGTCCCTAGAGCAGACCTATTCAATTAGTGGCCCAGAACAAACCTCTGAGTGGCCTGCAGGCCCAGGCCACGCCAAGGAAATATAAATTTAAGAAAAAAATATGAAGGAATGACGGTTCGCAAGCACACACATGAACAACGCGCATGACCGTCATCTGCACTGAGTTCAGAAGTGCCCCGCCCACATGAGCGTTCAGCTGGATTCCAGTTGGCAGGCCAGGCAGAGCGTCTTGCTAGTGTTGCTGTCCGAGAGAAGTATGAGCTTATTAAAGTACTTTAAACATGTAAAAAAAAAAGCATAAGAGGTATGTAAGCAGTGGAGGCATTTATTGTGGTTTTAACCTGCTGGTAATGGGAACAATAAGAGTCACTGAGTAAACAGGTGGGGGTTAGACTTCATATGCAGGGAAAGAGGCAAGAGTGACTGAATCGCTGAGGATTTACTTCACCAGCCATTACAATAATTTATGTTCATTATTATGTACCCGGCAAGTTAAGATGACAGAAATTCACAAAGTCAGTGACTTTAATCCATCAGCAGCCTTCAGACAGACATTTGGATTTCAAAATAAGGGAAGTTTTTCCTGCTGTCTGGTTGGTGAGGAGATTTCTAAAAAACTATAAATATATCCACCTCATTCTTAGGCCCTATGATGCCTTGCATGAATTATGGGCGCAACGTCCAGTACTAGTGTGTGGTTGTCATAGAAACGGGACACTTTTTCTTGTTAAAAAACAATGACTTCAGCATCAAAAATTTGGGAACATGGCCTTTTGCACCTCAAAAACAGTAATATAATCATACCACTTCCCACGGCTATCGAGTGGATGAGAAGATGACCTTAAAAAGTGGCTTCGTAGACAGTAGCTCCGTTCGTTAGCTCCATGGCTAAGATGCTAATGCTGTGAACAAATAAAAGCTCTGAGATATATCAATGTTTCGACTGCAACAAAGTCGGCTGCATTTTTTTTAAAAGATGTTTGACATAATCAAATTTACCTCAGAGCAGACGTAGAGTCAAGTCAGAGCCACAAAGAATCACATTATTGTGCTTGGGTGTTTTAATGTCGGGGTAAATACTGACAGCTGCAGCTGTTCGTTTTACCCCAAAATTAAAATGCTCATGCTGCTCTCATGTCATGAATGCTTGTTATTAACATAATATGTACAGACCTTTTCTGACAATTGTTCAAAATTTTATTGATCTATATTTTGTGATAACTTAGAAATTAATACATAATGAAGCTGCTAATCGATATATCGTTCCAAGGCAGTGCAACAAATGCAAAATAAACAAAAAACTATTTGATACCTTTCTTAAATTGTTAAGCCTTAGGAAGCAAACTGTTACTATTTTTTATTTATTATTTTACTTAATGCAACCTTCATTCTGGTGACATATGACACATAAACATGAGATCTGTGACATCCATACAAGTGAAAACATACCTGGTGCTCTTGTGTCTGTCCCACCAATCACACCAACAGTCCTTTTTCATTTTCAATGCATGATCTGCGCATTGCCGGTGAGAAGCCTCCATTTATACAGTCTATGTCACAACCACAAACACCAGCAACAAGTACCAGAACTACACCAAAACATTCAAAAATACAAAAACTACAAGTGCTGAAATTAGCTGCCACCGAGTGCAAAACAATCCATCTCTCGCTCCATTTTCCCCTCACTCGTGAATAAGACCCCAAGATACTTAAACTCCTCCATTTGGGGCAGGAGCCTGTCCCCAACCCGGAGAGGACAATCCACCTTTTTCCGGCTGAGGACCATGGACTCGGACTTGGAGGTGCTGATTCTCATCCCAGCCGCTTCACACTTAGTGGCAAACCATCCCAGCAAGAGCTGTAGGTCATTGCTGGATGAAGCCAACAGGACAACATCATCTGCAAACAACAGAGATGTGATCCTGTGGTCACCAAGCATGACACCCTCCATTCCCTGGCTGCGCCTAGAAATCCTGTCCATAAAAGTTATGAACAGGATCGGTGACAAAGGGCAGCCCTAGCGGAGTCCAACTCTTACTGGGAATGAGTCCAACTGAGTGTTGGCAATACGAACCAAACTCTCACAATGGTTGTACAGAGATCGAATAGCTCGTAACAACAAGCCCAATACCCCATACTCCCAAAGCACCCCCCACAAAAAAACCACGAGGGACGCGGTCAAATGCCTTCTCCAAGTCCACAAAACACATGTAAACTGGTTGGGCGAACTCCCACGAACCCTCAAGAATTCTCGAGAGGGTAAAGAGCTGGTCCGATGTGCCACGGCCAGGACGAAAACCACATTGCTCCTCCTGAATCTGAGGTTTGACCAGCGGCCAGACTCTCCTCTCCAGTACCTTGGCATAGACCTTTCCAGGGAGGCTGAGGAGTGTGATCCCTCTAAAGTTGGAGCGCACCCTCCGGTCCCCTTTTTTGAAGAGAGGAACCACCACCCCTGTTTGCCATGCCAAAGGCACTGCCCCCGACCTCCACGCAATGTTGCAGAGGCGTGTCAACCACAACAGCCCTACAACATCCAGGGCCTTGAGGTACTCAGGGCGAATCTCGTCCACCCCCGGGGCCCGGCCACCAAGGAGATTTTTAACCACCTTAGCGACCTCAGCCCCTGTGAAGGGCAAGTCATCCCCCTCGTCCCCAAACCCTGCTTCCTCTGTGGAAGGCGTATCAGTGGGATTGAGGAGATCCTCAAAGTATTCCTTCCACTGCCCGACGATATCCCCAGTCGAAGTCAACAGCGCCCCATCCGAACCATACACAGTGCAGACAGGGAGCTGCTTTCCCCTCCTGAGCCGCCGGACAGTTTGCCAGAATCTCTTCGAGGCCGACCGAAGGTCTTGTTCCATGGTGTCACCGAACTCCTCCCATACCCGGGTTTTTGCTTCAGCAACCACCCGAGCTGCACTCCGCTTGGCCTGCCGGTACACCTCAGCTGCTTTGGGAGTCCCACAAGCCAACCAAGCCTGATAGGACTCCTTCTTCAGCTTAATGGCCTCCCTCACCACTGGTGTCCATCACTTGGTTCGGGGGTTGCCACCACGAGATGCACCGACCACCTTGCAGCCGCAGCTCTGGGCCGCCGCTTCAACAACAGAGGTGGAGAACATGGCCCATTCAGACTCCATGTCTCCAGACTCCCTCGGAATGTGGTTGAAGTTCTTCTGGAGGTGGGAGTTGAAGATCTTCAACCTCATCTGTCTTCGGAGGTGGGAGGTCTTCATCCGTCTGTCAAGAGATTGACAGACGGATCGGAGCAGCATCTGCAGTGATGCGGACGTTGTACTGGTCTGTTGTGGTGAAGAGGGAGCTGAGTTCTAAGGCAAAGCTGTTGATTTACCAGTCAACCTACGTTCCTATTCTCACCTATGGTCATGAGCTTTGGGTAATGACCGAAAGAACAAGATCGCGGATACAAGTGGCTGAAATGAGCTTTCTCCGTAGGATTGCTGGATTCACCCTCAGAGATAGAGTGAGGAGCTCAGTCATCCAGGAGAGGCTCAGAGTAGAACCGCTGTTCCTCCACATTGAAAGGAGTCAGTTGAGGTGGTATGGGCATCTTATTAGGATGCCTCCTGGACGCCTCCCACTTGAGGTGTTTCAGGCACGTCCCACTGGGAGGAGACCCCAGGGCAGACCCAGGACTTGGAGGACAGGACGTGCAAAACACGTATGAGGACTATACATTAAAATGAATTTGAAAAACTTTTAAAAATGCTATTTTAAATGCCGCACTATTCCACTCTTGCCGACTGATTTAACACGACTTCAGCTGAAACCGGAAGTTACACCCATAATCGTTTCCACAGTGGCACCCCCAGGAATAAGGTGGATAGAAATATTTTAACAAAAATAATGGAATCTTTGGTAATTTAAGTTAATTTATTTCATTAATTGTAATTTTATAAATATTTTTTCTTTGAAATCAGAGTTAAATTATTGTTTCGTTCTGGCTCTGCAAAATTATGGCCAAAAATGTAAATTGTACAAGGAAAAAAAAGTCAATTTTACCACAATCTGTTTCAAATTTATTAAAAAAAACCCAGTAATTTTATTACAAAATAGATAACAATAAGCCACAAAATAATCCACAAATTTATAATGAAGTCTCAAATGTACAAGAAAAGTCAATTTTACAAGAGGAAATTACAAATTTGTGGAAAATGGTTTCAAATTTAGATAAATTTAAAGAGAAAAATAAAAAACTATAAGTTCATTGTTATAAATTTTGGAGAAAAACCTCAGACCTTCAAGACTGAAGTCATTACTCAAGTTTTTTAAGTGGGTACTTTTTGCATCCTTAACTCTACTAGAAATTTTTGGTTTACTGATATGTGTGTGTAATTGAATGTGTAGTTATAAAAAGAGGTTCCTACTCACACATGTGGTGATTTAAAACAAAACAAACCACAACAGTGGATGTGCAATGTTTGTTAATGCTATCGATCTTTTCTTGGGGTTTGTGCACTGAAGTGTTTGACAGTTCATTTTTCATTCAGCTAAATGCACTTTGAGATGTGCCAAGGTCAGTTATGACCAGGATGTAATATATTTTATTTCAAAAAGGAAACAAATGTTAATGCTACTAATAGTGCACATTGAGTTTGTATACACTTAGAGATATGCCTAGTAAGATGTGACCAAACGGTTATTTACAGAATTTTTTTCATTCTATTTATTTAATTGTTGTTCAAGAGGAAAAATATTTCTACTCCTTCAAGATCTGCTCAACCTGAACACTGTTACTGTGTTTTTATGCACTTTTGATGTGCCTTTGTCATGTGCCAAGAGCACATTTAAAACCAAGACAATGAATGAAAAGTGCATATTTTTCGTCATGTCTTGAGTTGAAATTGTGGCCCAACTGATTTTGTAATTGAACAGCCCTGCCCTAGAGTATACAATCAGCACAGAAACATTTGTGAATGAGTGGCTAAACTGCTAGTTTCAGCTAGCCACTTTGGAGCTCAGTTAGAGAAAATGAAACTTCAACAAAGCTAAAATTAGAAGGGAAGTATATGGTCAAGCGTTGTTCAATAAACAAGGATTCCAGTGGAGTGTGAATAGAATTTATAGAAAATAGTGATCAAAACCAGTCAGATCAAAAGTTAAGCTAATGCCAGGCAGCGTGCTGGACAGTGTCTTCTCGCTTCGGCGAGCTGTAATGCTGCTGGAGTGATTGAGTTGGACTGCCTTACCAAGGTAATGCTAAAAGATCGACGTAACATCATGGCATGAATATAAAAAAACAAGCCAGAATGACGCAAGATATATCATAAACTGGATTAGTGGACCAGGTGGAAACAGTGGAAATAACAGCCTGGACTTTCCATTTCGTGACATACTGGAAAAAAAACTCAGAAGAGTTAAAAGGGCTTAGTTTAGAGAAAAGATAATTTTAACAAGTCTGTTTTTTTTTTTTTTTTTGGACACACTCCTGTGGATATAAATAAAAACCAATCTACATTGTCTAAAATGGCATCTTATGCCCTTTTTCTACAAAAAAACCCTTTCATGTTGTACAGTTTCACGTCAAAAACTTTTCATTTTTCATCCTCCAAGCACCAGGTTCTGTGAGGCCCACCCCCATACCACAACACGGCACAGAAAAAATCCTGTGATTAAAAAAAAAAGACTTGCCAGTTGAAGGAAATGCCCAGTTGTATGCACGGTGGCCCAGGATAATGACTGAAACTGCATCGGTCCTCAAAAGCAGTTTAATGGTAAAACAAATTGTAATTTGAGTGAAGTTTTCAATGCAGTTGTCCAAAAACGCTGACTGGGCCTGAAGTCAGAGAGTCCCGGCTGGCTCAACACTACCAGCCTGCTGTAGTTACATCACTCTGTCGAAACTCACCATTTTTCAGTGGGTGGGGCTTAACTGAAACGCATTCATTCATTCATTCATTCATTCATTCATCTTCAACCACTTAATCCTTTCAGGTCATGGGACTGGAGCCTATCTCAGCATCTCTGGGCGAGAGGCTAACTGAAACTTTAAAGCAAAAAAAAACAAAAAAAACAGAGACATGACAAATCTGAGTGATTTCACTCTTGATATGTTACAGACATGTTAACAAGAAAAAAAAAACCTTGGTAAGTGAGTGTTTTGATATTTTTTTGATGGTCATGCGACCAATAGACACATTTCAGAAGGTTAAAACCTAGAAAACCCCAAATTTTCAGTCATCATAAGAGCACGCTGCCCACCTACAGTGATCCCAGTCTTCCAAAGCTGTACCTGTACAATAAAGCAAAATGCACATTTTTACTTGTTTATGTTTCATTTATTGACACAATGCACACATTTTACTAATCATGCTATATTATCATTATCAAAACTATATGTAGGTATCACTGTATTATTCGTAAAACAACACGAAAAGAGCTGCCTGAATCATTTTCACGGCTGAGCCATCCATTCCTGCCCTCGGGCAATGATATGAGCTCATCCCTCACTGTAATCACTCCATCATGAGTGGAGTGTGAATGTCTGCTCATGATTACAGAAATGTTGCTCATCACACCCTGGGATGAAGAGGAAAGCCATCCTCACATCCCGTGTGTGAAAGTCCAACAGTCTGCTGTCAGGATTATACATCCAAAGTTCTTTTTTTTTTAAAGCGTTCCATAAAAAAACAACTAATGCAGTGGTGGAAAAAAGCAGAATATGTCAATGGACAAAGAGAAATAATACCAGTCAATATGGTTTTGATACAGCAGCAATATCCCATGGGATCTAGGGGGGAGTGGCAGCAGTTGGAGCTGTTTCTGATTTGCTGATACAGTGTTATTATCTCTTTGAGTCCTGAACAAGGTGCTGGCTGGCTGTGCTGGCTAGACTGCCCGGCAGTACGGCTGGGCAGATGTGGCTAATGGAATTCCAATGCCGGGGCCTCATCTCTCTGTTGTGATGGCTGGGTGACAGGCCCTGATGGATCGCTGGAGCTGAAGGCTTGCCTGACAGTCACGCTCGGTTGATGAATTGTGAAATGAGACAGACATACAAAAGCTGTGGGCAGCCCAGGCCTGGACTGACTGACCCCCCCCCCCCCCAAACACACACACACACACACACACACACCATCGTCCTCCTCCTCCTCAGTCAACCTGTGTGCTCCGTATGACAGCGGGAGCCGAAACACAAGCATCCATCTTCCTCAATGACTTGTTGCCGTAGAATTGTGGGAGAGTTGGCTGGGCGCCATGGTGACACAGGGACCTGGCCAAGTTTGGAAAATCTTTTAATGATGGTCTATAAGTATCTATTACAACAACAGTTCTCCTGGATCCTCTCTGACAGGAGCGTATCAACTGCTCCAAGCAGATAAAAGGAGAATGGCTCAGTTGCACCCATGGGAAACAAGTCAGGTATATCATGGTAATAAGTATGTGGTTTCATGGCAGCATCATTGTAAAATTATAGATAACTAATGACCAGAGTATTCAGAAGCTGTACTCAAGTAGAAGTAGCATTACCTCATGAACTGAATACATGTGAGAGTATTCCCTTCCATGGATCACCACCTTATCATGCTAGAGGGGTCTGTGTGCCCTAATTATGCCAGGAGCAATGTTGTCGCAGGCAACTTGCCCCTGGTAGGGTCTCCCAAGACAAACTGGTCCTGGGTGAAGGGCCAGACAAAGAGTGGCCCAGTAGATTCCAATGAAAAAACCTACAAGGACCAAGTGGGATCATGGTGCTATGTGAACCGGGTGGCAGTCTGAGGTTCTCTACTGGGACTGCTGCCCCAGCAACCCCATCACCCAGATAAGCAGAAATGGATGGATGGATGGATGGATGGATGGATGGATGGCCAGATGGCCGGATAGGTGGATGGATGGATGGAGGGATGGATAGATGGATGGATGGATGGAGGGATGGCCGGATGGACGGATGGCCGGATGGCCGGATGGATGGATGGACGGATGGATGGATGGATGGATGGACAGATGTGAAAATAGTAACAAATTATTACTTGTGACATTTTTCTTTTAAGACATTTTTCCAACAAATTTAAATTTTTTCCTCACAAAGTTGACTTTCTCTTAAAATTTTTTTTGATTAATTTGATTATAAAATTGTGACTTTTTATGCAAATCAGGGACATTTTTTCTTGTAAATTTGTGGGTTGAATAGAAAAGCAACAATTTTAGATCTAAAGATAGAGTTGCAATCAAAATCATTCAACCCCCACTGCAAATTTGCAATGAACAAATCAAACAAGAAAAATTTAAATAGCTCAACACAACTAATATTACAAGTGCTTTCTCCAAATTCCACAAAAAATTCTACTTTTATTGACTGCAGCAGTTTTAAAATGATTCAACCCCTTCCTTCATGACAAGCAGCTTTAGTTCTCAGTAGAGCCCCTGTTTGCTGTTATGACCTGCTGGCTGAACTGTGCATAACTGAATTTAAAATGTTTTCATTCCAGCTGCTCAGCAGCAATTTTGAACATGCTTTAAGTTCTGGAGCACCCTTCCCGTCCACGCCCCTCCATGGGGTTCTTACTCAGATTGTAATAAGCGTCTACAGTGTCCATTTGGTTCCCATGCAGTTTTACCCTGTTCTGTCAAATTTTCCAGAAGGTACTGAGAACTACCTCAGTGTGATGGCCCCCTAAACAAGGAGATGAGAGAGGCTAAAACATTATAGTTGTTTAAAAGATTAAGTGAGAGTGATGGGAAATGGGTCTACCAGAGGGCTGTCTACAGCAATAATTACAGTCTCCCATCATGATCATAAAAAGGCATAATTTAACAGCTTGATGGTGTTGCTTTTATTAGCCAATCTGAGCAGATGGCAGCTGAGCCTCCAGGATGTTTTTTTTTTTTTTTTTTTTTTAATGCTCAAGGCCGAGGATTAATGGAAATAAGCACAGAGCTGGGGGGTGTCAAAAAACGGCTGTCTGTGCACATTAAAAGGACTTATTAGGTGTTTATATGGAGGCCTTTCTTTCCCGTTTAATGACTGCTCTCATCGCCCTTCTCCTCTTGCCTCCTGGTGTTAATCTGCCCACATACCCTCTCTCTGGCTGTTTAAGGCGGACCTGTCTCTGTGGTCAAATGCAGTAAAACTGTGCTTCTCCATCATGTTCCTGTTTTAAGAGTGCTCCTCATGAGTGGGGTCCTGCTCCTCTGTCCTGCTGTCTCTCCCTCGCATATGAGATCTGCTCAAGTTCTCTTCTCACTAAACAGACTGCATCCATTTTTTTTGTTTCCAGGGCAAGCCAGCGCTGATTTTGTCCTATTTACAATTTCAGTGGCTTTACTTGTACGAGCCTGTGATGATGAACAAGCTGTGCATTACCCTCCAGAGAAGTGTGTATCAAAGAGTGCTGAGTAATAAGTAAACTGTTTTAAGATGAAGAGCAGAACTCACACATAGCCCCACATTTGCCACATTCAGATTTAATAAAGCTCTTTCATATCCAGAGATCCCTGGTTTTATTCTCATTATGGGATATCAGGAAAAAATAGTTGTTTTGAAGCTCACCTTGATGCCTCTCTGTCTCTCGCCCCTCTTGCTCTCTCTCCATTCTCAACTGAATATGCTCTGAGATGCAGTTTAAAATTGAATTCACTTCTCCTCATTTGGCAGCAATTCTGCCAGAGACCTTAACATGATGAAAGCTCTTATGTGTGAAAATGAGGACATTCATGTTGAATCTCCTGCCATTATTTGATGGAGTTCTGCTTAACCATTTACTGTAGCTGGATGTGAGATGGATGGATGTAATTTACTGGTCTGAAAAGGAAAGTCTCCAACCTGCTTTGGCAGAATAGCGGTCAGCAGATGCTACCACCTACATCTGTGAAAGAAGTCCAAAGCTTAAGCAGCCAATGGGGAAAAACATGTTAGATTATTTGAATGTGGATGTTTCTAAGCAACCTGTAGTTGCTATGAAAGTAATTGCACCTTTGTGCTTCTGCATATTATTTCACTAGTTAACTGTGAGCCAGACAGTCCAAGCCAGGTAAGCCATGTTGGAGCGTGTAGAGCACACAGCTGGGGGCTGTGATGGAGACAGGACTTCACTCTGTGCTTCTGAGATGGAAGTATTAAATTCTTATGTCTGACAAGTCCAGAGTAGTGACCCAGTGGCCTAGTGGTAGATCATCTGCTCCACAGCCGGGAGGTTGTGGGTTCAGGCCCCAGCTCACTCAAATCAAACAGGATGGGGAAAGGAAAGTTGGTTGCACAATCATGGGACGAGCACAAGTCAGTGCACTCCTAGTACCACTCCCGAACCCGTGTAAATAGCATGCACTTATATGACTACACCTAAAGTGTAAAGAAGAAGACGTGTGTGTCGGCAAACATTTCTTTTAAAGTCTCTAATCCTGCTGCTGTCTTGGCCAGGATTCTTTTGTAAAAGAGATCTCTGGTCCCAATTAGGTTTTTTCCTCCTGGTAAAATAAAGATTAAGTCTTCTTTCAGCTGCTCCCTTCAGGGGTCTCCACAGTGGATCATCTGCCTCCATCTCACCCTGTCCCTTCATCTTCCTCTGGAACACCAACCCTCTCCATGTCCTCCCTCACTACATTCATCAGTCTTCTCTGTGGTCTTCCTCTTTTCTTCCTGCCTGGCAGCTCCATCTTCAACATCCTTTGTACAATACCTCCACCATCCCTCATCTGCACGTGTCCAAACCATGTCAGCCTTGCCTCTCTTACTTTGTCTCCAAAGCGCTCAACCTGATCTGTCCCTCTGGTACAGTGCATCCAGAAAGTATTCACAGTGCTTAACTTTTTCCACATTTTGTTATGTTACAGCCTTATTCCAAAATGTAATTAATTCACTTTTTCCTCAAAATTCCACACACAATATCCCATAATGGCAACATGAACAAGTTTTTTGTTTTTTTTTTAGATTTTTGCAAATTTAGTAAAAATTAAAGGATGGAAAAGTGGAAAAAGTGAAGCACTGTGAATACTTTCCAGATGCACTGTATACTCATTTCTAATCCTGTCCCTCCCACTCACTCTTAGCATCTTCAACTCTGCCACCTCCAGCTCCATCTCCTGTCTTTTTGTCAGCACCACCATCTCCAAACCATACATTATAGCAGGTCTCATTACCATCTTGTAAATCTTCCCTTTCACTCTTGCTGCTACCTCTCTGTCACAAATCACTCCTGACACTCGTCTCCACACACTCCACCCAGCCTGCACTCTCTTCTTCACCTCTCTTGTGCATTTTCCATTGCTTTGGATGGTTGACCCCAGGTATTTAAAGTCATCTACTTTCACTACTTTTACTTCTTCCATCTTCACCGTTGCGCCTTCCTCCTTCTCATTCACACTCATGTATTCTGTATTGCTTCTACACAGCCGCCATGCAAGGCACTGGCCTGACTCACCAGGAGCAACTCATGGTTCAGTGCCTTGTCCAAGGACACCTCAACATGCAGTTTGAAAGAGCAGGGACCGAACCACCAACCCTCTGATCGGAGGCTGACCACACTCGACAACTGTGCCACAGCTGCTCCCGCCTCCTGTTGTTGCGGGTTGTGTCAGGAAAGGCATCCTGTGTAAAAATCTCAGCCAAATCCAGCAATAACATAAGGACCCTGTGGCTATGTGGGACTAATGCAAGGACAAGAAATTCTTGTTTGACAAGTATGCTATTAAAATGACAACTGCCTGTTTTGCCTGTTTTTTTTAACCTCAGTATAAAGAATTCTGAATTTACATCATGGCTTGTATAGATTTAAATTTTGTTGATGCAGCAGTACTTCTAGCTTTAATGCCATTTTTGAGGCTGCCAAGCAACACTTCTTTTATTATTTGACATTTTTAAAAACTTTTTTTGGAGAAGTTTCTCTTTTATTGCATCTTACGTTCTGCCATATCATAAATGCTGCAGGGTGAAGCCATCTAATACAAGGGGCATTGAATTAAATGACGATCTGTTTCCAGCTGGCAGATTTATCAGTGACGGGATCATTTAAAAAATGAAATTCACCAGATGCGCATGGTTTCATGGATACCACAGGAACATTTCTGCACCTGGATGTGCACTTTTGATAAATGAGGGCCAATGTGTGTGCCTTCATACATCTTTGCCAGTCTGGCCTTCTCCCTCTGACCCCCTGGCATCAACAATGCATTTGGCCCCAGAGAACTGCTGCTTGATAGTTGTCTCTTTTGTCAGATCATTATCTGTAAACTTAGAGATGGTTGTGCCTGAAAATCCCAGTAGATCAGCTGTTTCTAAATACCTCAGGCCAGGGTCTGGCGCCAACACCCATGCCGTGTTCACAGCAACTTAAAGGGTCACTTTTTCCACATTTTAACAGCTCACCCATGTTTTAGAGGAAAGTAACATATTTTGTTTACATTTTCTTTAACTTTTTAATTATTGAGGTAAATTTGTTTTGTATTTTTCCTGCCTTTCTTGAAATGCTCTGATTTAAAGGCCAAATGTCACGTAACAGGGTCCTTAAAATGTCTTGAAACTAGATATAAAAGGGAACCGATCCGTTCGGGTCTTGGTGCATATGCTTCAGTAACGCCGGAATATTCGTTAATTTAAAACTGCCGCGCTTGGCCTGACGTTCCTACTCACGGCCCCCGGAATTGCCCGGGGAAGAAGGCGGAAGTGACGAAATAGATTGTACCTTAGTTTGATGCTTGGGGTATCCCGATTGATTGTTTATATGGAGACTGGAAGATTGAAGTGAGCAACAAGAAAGAAAAAATTGGATATTTCACCCATACCTTAAAACGGGGCTACAAGGGACAGCTGGGTAATAAGGGACACTTTTCTGGGAAATGTTTTCATACCTGTCAAGTGATACGTTTTCGCTGTATTTTAATACCGTAAAACGCGGCTATAAGGGACGGCGGGGTAATAAGGGACACTTTTCTGGGAAATGTTTTAAATGTAATTCGTGTTGTTATTGTCAAATATTTTAAGGATTCATGGATATTTGACAATAACAACACAACTCAGCGTCCGGCTCAAAATAAAAAAAGCAGAATTCTGGATTTGGAAGGCGATTCCTTTCTGTTCCGCAGCCGCAGGACAGTTGAAAGTGTGAGGCCATCAGCCTAATGACTTCTAACTGTAGTGATAATAGCTCACACTGAGCGATCTGCCCGCCCCAGCCATCAGCCTAATGATTGAGTCCACACTTCTAACAGTAGTGAGAATAGCTCAGGCTGAGCGATCTGCCAGCACCCTAGCTGTGGGGGTCTCATACACACGACGTGTTCCTCAACACACTCAATAATTTTTTTCCCGTATATTTTTCTTTTGGGCGTACAGAAATGGCAATACGCCCGTATTTGCTAAAATTGCATTTTCCCCGTATTAAAATATGGCGAAAACGTCTCTCTTGACAGGTATGCGCCTCCATTCTCATATTGATCTGGTAAATTTCTTGACAGCAGCGGCTCTCCTCCACTGTAATAATAATGGCTTCCGAAAAATCAGTATTTATGGGGCGCCCTCGACAGACCCCCTTCGGCTTCCCAATTCTGGAGGCGATTAATGTCCAATTCAATGACATTTTCCACTGGTTCTGCTCTCTGGTCATCGTCGGAACTGTTGTCATCAGACAAAGCATCTGATTCCGTCTCGGACGGCTCAAACCTGTAAGGTTCTATGCCTCTGTCACTGTCTGAACCACTGACAAAAACAAAGACAAAAAGAAAAGACAAAAAAAAGACAAAAAAAAAGACTAAACTAATTTGTTCACAATCGCTGTCACTTTCCGTTATGATTGTCCAATGTTGATAAGTGTGAATGTGGATAGGCAGGGCAGCCAGGGTGAAATTTGTGACGTCAAAATCATGGCCGCGGTCTGGATTGGCTGTCACAAGCCAGCGAGCAAGGCGGGGCCTTCACCTGGTGTATTTTGTACAATTATATAAATACGGGTGGGTGATATGGTCTCCGGTATGAATATTTGGTTTAAGCTATGTGTATTTTATCAAAATTCGTTGTCATTTAGAAAAAAAAATTACGTGACATTTGGCCTTTAAAGTCTATCACTTTAAGAAACATCCTTCACCTATTCAACTCCACCCTCCCTCTTACGTCAGTTAGCCATTAGCTGACTAGCTTACAGCCTTTAGCTTTGAGCCTCTTTCTAGCTTGGAGGAGCGGCGCTGGTTCACTGATCCACAGTTGATGGTGCATCTCGCATCCCTCCAGCCCATCTCCTAATAATTTTGCCACTGTTCCACAACAAATCGCTAGCAATGCATGCTGGGTGTTCCCCTATCGCCACAACAAAGTTGGCGCGTGACCAGAGGCTGCTGGCATCAAAAAGGAGTTGAACAGCTGTATGTAACGTGTTTATAATGTTCAGAGTTTATAAAAGCTCTTGAAACTTCCTTCAAAACATCAACTTGGACTATTTTTTCTTTAAAATAAGCACTGAATGAAGGATGGCTACGTGTTTATGCATTATTGTAAATGTTATATTACATTATTTTTTACATTTATGAATCTGACTCCAATCAAAGACAATGATTTCATACAGCTGGGAAATGAAAACAAATAGCAGGGGCATTCACCACAACATTGCAACATAAATCTGTTTGGAAAATGTCATGGGATCACAGGTTAGCAATAATTTGTAGTTTCACCGCTACGCCTTCAGGAATGCATGTATTCAAGGATGCAGCCACAAGTTAAAAGTTAAGAACACTCCTACACAATTTAACTCGAGGTCAAACACACAGAAAACTCCTTGACACTGAATATTCTCCAGCAAAATTGTATCTTCGCATCAAGATGTTCCGATGCTAAAATTATGTACCACAGTACCAGAAACTAGCAGAAATATTACATTCAGGTGTCATCCACATCCTAAACTCACAGGATAAAAAAAAAAAAAAACATGCGAGCTGTCATTGGTTCATTTTAAAAGGTCGAGTGCCTTGATCTCTCGCAAACCATTCTTTCAGCAATATCCAGCTTTCATCCAATAAAACATGGCTGTAGATCATGTTCACTGTCAGCCAGATCCTCAGCAGCACTTACACTTTCTGAGTAAATGAAGACAGGAAATAACTTCCTGCCTGCTGATGAAAATTTCATGAAATATATAAGTAAGGGGAATACAAGACGAGAACTGGGGGAATACGGCTGTTTGGACGACAGTTCAATTATTGTAGTTGATGGGATGGCAGCCTGACCCTTCATCTGAATGCAAAGACGATATTAACTGTGATCACCATACCTCATGTGTCCGTGTCCCCAGCAAAAAATGCTCGCCGACAGATATTCATCATTCATTACAACTCATCTATGTCGCCTGTCCTAGTCTCACCTACTACTCTCACCTGACCAATGCTGTGCGCATTTAAGGAAGGACAAATAAGGCATTGATGCCTGATGAAAACAGGGGCTGGGACGGAATGGTGTGAGAGTGATATCTTTATAAGAGGATTTGTCAGATTGGGTTTCTCACAGTGAGGCTGGGAAGACACATGCCCTCTATCAGGGCACTTTAATGAGGATCATCTCCTCTCTGAGAGTCCAGAGACAAGGATAAGGGCATGTAATGCTGCAGAGGTTTATGGAGAGTTTAAGGCCTCCATTGACGAGTCATGGTCTGGAGAAAGGGTGCACACAGGGAGACTTATACTCCAATTCCTACAACAACATGGGCAATTAGTCCGTCTTTAGTCCTAATTAAACCATAAACTTAAAGCCATAATCATTTGTTATTTAACCAAAATTACAAAAGAAGGAGTGTGCTATAAATACAGTAGTGCACAGCAGAGAATAAGTCATAAGCCTGATGGATAGCAAAGGGCCGAAGACATGTCTGCAATGTTATATTCATGATATTGCATAACCTCAAGTGTAACATTGCTTTATTACAACAGTTACACAAACTTGTTTTAGAAATTGACAGTAATTAGCAGTGTTGGGAGTAACGTGTTACAAAGTAACACATTACTGTAATGTCACTACTTTTGCAGTAACATGCTGTGTAACGAAATTACTGTTTAAACATTCAGTAATACGTTACAGTTACTGAAATTTGATCAGATGTGTTACTCGTTACTCGTTTTATTAATATGGAGAGATATTTTTAGCTGACGCAGCCATCAGTCGACATGACCTGTTGCAGAGAGCCGAGTCTTCACTACTGAGCGAAGGAAAAGATGAAGCTACTTTGTTTTTGTTGAAATAGACAGATTATTTTTCCTTTGTCGCAGTTAAGGACAAAAGCATATTGGTGGGTTGCAAGGTAAATGTGGTTGAAACCTACTGCAATCTTCAGAAGTGCTTGAAAACAGCAACAAAGCTCTGACAAAGCTAGTGCTAAACTATGCTAACAACACTGGGTTAGTGGATCTACTGTATTATGAACAGTCACGGCTGGATGTAAAGTGGAAATAATCTTGTCTGAACAGCCACAGCTGGATGTCAAGCACAGGTATGCATCTAGACAGTTTGTGACTCAGACCCTGGACTGTGATCCACGGAAATTAAAATGCATTTGCTTGCTACCTGGATAAAGATTATTAAAAAATGGATTTTGATCTCCAAAAGGAAATTGAGGGAGTGGGTCATGTCTATGTCACAGCAGACATTTGGACTGGGGAAAATGGATATTTTCTCTGGATCACTGCACATCAAAATAATCCATAATCATAAAGGTAAGATAACCATAGACAGCTTTATGCAGAGTTGCCAACTCACTCTTTTGGAGTGATTCTCACTCTTTTTCCCTCTCTCTCATTCCACAAACCCTATATCTCACTCCAAAATGAGGAAGTCACTGGCAATATCATGTTGATTTTCTTCAGATTTTTCCCACAATAGGAGCTCTCAAGGCAGGACAAAGCAGACTAAACATGTTCTAAAAGCTGTCTGAAACAGTCTGTTTTCAGCCTGACATTAATAGGCCCATAATGTAATCCATTAATTAAATTATCTTGCTATGTGCGCAAGATGACTTAAGTATGCATTTAAAAGTAATGTGAAAGTTACATTTCCAAGGAACTAATTACTTTAGTCATGAAGTAATTGGTAAAGTAACTCAATTACTTTTGAAAAGAAGTAACTAGTAACTGTAATTAGTGACTATTTTTATTAACTTGCTCAACACGGGCAATTAGTGACAACAGATTTGACTAGTATTACTATGCTAACAAAAACATATAGTCTTATTGTAATTTTACACATATGTTTAAAAATTTTTTGCTGCTGTCCACCAGTCATCATTTATATCCAAACTTCCAAGGTCCATTGATCCAGTCTCCTGAGCTGAATGGACTAAAAGCTGCCTAGCTAGCACTCAGTCTGTGTCTCCATTTTTTTTAAGCATTCTCTTTGCTGCTGTTGCATCTTCAGCTGAAGTAAAGCATGCACTACATTGTAGGCTTCACTTAAAACTGTGCACTGCAAGGCTTTAGGTTAAGCTTCGAGGTAACTAATTTTAAGGCCTGTACATCGCAAGAAAAAAGAAATATTTTTTCTTTTTCTTGAGGTGGCAAGAACAAGAACAAAGTTCTTTCTGTCCAGGACATTTCATACTTTACAAGAAACTCAAGTGCAGAACTCCTGGGAAAGTCACATTTCTGACAAGTCACACAATAGTTCTCGGACATCACACAAGAAAAAATTCTACCATAATGTGTCAAGAACAAACTAGAACTCCAAAACCAGGGCTGCAAGAACAAAATTGTGTCATTTTGTTCTTGCAGCCCTAAGAGAATAAATGTCTCTGTTCTTGCATAGTATTGTAACGTTGGGGCCATGTTAAGTGAATTTCCCAGCATGCTTTGCCAGATGAAAACGTTATGTGTGTGTTAAATGTGTTATTTCTGAGTTATACTGCTGTGTCATTATAACTGCATTATGATGACCCAGCAGTGTTTAGCAGGATTAGGGCAAGATGTATCTGTGTGTGTAACCATGATTGAAACAGGGGTCTGTGAGAATGACCTCCCCTCCACTCTGTAGCACAGAGGCAGGTTGGGGGTCGGGGTGTGTGAAAATAAATCTGGTTGATCAGAGCCATCTGCTCCATTGTCTTTGTGTGAACCCTTGCAAACGTCACACTGGTGTCAGAAGTGGGATGGAGCAGATGGATGCCAGGATCAGAATGGAGATCCAGCAGCTGGAGCAGTTCATTGCTCAGCTGATGATGGACGATGGGACCGAGACACCACCCCCGGGAGCCAGGAGCCGGGACGAACAAAGCGGCAGCGGACCTGACAGGGCCAGCGCACCCCGCCTTCTGTCTTTTTCAAGACAGAGCGGGCAGAGCAGAGCAAACCAGCCCCACATTCCGCCCTTTTCAGGACAGGACGGGCTGGCGATCCCACGGCGATCGAGAGTGACGATCGATCAGGAGGCGGCCATCCCATCTGTTAGGCAGCGGGCCAAGATTCCCCGCTTCAACGGCGAGGCCACGTTGGATGACTACCTGACCCAGGTCGAGCTGGCCGCTGCGCTGAACGGCTGGTCACCAGAGGAAACCGCCGTGCAAGTCGCGCTGGCCTTGGAAGGGAGAGCTCTCTGCACGCTTTCTGATCTCCTGCCTGAGGAGCGCTACAGCTGGCCAGCGCTACAAGGGGCGCTCCAGAGACGATTTGGGAGAATGGTGGACGCTGAGCACGCCCAGGAACAGCTGACCCGCCGCCGTAGAAGCAACCAGGAAAGCCTAGGAACCTATGCTGCAGACATACGGCTGCTAACCCGGCGCAGCTACCCGGATTTCGCACCGGAGGCGGTAGAGAAGCTCGCCCTCCGGAGCTTCATCCAAGGTCTCCGCCCGGCCCAGCTCCAGAGCCACGTACGGATCCACGCCGCGAGCGACTGGGAGACTGCAGTGGCAGAAGCAGAGCGGGTGGAGCCGCTGATGAATCACACAGTTGAAGCGCCAACGCACAGACAGAGAACCTTCCAGGCCACGATGGAGAGCGAGGAGGAAGAGGAGGAATTACGGCAGACCACGGCGGCACGTCCCCGGAGAAGAACGCCCCTCGCCGGCGGTTAAACTAGAGCGAGGTGGCGTGAACGGGAACAGGCCGCCTCCCGCAGATGTTTCCCCCGAGGAGCCGGCACCACGCGTGGGCCGAATTGGACACTCTCCAGGGATCTATCTACAGTGCAGCTTTGGGGAAGACGTCGATCCGGGCCCTGATTGACACCGGCTCTACAATCTCCCTGGTTCGACCCGGTGTGCTGCCGGGCACAAACAAGACGGCCCCATGGGGGTGGGAACCCACCAAGCGCTGCGTCACCACGGCTACCGGTGAGCGCGCCAGACTGGGGGGGCGGAGAGTTTTGGTGGTGGGGGTGGCCGGTCAGAACATAAGACACCCGTTCTGGCTGGCTGACATCCAAGACCCCTGTATTATTGGACTAGACCTGCTCACAGCCTGGAACGCCAAGATCGACACCGCGGGACCGTCCCTCCAGCTGGGAAACCGGACCATCACGCTCCACAGCAGAACCCAGGGAAGGAACACGGGGGCCTGCGCGATCGAGGGATCGCCAAGACAAACCGGACCAGGCAGGCCACCGCGAGGACTGGACATGATGACATCACCAGCGCGGACAGAGGGAGCACGAACGCACACAAGGACAGCAAGGGGAGGGGGTCAACGTGTCAGCAGAGACGCAGCAGGCGGTGGAGGAATTATTTCAGCGGAGCTGCAGCGGGCTGGACCCGGAACAGGGACGCCAGCTGCGGGAGCTATTGGACTGTTTTATGGGTGTTTTCGCCGCGAAGGATGAGGAATGCGGCCGGACCGGGTTGGTGCAGCACGAGATCGACACCGGTGAGGCCAGGCCGATTCGACTCCACCCACGCCGGCTGCCCTTTTCAAGGCGGGCAGCGGCGGAACAAAAAGTGCAAGAAATGCTGGAGGCAGATGTCATTGAGCCCTCCAGCAGCCCCTGGGTGGCGCCGGTGGTGCTGGTCAAGAAGAAGGACGGGTCGTGGCGGTTCTGTGTGGATTACCGACGCCTGAACGACGCCACCAGGAAAGATTCCTACCCCCTGCCCCGCATCGATGACGCACTGGACCACATTGCCGGCTCCAGTTGGTTCAGCTCGCTGGATCTACGCAGCGGCTATTGGCAGGTAGAGCTGTCACCTGAGGCCCGCCAGAAAACAGCCTTCTCCATCGGGCAGGGACTGTACCAGTTTAAAGTGATGCCGTTTGGACTCTGCAACGCTCCGGCCACCTTTGAGCGCTTGATGGAGCGAGTGCTGGCTCACGTGCCCCGGAGTCGCTGCGTTGTTTACCTGGATGACCTGCTGGTGCATGCAGCTGATTTTGACAGCGCCCTGTCAAATCTCCGAGAGGTGCTGGGAGCCATCCAACAGGCGGGGCTACGGTTACACCCTAAGAAATGCCACCTGTTCCGGCGGGAGACCACCTTTTTGGGCCACATCGTCAGCGCAGCGGGGGTCGCCACGACCCGGAAAAAGTGGCAACAGTGAGAGACTGGCCAGTGCCGCGGAACGTTGGAGAACTGAGGAGTTTTCTTGGATTGGCCTCCTATTATAGGAGGTTTGTGAAAGACTTCGCCACCATCGCCAGCCCGCTGCATCAGCTGACGCAGAAAGGACGCACGTTCCAGTGGAGTGACAGCTGTGCTGCTGCTTTCTCCCAGCTTCGCGCAGCGCTCATCAGAGCCCCCATCCTGCAGTATCCCGACCCGAACCGCCCTTTCATCGTGGACACGGATCGCCAGCAACCAGGGCATCGGGGCGGTGCTATCCCAGGAGGGAGAGCATGGAGAGCAGGCAGTCGCTTACTTCAGCCGCACTCTCAGCAGAGCCGAGAGAAATTACTGTGTGACTCGCAGAGAGCTGCTGGCTGTCATTCAAGGACTGCGACACTTCTGCCCGTATGTGTACGGTGGGAGGTTCCAGCTCAGGACGGACCACGCTTCCCTGACCTGGTTGTTAAATTTCAAAGAACCGGATGGACAGTTGGCGAGGTGGCTGGAGGCACTGCAGGATTATAATTTCCAGATTGTGCATCGGGCAGGCCGCCTCCATGCCAACGCTGACGCGCTGTCTCGGCGCCCCTGCGCGACAGAGGAGTGTCGTCACTGCCAACGGGCTGAAGATCGGGACCAAACCGCCCCACGGGCTGCCGCTCTCCGAGCCGCTGCGAGCAGGAATAACGCAGCGACGCACAGCCCCTCCACAGATGATCAGGCAGTTCTCCCCAGCGATGACGTCACAGAAGTTCTTGGCACGCAGCAGCTGCAGAGCGAGCAGGACAGAGACCCGGTCATTTCGCGGGTTCAGCAGTGGCTGGACGCAGGACAGCGGCCCGCCTGGGAGGTTGTGTCACCGCTGGACCCAGAGACTAAGGCCCTGCACTCCCAGTGGGCCAACCTCCGCTGCTACGAGGGCGTGGTGTATCGACAGTGGCACACTCCAGCTGGGCAGCGGCACGTCTGGCAACTGCTAGTTCCTCGTCGACTCCGGCCCAAGTACTCCAGCTGGTCATGGGGCGGTAGGAGCGGGGCCACTTCGGAGTGACAAAGACGCTGCAGCGCCTTCGGGCCCGGTTCTACTGGCCCGGTTGTCATCAGGACGTGGAGCTCCACGTTCATCGCTGCGACACATGCACAGCTCAGAAGGGACCAACTCAGCGATCCCACGCTCCCCTGCAGCAGAGTACCGGGTGGGAGCACCGATGGAGCGAGGTGGGAGTGGACATCCTGGGCCCTTTCCCGACCACGGACCGGGGGAACCGCTACGTGCTGGTCGCGATGGATTATTTCACTAAGTGGCCAGAGGCGTACGCGGTCCCGGATCAGAGCGCCGCTACGACGGCATCAAAGCTGGTGGATGAAATGTTCTGTCGGTTTGGCGCACCGGAGGAGCTGCACAGCGATCAGGGTCGGAACTTCGAGGCGGAGGTCTTCGGAGAGGTCTGCAAACGGCTGGGCATCCGGAAGACCCGGACCACCCCACTGCATCCACAGAGCGACGGCCTGGTCGAACGATTCAACCGGACCCTCACCACCCAGCTCGCTATCCTAGTGGACCAGCGACAGCGAGACTGGGACCTGCACCTGCCTTTTGTTTTGTGGGCGTACCGGACGGCAGCTCAGGAATCTACCCGGTGCACCCCTGCGGCGCTCATGTTTGGACGCGAGCTGCGCACACCGGTGGATTTGGTATTCGGTTGCCCCCCTGAGCCGGAGGTGGAGGGAAGACCCGGATTGGATTATTTTTTTTGTTTGAAAGAACGTCTCCACACGGTGCACGAGCTGGCTCGAGAGGCCCTGGCAGCGGCAGGGGGTCGGCAGAAGCGAGCGTACGACTCCCGCTGTCAGGGGAGGGACTTTGCACCGGGAGATCGAGTCTGGGTTTTCTGCCCTGAGAGGAAGAGAGGACGATCACCGAAGCTGGCGAGCCAGTGGTCGGGGCCATGCGTGGTCCTGGAGAGACTGTCAGATGTGGTGTACAGGGTGAGGCTTAGAAAAAGGGACCGGGTTGTGGTCCTTCATCGTGACCGTCTCGCCCCGTATCGGCCATCTGCACCGCTGGTGGACGAACCGGAGCTTCCATCCCGGCCCGATACCCCGACCGAGACCCAGATGGACACTAGGGGGCCTGTACGTGTTGGCCGCCGGCGCCGAAGACCGCCCCGACATCTGGATGAGTTTGTATTGGACTTTTAAATTGGACTTTAATTTTTCTGGGGACAGAAACCAGTCCGGGGGGGGGGGGGGCAGTGTAACGTTGGGGCCATGTTAAGTGAATTTCCCAGCATGCTTTGCCAGATGAAAACGTTATGTGTGTGTTAAATGTGTTATTTCTGAGTTATACTGCTGTGTCATTATAACTGCATTATGATGACCCAGCAGTGTTTAGCAGGATTAGGGCAAGATGTATCTGTGTGTGTAACCATGATTGAAACAGGGGTCTGTGAGAATGACCTCCCCTCCACTCTGTAGCACAGAGGCAGGTTGGGGGTCGGGGTGTGTGAAAATAAATCTGGTTGATCAGAGCCATCTGCTCCATTGTCTTTGTGTAAACCCTTGCAAACGTCACAGTATGTACAGTGGTGTGAAAAAGTATTTGCCCCCATCCTGATTTCTCTTTTTTTTTGTATGTTTGTCACACTTAAATGTTTCAGATCATCAAACACATTTAAATATTAGACTGTGGTGACATTAGTTGTTGGTCTCACACACAAATTTGATGTTTTAATGTGAAGGCGGAGTTTTTCCGTTTTGAACGGAGATAAAAGGAGGAAGTGCAGAAATGTAAATAAAGTTTTTTCAGACAGACTTACGTGTGTCCCGTCCGTTTTTCTGCGGATTCTATATTGGTGACCCTGACGCTTGAAGAATGTTTGATCAAGCGACCTCTTCTGAGATCGCCGCCACAGCGTCTGTATCCGCCGCGGCTCCCGCACCAGCTGTTTTTGCGGCTACCATTAAATTACCGGACTTTTGGCAGCACGACCCGGAGCCCTGGTTTCAGCATGTCGAGGCTCAGTTCCATCTGCGCGGAATAACCACAGATGACACGAAGTATTTCCATGTTGTCGCAGCTTTGGATTCTGCCACTACTCGCCGTTTGATGGACTGCTCCGGGACCCGCCTCTCGCTGACAGGTACGTCACTGTGAAGAGGGCTCTTCTGCAGCTGTACCAGCTCTCTGATATAGAGCGCGCTGATCGTCTTCTGTCTATGACTGGTTTGGGGGACAGCAAACCTTCTGAGCTGATGGAGAATATGTTAGCACTTCTTGGTTCAGGAGACAGCTCATTTCTGTTTACCCACCTGTTTCTGCGTCAGCTTCCGCCTTCAGTGCGCACTGTCCTGGCCAGCTCGCCCCTCATTCGTACTAAGGATTATCAGGGTTTAGCTGGAGAAGCGGACAGGCTTTGGCTGGCTTCTCGTCATTTGTCGGTGCATGCACTGTTGCCTGGGCAGTCTGATGGAGAAGTCTCGGTGGATGTGGCCACAGTATTGGATCGCTGTGAGAAAGAGAGCGGCCTGTGTTTTTATCACCGCCGTTTTGGACCGAAGGCTCGGTGCTGTATTCCACCGTGCTCTTTCCAGCCACAGGGAAACGAGAAGGCTGGTGCTCGCTAGCAGCTGCGTGCACCAGCACCAACAATAAGCTGCTTTTTATTAAGGACTGCGCTGCTGGACGTCGTTTTTTGGTGGATTCAGGAGCGCAACGGAGCATCGTTCCCCCCTCTTCGGCTGACGTCATGGGATATGATCATGGACCTCCACTGGACGCTGCTAATGGTACTCCTATTCGCACCTTTGGCACCAAGTTCATTACTGTGTGTTTTAATGGCCATGAATTTAGTTGGGACTTTGTGGTAGCATCTGTAGCAGTTCCTATTCTTGGTGCAGATTTTTTGTGTGCTTACAGACTGTTGGTTGATGTAGCTAACAGATGTTTGATTGATGCTGTGACTTTTGATTCTTACCCATGTACACTGGGTGGGGCGGGTCCACTGCTTGCTAACATGCTCGCCTCAGAAGACAGGTACCAGCGCCTTCTCTCTGAGTTTCCTGCGCTCACTGTGCCTACGTTTTCTGCGGCAGTGGTTAGACATGGGGTTGAGCATTATATTACTACTGTGGGTCCACCTGTTTTTGCCCGCGCACGCCGTCTGGATGCTGCTAAGTTAGCCATTGCTAGAGATGAGTTTGCCAATATGGAGCGGTTGGGTATTGTGCGCCGTTCCGACAGTCCGTGGGCTTCTCCCCTCCACATGGTCCTTAAGTCAGATGGGGGTTGGCGCCTTTGTGGAGACTTTAGGAGCCTTAACAACGCTACTACCAACGACAGGTATCCAGTCCCCCATATCCAAGATTTTTCTTCACGTCTGGCAGGGACAGTCATTTTTTCTAAAGTGGATTTAGTGCGTGGTTATCATCAGGTGCCTGTCCATCCCCAGGACGTCCCCAAGACAGCGGTGATCACTCCATTTGGACTGTTCGAGTTCTTGAGGATGCCATTTGGCCTTAAGGGTGCTGCACAGACGTTTCAAAGGCTTATGGACTCTGTGTTGTGGGACATGCCTTTTCTGTTTGTATACCTGGACGATATACTGGTGGCGAGCGCTTCGGTGGAGGAACATGTGTCGCACCTTCGCCAGCTCTTCAGACGCCTCTGTGACCATGGACTGATAGTGAATCCAGTGAAGTGTCAGTTTGGGCTCTCAGAACTTGAGTTCTTGGGGCACAAGGTATCCCAGCAGGGTGCCGTGCCCCTTCCGGCTAAAGTCGAAGCAGTTTTAGCTTTTCCCCGCCCCTCCTCTGTCAAGCCCCTACAGGAGTTTTTAGGCATGGTCAATTTTTATAACCGTTTTATACCTCACGCTGCCCATATTATGCGTCCGCTGTATGAGGCCTTGAAGGGTAAGAGGGATAATCAGGACATTGAGTGGACTCATGAGAGGTTATGTGCTTTTGATGGGGCTAAAGCTGCACTGGCTGATGCTGCCTTGTTGGCTCATCCAGACCCCACGGCCACCATTGCTCTTACCACCGACGCATCTGATTATGCTGTCGGAGCAGTTTGTGAGCAGTGGGTTGGCAATTCCTGGGAGCCTCTAGCCTTTTTTAGTAGACAGTTACGCGAGTCAGAAAGGAAGTACAGCACCTTTGACAGGGAGCTGTTGGCCCTTTTTTTGGCGACAAGGCATTTCAGGTTTCTTTTGGAGGGCCGTAAATTCACTGCTTTTGTGGACCATAAGCCTTTCATGTTTGCCATGGCCAAGTCCACTGAACCTTGGTCAGCTCGGCAGCAACGGCAGCTTCCGGCTATTTCCGAGTTCACTACAGACATTCAGCATGTGGCTGGTAAGACCAACTTGGTGGCGGACTGTCTTTCTCGTGCCCCAGTTGCTGCTGTTCATTTGGGCATGGACTATGCTGAAATGGCTGCCGATCAGTTGTTGGACCCGGAGGTGCAGGTGCTTCGTTCCACTGAGTCCAGTTTGCAGTTGGAGGATGTCTGCTTTCAAGACAGTGGCGCCACTCTTCTGTGTGACACTACATTGGGAAAACCACGACCTCTGGTGCCTGCGGCTTGGCGTCGTCGTGTTTTTGACGCTGTTCATTCTTTGTCGCATCCTGGGGTTAAGGCCTCGGTCAAGTTGGTGAGTGCCAAGTTTGTATGGCCGGGTCTCAGAAAGGATGTGAAGACTTGGACGACAACCTGTGTAGCGTGCCAGCGTGCTAAGGTGCAGCGCCACATAAAGGCTCCATTGGAGCCTTTTTGGATTCCGGAGCGACGTTTTGATCATGTTCAGGTGGACCTAGTTGGACCTCTTCCTCCTTCTCGTGGTTTACTCACCTCTTCACTATGGTGGACCGGGACTATGCGGTGGCCAGAGGTAGTTCCCCTGACATCAACTACAGCGTCTGATGTTGCCCGGGCATTTATCTCCTCTTGGGTGTCCCGTTTTGGTTGTTCCCTTGGACGTTACCGTCTGACAGGGGCCCCGCAATTTACCTCTGCAACTTTGGAATGAGGTAGCTGGTAGTTTGGGGGGTTAAACTCCATCGGACCACAGCATACCATCCACAAGCTAATGGGCTATGCGAGCGGTTTCATCGGACTATGAAAGCGGCCCTTCGCGCGTCATTAGTGGATAGTGGATGGGTGGACAGATTACCGTGGGTTTTGTTGGGTTTGCGTTCAGCCCCCAAAGAAGACCTGCACTCCTCTTCTGCTGAGTTGGTCCTCGGCCAGACCTTGAGGGTTCCAGGGGAGTTCCTTCCTACCAGTCCGGGGTTAGGTCCCAGTATGGTTAAGAGGCCTAAGTGTCGAGAGGAAGCTAGGGCTTTTGTTCCCATGGCTGCGCACCACTGTCTTCCGCAGTCTTACGTCCCTGACAGCCTTAGGTCGGCTAAATATGTTTTTGTTCGGCATGATGCCCATCGTTCTCCCCTGCAAGCACCTTATGATGGCCCTTTTCGGGTGTTAGAAACAGGCCATAAGGATTTTTTGGTTGAGTTGGGGAGTGGTTAGGATCGGATTTCGGTGGATCGTTTGAAGCCTGCTCATGTTCTTCGTGACGATGAGGTTGAGTTAGCCCGCCCGGCTCGGCGGGGGCGCCCTCCCAACCCTGCGCCTGAGGTTGTTTCTGCTCCGGTTACAGTTGTGCCCCCTAGGACTGTGCAGTGCAGTCGTCGGGGCAGAGTAATTAGGTTGCCTAAGAGGTTCTTTTGAGTTATTTTCTTTTGGATTTTGTTCATGCGTTTTTAGTTTGTTTTTTGTACAGCATGTTTATTTATGTTGTTATTTGTGTGTTCTGGGGGGGCCTGTGTGGTGACATTAGTTGTTGGTCTCACACACAAATTTGATGTTTTAATGTGAAGGTGGAGTTTTTCCGTTTTGGACGGAGATAAAAGGAGGAAGTGCAGAAATGTAAATAAAGTTTTTTCAGACAGACTTACGTGTGTCCCGTCCGTTTTTCTGCGGATTCTATAAGACAAAGATAACACAAGTAAACACAAAATGCAGTTTTGAAATGGTGTTTATTATTAAGGGTAAAAAAAATCCAAACCTACGTGGCCCTGTGTGAAAAAGTGACCCCCCCCCCCCAAAAAAAAACAACATAAATTAACTGTGCTTTATCACATCTTTGGAAAGCTGAGTTCAATTTATCTAGCCACACCCAGGCCTGATTACTGCCACACCTGTTCTCAATCAAGAAATTACTTAAATAGAACCTGCCTGACAAAGTGAAGTAGACCAAAAGATCCTCAAAAGCTAGACAAAGTACTGTGATCCAAAGAAATTCAGTAACAAATGAGAAACAAAGTAATTGAGATCTATTATTCTGGAAAAGGTTATAAAGCTATTTCTAAAGCTTTGGGACTTCAGCGAATCACAGTGAGAGCCATTATCCACAAATGGTGAAAATATGGAACAGTAGTGAACTTTCCCAGGAGTGGCCAGCCAACCAAAATTACCCCAAGAGCGCAGCGATGACTCATCCAAGAGGTCACAAAAGACCCCACAACAACATCCAAAGAACTGCAGGCCTCACTTGCCTCAGTTAAGGTCAGTGTTCATGATTCCACCATAAGACACCGACTGGGCAAAAATGGCCTGCATGGCAGTGTTCCAAGACGAAAACCACTGCTGAGCAAAAAGAACATAAAAGCCCATCTTAGTTTTGCCAGAAAACATCTTGATGATCCTCAAGACTTTGGGGAAAACACTCTGTGGACTGACAAGACAAAGGTTGAACTTTTTGGAAGGTGTGTGTCCCATTACATCGCTGCATGGTGGCGCAGTGGTTAGCACTGCGGCAGCACAGTTTACCCTTGGCCGGGGGATTGTGGGGATCGTGGGATCGTGGGTTCGATCCCAGCCCCCGACCAACAGTGATCTGTGTGGAGTTTGCATGGTGTCTCCCCGTGGGGGTTTTTTGCGTGGGTTTACCTCCGGGATTTCTCCGGTTTCCTCCCACATGCCAAAAACATGCATGTTAGGTTAATTGGCTGTTCTAAATTGTCCCTAGATATTTGTTTCCTATAGGCCCTTAGAATAGAGGGTTAGTATTAATGAAAGCGCTTTGAGTGGTCTTTGTGACTAGAAAAGCGCTATATAAGTGCAGGTTAGTTAGTTAGTTAGTAGTTACATCCGGCGTAAAAGTAACACAGCATTTCAGAAAAGGAACATCATACCAACAGTAAAATATGATGGTGGTAGTGTGATGGTCTGGGGCTGTTTTGCTGTTCCAGGTCCTGGAAGACTTCTTGTGGTAAATGGAACCATGAATTCTGCTCTCTACCAAAAAATCCTGAAGGAGAATGTCCGGCCATCTGTTCGTGACCTCAAGCTGAAGCACGCTTGGGTTCTGCAGCAGGACAATGATCCAAAACACACCAGCAAGTTCACCTCTGAATGGCTTAAGAAAAAACAAAATGAAGACTTTGGAGTGGCCTAGTCAAAGTCCTGACCTGAATCTGATTAAGATGTTGTGGCATGACCTTAAAAAGGCGGTTCATGCTCGAAAACCCTCCAATGTGGCTGAATTACAACAATTCTGCAAAGATGAGTGGGCCAAAATTCCTCCACAGCCCTGTAAAAGACTCATTGCCAGTTATTGCAAACGCTTGATTGCAGTTGTTGCTGCTAAGGGAGGCCCAACCAGTTATTAGGTTTAGGGGGCAATCACTTTTTCACACAAGGCCATGTAGGTTTGGATTTTTTTTTTCCCTCAATAATAAACACCTTCATTTAAAAGCTGAATTTTGTGTTTACTTGTGTTACCTTTGTCTAATATTTAAATTTGTTTGATGATATTTATTCCATCTAGCTACAATGCTCAGCACTGGGTGTGTTTATATATTTATATATCTACATATTATTCCATCTAGCTACATTGCTCCGCACTGTGTGTGTTTATATACTTGCATATTTATTCCACCTAGCTGCAATGCTCCGTACTGTGGGTGTTTATATATTTACATATTTATTCCATCTAGCTACAATGCTCTGCACTGTGTGTTCATATATTCATATATTTATTCCATCCAGCTACAATGCTCTGCACTGTGTGTCTGTGTGTGTGTGTTAATATATATATTTTATAGTAATACGTACATATGTATATTAGCTGCTCTTGCTTGCTTGTTTTTTTTTTTTTTTTTCTTGCCTTCTGATTGTTGCTCTGAGTGTTGCTATCCCTGTGCTGTTGCAATCCTGGAATTTCCCCGTTGTGGGACTAATAAAGGCTTATCTTATCTTATCTTATCTTATCTTATGATCTGAAACATTTAAGTGTGACAGACGTACAAAAAAAGAGAACTCGGGAAGGGGGCAAACACTTTTTCACACCACCAAATAGGCTTTTCACTGTGAGCTAACCACAGCTAACCAGAAGAACTGACAGCACAACAACACATTTTCCATGCTGTGAAGGCCAGCTCTTTTCAAAGTGCACCTCAATCTGAAAATTAAGGTCCACAGCACATTACATACCTCACAGATTATAAGAAGCCACCAACAGTTACTGTAATTAGCAATTACTAAAACACCAATACAGCAGAGTCCATCAGTTCAGTCACTTGGTGGAACAGCCTGCTTGCCAGTTAGTTAGGTCTCAGTTGGTATTTTTCCTTTGGTTACATTCTTTTTGCTTTCTGATTCTGACTTGCATTTTCGGTTGAAGTTAAGAGTGAGAAACACAGATTACATTGTCAGGCTTCAGTAGAATCTGTATGCTTTTAGGTTTTAATCTAAATTTTTGGGTCATTAATTTTAAAAGCAAAACAATGCAGCTAATTGGGCTAAATATTAGCATGAACTCAAAACACAACAATACAATTTCTGAGTCATAAAGTCTTTTCAAACAACACCTCTCTATAGAAATTAAAGCACACAACACAGAATTGCAATAAGTGCATGCAAGAAAGCACAGAGAGTTACTATAATTAACAATTTTCAAAAGACCGCTGAAGTGGTACCAGGTACTTTTTTAGTACCTATTCTATGGCAGGGTACAGCCGTGCTAAAGCAAGCTGGAAATTTGACGTAAACAGACTGCAGGCCACTGATTGGTCAGGGCGTAACGTCATGAGTGGGCTGTCTTCAGCAAAATCTCCAACTGCCGTTTGTAAAGCTTTTAGTTCAACGAGTAAACACAGTGAGCGACTAAACACTGTATTTTTAATAGAGATGGCTTCGCGTAAATGTACCCCGTGAACCAATGAAGAGGTGTGGACTTTTTTGTGCTTGTTGGCCGACGAATGTACCCAGAGTGAGTTAGATGGAGTGACGCGCAATGAGAAAGTATACCAGGAGGTCTCCGAGCAAATGGCAGCACAAGGATACAGCCGGACAGCAAAACAATGTAGGGAAAAACTCAAAAAATGAAAAGTGATTTACCAGGTGCAATAAAGGACCACAACGGTCAAAGTGGGGTGAACAGGGAAGGACTGAAGTGGTTCAATCAAATGGAGCGCGATTTTACGAGCACTAGGCCGGCCAGCACTGGGCAGAGAGATTGGGGGTCGACACAGCCACGCCATTGTTGGAAACCGTGGATGGTGAGTGTTTTGTGATACTGTGCATCTTTTTGGCAGTTTATCCTATTGGTGACAAGCTCACTTTTTTAAACAATAACAACGCTGTTCTATCCTGGGTAATTAGTGTTAGCGAGGAGTGCTAGCTAGCTAATAGCTAGCTACCTAGCAGCCAACTGCTGATTTGCGCTTGCTTCGTCTGAAGTATTCGCTTGAGCAAAACGTTGAAATATGCTTATTCTGGTTAAGAACTTTTGTGTACGTGTTGCACTTTGGTGCTGTGCTTTACATTGTGTGTATTTTCTTTCTAGAATCACTTTCCACATGCCAGGGGTCCGCCTCCCTCAGCACGAACCCTCTAGACTCTCCTGCGTCTGTCGGAGCACCAGAATCGGAACCGACACCGATGCCAGCCGCATCACCATCTGGCATGTCATGGCATCTGTCAACATCTGGCATGTCACATTCAAATGCTGGTAAGGCACAATAAACAGAAGATTACCACCCGGTTGTGTTTATGGATACAGGTCAAGTGGACCCCCGGATCCAAAATCTCAACTAAATACAAGTGCCTTTTCAAACAAGTGATTTACAAAGTGATTAATGTAATTTCCTATAGCCTCATAATAATGAATTTAAAATGTCCTTGTACATGTACAAAGCGGATTCTGTGGTGCTCACTTGTCAGGGGTCCACAACCCAGTCCCATTTTTAGCTGTGGTGGAGGAAGTACTGTTATAATTCTTTTTGTGGAAAAACTGATGTAGCACATGAACTCACTTTCGAATGTACTGCAGTCAACGTGCTACACTGAAAAGATTCATGTCAGCTGACTGTATTAACCCATTCAGATTTCTGAAGCCACAATAAAAACAAATTCTTTTAGACATAACCCATCCATCCATCCATCCATCCATCCATCCATCTTCTTCCGCTTAATCCTTTTTGGTTTGTGGGGGGGGCTGGAGCCTATCCCAGCAACCCGGTACTTGCAAAATCTGCTCTACTGAGGTGCGGCAACATGTCAGTTGAGCTTAAATACAACAACAAAGCATAGCCACATCCCACCACTGGCTTTCACAAGTGCATTTCCCTAATATATGTTTTGAACTGGCTTTAACTAACCACCATCCATTTCTGTCTTTCATCTAGCCAAGAGGAAAAGGAGGCACCCCACAGCCGACCTTGCAGCTGTCTTGTCCCAGATGCATGGTGACGAGACGCGGCTCCAGGAACGGCTCCAGGAACGGCTCGAATGGCAGCTTGAACAGCACCTGCAGCACATGACAGAGGTTGCAGCAGACGCGTGGGAAGCAAGGGAGCAGGAAGCCTCCTTCCGAAGGGAGGAGATGGCCCAAATGGCTGCCTTCAACCAAGCTTTCCTGGCCAAATTTGGCAGGCTAGTGGACGTGCTGAGTGGTTGGCATGTGCAACACTGTCTCCCACACCCCAGTGTTGTTGTTACCTCCACCAGGCCGAAGGCCAGGAGGAGGTTATGTTTTTGCCAGCGTTTGTCTGTCTGTTTGTCTGTCTGTCTGTTTGTCTGTCTGTCTGTTTGTCTGTTTGTCTGTTGGTTAGCAAGATAACTCAAAAAGTTTTGGATGGATTTCGATGAAACTTTCAGGCCTTGTTGGAAATGGTACAAGGAAGAACTGATTAAATTTTGGGGATGATCCGGATCACCGTCTGGATACAGGAATTTTTTAAATGATTCTTTAACATTGTGAGATACGGCCATTTTCAACATGTGTGCAGGGTCAATAGAGGGCGCTGGTCATCGTGTCTGATGAACACAAACTCCGCCTTCTTCAAAGTTTTAGGCACGAAAGCACGCAGAAAACTGTGGTGGCCAGGACCCGCCAGAGTGCCTGTGTTTGCGCTACGCTGCAAAAGCTGAGACGGGCAGCTGTCCGGCGCCGGATTATTTGGCAGAAATTCCCCGGCCAGCCATAGGGGCTGCGCAAAAACCAGCTCTCTGCCGGGGGAGGCTTCCAAATCCTCTTTTTTCCGCGGAGCGCAAACCCAATAAAACCCACGGCAACCATTATCGCACCTTCTTTGGTCCTGCGGCTCCGGAACAGAGAGGAATCCCGGCGCCAGTAATGCTGCGCCTGATATGTGTCACTCTAATGCTAAAAGTGACTGCATCAGGGATTTTCCACCTGAAGTCACACTTTGCTACACAGGGCCACAAAAACTGTGTAGCCAAATTTGATCGATGGATGAACATTTTCAGCCAGTGAGAGAACCGACGCCTTCCAAATCCAATGCATCACTAGCAGAAGTGATGGTTTGTCATTTTGTGGCAGAGCACAATCTACCCCCATTGGTGGCAGATCACTTCAGTGATTTGGTGCCAACATTGTTTTCTGACAGCAAGAGCACTCAATTTTTTTGTGCTACTTGGCATATTATTTTCACATTACCAAAAAGTTATGGCTCAAGATTGTGTCCATATAAGTGTACATTTGAATAAATATGTTTGAAATAGTTCATGTTGCAGCTGCTGTTTGCTTAGTTTTTGTTTGTTTGTTTTTGCTTCAGTTTTCTTTCATCTGCCGATAAAATACAGTTTTTAAGTACTCAGTACAGGTGTGAAAGCCCCCACCCCCAATAAGGGAGGCATGAGGTCAGTACAGGTGTGAAAGCCCCCCCAATAAAGGAGGCATGAGGCATACCTTGACAGGTCGCAGCCTGGCACTTTGCAGATGGAGGAGATGGACACAACAGCAACACTTCAGTTTATTACCTCCGCCAAGGAGGTAATGCTTTTACTACTGAACCACTAATCCTATCATTGTGAATCCAATTGCTAGTCATATGTTTTCATGGTCAAGGAATCTGAAAACCTACACACAAACACTGTATGGGGGGGAACTGTGGCGCTTGGCGGAGGTCTGCGCTCTCCGAGTGCTTTTCTAGTTTTTTTTTTTTTTTAACTTGTGCTGCTATAATAAAACAGTAGCGTTTGCATCATAACTGTGGTTTGTCTGTTATGACACTGGGGAGAAAAGTCAATAATTACATACACATTCTCTCTTCTAACCAAATGCTGCTGTTCAACAGGTTAGGTGTCTGTAGCATATTACCAATTTAGTAAATAGTTTCAGGAAAAAAAAGGGGTTAGTAGGCAATTGTATTGGAGGAAATTATGGAGTCCAGTTAAACTTAAACATCCTATAGAAGTCGTGGGAGCAATTTTGTACCCTCAAGTTATGGTGCTACATTTATTAGTTTTTAATAATAATGGGATAGGATTAAATGGGAATATAACATGTTTCAACACATACAGTTAGGCCCAAAAATATTTGGACAGTGACACAAGTTTTGTTATTTTAGCTGTTTACGAAAACATATTCAGGATACAATTATATAATCAATATGGGCTTAAAGTGCAGACTCTCAGCTGTAGTTTGAGATCCAAATTGGAGCAAGGGTTTAGGAATTACAGCTCTTTAATACGTAGCTGCCTCTTTTTCAAGGGACCAAAAGTAATTGGACAATTGACTCAGAAGGCTGCAAAAAAAAAAAATAACAAGGCTGCATGGGCTCTTCCCTCGTTAACCTGTCATCAATTAAGCAGTTAAAAGGTCTGGAGTTGATTCCAGGTGTGGTGTTTGCATTTGGAAGCTGTTGCTGTGAACACACAACATGCGGTCAAAGGAGCTCTCAAAGGAGGTGAAACAGACTATCCTGAGGCTGAAAAAAAAGAAGAAATCCATCAGAGAGATAGCAGAAATGTTAAGAGTGGCCAAATCAACAGTTTGGTACATTCTGAGAAAAAAAGAGTGCACTGGTGAGCTTGGGAACTCAAAAAGGCCTGGACGTCCACGGAAGACAGCAGTGGTGGATGATCACAGAATCCTTTCCATGGTGAAGAACAACCCCTTCACAACATCCACTCAAGTGAAGAACACTCTCCAGGAAGTAGGTGTATCAGTATCTAAGTCTACCATAAAGAGAAGACTTCATGAGAGTAAATACAAAGGATTCACCACAAGGTGCAAACCATGAATCAGCCTCAAAAATAGAAAGGCCAGAATCGACTTTGCCAAAAAAACACCTGAAGAAGCCAGCCCAGTTCTGGAACAGCATTCTTTGGACAGATGAGACTAAGATCAACCTGTACCAGAATGATGGGAAGAAGAAAGTTTGGAGAAGAATTGGAACGGCTCATGATCCAAAGCACTACATCTTCTGTAAAACATGGTGGAGGCAGTGTGATGGCATGGGCATGCATGGCTTCCAATGGCACTGGGTCACTTGTGTTTATTGATGATGTGACAAAAGACAGAAGCAGCCGGATGAATTCTGAAGTGTATAGGGACATACTTTCTGCTCAGATTCAGCCAAATGCAGCAAAGTTGATTGGACGGCGCTTCACCAATGATCCAAAACATACTGCAAAAGAAATCCAGGAGTTTTTTAAAGCAACAAAGTGGAATATTCTGCAATGGCCGAGTCAATCACCAGATCTCAACCCAATCGAGCATGCATTTCACTTGCTCAAGACAAAACTTAAGGCAGAAAGACCCACAAACAAGCAACAACTGAAGACAGCTGCAGTAAAGGCCTGGCAAAGCATCACAAAGGAGGAAACCCAGCGTTTGGTGATGTCCATGGGTTCCAAACTTCAGGCAGTCATTGCCTGCAAAGTATTCTCAACAAAATATTGAAAAGTAACATTTTACTTAGGGTTATGTTTATTTGTCCAATTACTTTTGAGCCCCTGAAATGAGGAATGTTTGTATAAAAATAGCTACAATTCCTACATGTTTAATCATATATTTTTGTTCAAACCCTTGAATTAAACTTTAAAGTCTGCACTTCAATTCCATTGTAGTTGTTTCATTTCAAATCCAATGTGGTGGCATGCAGAGCCCAAATCATGAAGATTGTGTCACTGTCCAAATATTTCTGGGCCTAACTGTAATTCCTAAGTCTTCTAGCAGACTTGCATCAAACCAAAAGTGAATTGTCTAGCTGCTGCATTTTTTGCAGGTAGTTTCTCCTGTGTTTTAGCATGTAAGTACTCGTACCTTCACAGATAACCCTATAAATAACAGTAGACACATCTGAAAAGGATTCAAAATTGTATTTTTTGAAAAGAACGGTTGCTAGACCATTTCACTGGGAGTACATTATGGAGCCCAGTGACGAAAATAGCCTATAGAAGTTGTGGGAGCAATTTTGTACCCACAAGTTATGATGCAACATTTATTAGTTTTTAATAATAATGGGATTGTCATGGTCTGCTCTGTGATTATTGTCAACAGCTGCGCGCACACCTGCTCTCCATCTAGGCTGGCCTATTTATACCGCGCTGCCCAGGTTTCAGTGCGGAGATGTCTCACTGTGCTCCAGACGAGCTTCATCTGCCATCCTCTTCGTCCTTGTCTAAGTCTGCAGTCGACCTTGATCCAAGCCTGCTGTCCCGAAGCCTGAGGGACTTCTTCCACAGCTCACGTAAGTGCCTACAATTCTACTCACTTTGTCCTCTAGTCCCCTGTGCACAGGCGGAACACCTTGGTGGCGGATTCTCTCCTCCTCTGTGGCTGCGGACTCCTCTTCACCCCTCAACATTCAACACCTTCACCTCCAAGTCTACACACCAGCAGGAGCTGCAAATCTCAGCTGTGGACTCTGTCTTCCTGGCTATAGCCTCTGAGCTGAACCTGAGCCGTCCACCATCTCTACATTCAGTAAGCCTCTGACTAACAAATCATCATCTGCAGTTCCCTTTACTGTCACGGTTCTGTGTGTTCCTAGGGTTGCCAGGCTGAACGGTGTCTTGCTCTGTTCCCCGCAGTTCCTGCCCACACTTAAACACACGCATTCACATACTTATATGCCTATAAACCTAATTAAATCTATTCTTGAGTCTGTGTCTGGTCACTGGGTTACTAAACCATGTCAGGGATAGGATTAAATGGGAATATAACATGTTTCAACACATAATTTCTAAGTCTGTTAGCAGACTTGCATCAAACCAAAAGTGAAATGTCTAGCTGTTGCATTTTTTACAGATGGCTTCTCCGGTGTTTTAGCATGTAATTACTCGTACCTTAACAGATAACCGTTATGAACAACAGAGGAGACGTATGTGAAAAGGGTACAAAATTTTATTTTCAAAATACAGAGGTTGGACATGTGTAGGCACATGAATGGGAAGGCAGTGACATTATTGTCTAGTCATTACTGCTACACAAGTACTATATCAGAGCATCTCTAACATCTCTGCCCTGCTCCTCTACACCCTGTGCTGCTGCCGCCACCGGTTCACGTGCTGCAGCTGCTGGATCATCCAATGTAGTGAAGGTCTCTCCATGACTTTCACACAGATTATGCAGAGCACAACAAGTAAGCACCATAGCTTTCACCAGTTCGATGTCAGTCATTCCTTTTCAGAAGGCAGCACCACCTTCCCTTCAGCCTGCCGAAAGCATTCTCCACAACCACCCGTACTCAACTGATGTTTTGGTTAAACATGTGCTGTTCTTCAGTCAGTCGTCCGGTGTCATGGAATGTTTTCAACGGCCAGTTTTGCAAGGGATAAGCTGAGTCTCCAAGGATGTAGTAGCCCGCACGTACTGCACCAATGTTCCTGATGTGAGGTGGGAAGAGGTTTCCCCAGCCGGCTAACTCCCACAGTGTGGACAGTCTCGGCACCCTAGCATCTTGCAAGCTCCATGGAGGCCCTGCAAACACATTCCAGAACAACCCCTTTCCATCAACAACACCTTGAAGGATTACGGAGTGCCAGCCTTTATGATTAAAGTAGTCAGCGTGATATTGTTGTGGTGCTATGATGGGTATGTGGGAGCCATCGATAGCACCAAGACACAATGGTAGCCCCCAGCTGTTCTCGATGTAGGCCGACATTTCTGTGAACCTCCCTTCATCAGGAAAACAGAGTTGTTCTAGCACCAACAATGACTCTGCTGCTGCACAAAAGTCCTGAACACACTTGCACACCGTTGTAATGCTGACTCCAAACAGATGGCCAGTAGTGCGGTACTCTGAACCAGTAGCAAGCTTCCAAAGTGCAACAGGCACTTTCTTCTTCAGAGGCATACATTGGAATGTCGTATCTTGACGCTCCATGGATGGACGCAATTTGTGGCACAGGTACTGTAGGTAAAAGTGTCCTCAGACATCCGGAAGTTCTGTAACCACTCCGTGGTTGTGAAGCTGGGAACAATGTCCTCCCACCACTACGAGGCACAGTTTAATGTCCAGACCGACAGTTTGCAGCGATTATTTCACAACAAAGCAGCCATCTGAAACACACACACACAGCATATATATTTTAATGCCTTTAATACCGATAACCTGGCACCATCACAACGCTGTATGCAGGATTAAAATGATTATAAAATGACTATCGCAAGCATTAGCATTTGTCAGCTTACAGACATCCGCGTCCTCATCCGTCTTCGAGTAGTTAACATCCTCACAGTTGCGGCTTCATATCCCACTATGGCAACCAAGAGTCTCCTGTACTGTTCCACCGTCTTTTGCCTCAAAGCACGTCGTCTTCTCTGGCTATCCTGTTTGGCCTTTATTGTGATAAAAAGCCACAGAGCGAGCAAAATGTAAATCTTCCCCTCGTAATCCTCTATTATGTGGAGGATTTTGTCCTGTGCTTTACGTCACAGGCGCTGCCTTGCTGTAAAAAAATCCTACCCACCCCAGGCGTACCCAGCTGTAATGGAACTAGAAGCGAAGTGAGTAGAGTAGAGTAGAGTAGAGTAGAGTAGAGTAGAGTAGGGCTGAGTGGGTACTAGTGGAAAAGGGCCTTAACTGAACTACCTGAATAGAAACATAATAGTTTCCTTATTCTAATATCATCACTGACCCTCTTTACATGGTAACAATAGACCAATTACTGGGAATAAACTGACAGCAGTAATCAGTGAATCACTGAATAAATGGATTATTAGAGGGTAAACCACTTGAGTTAATGGCCCCAGTTACATTGTCTTTATTGGATTATTCTGTTTACATGGCCACTTGAATAATCAGATAACTCCAGAAATCCTATCATAACCGGCTTTTTGGTGTGCATGTAAACATGGTCATGGTTAAGACTTGAATAAAACACGTTGGGTCATGCTTGTGATTTGTCAGTCAATCCATCCATCCATACTCAACCAGAAACAGAATAGCACAATTGCACAGATTCAGTCATCCAATTTAGAATCACCAATAACTTACATTAACTTGTATGCCTTTACACTAACTAACTAACTAACTAACCTGCACTTATATAGCGCTTTTCTAGTCACAAAGACCACTCAAAGCGCTTTCATTAATACTAACCCTCTATTCTAAGGGCCTATAGGAAACAGATATCTAGGGACAATTTAGAACAGCCAATTAACCTAACATGCATGTTTTTGGCATGTGGGAGGAAACCGGAGAAATCCCGGAGTAAACCCACGCAACAGGGGGGAGAACATGCAAACTCCACACAGATCACTGTTGGTCGGGGGCTGGGATCGAACCCACGATCCCACGATCCCCACAATCCCCCGGCCAAGGGTAAACTGTGCTGCCGCAGTGCTAACCACTGCGCCACCGTGCAGCCCACACTGTGGGAGGAAACCTAAGCTAGCACAGGATAAACATGTAAACTCCACACAGAAGGGCCCAACTAAGGCCTAGACGTCAGCCTTTTTAGCCGTGAGAAGATGTCTGCTGTGAGAAGTGCTAAATAATGCAGCACTGTGAATTGCAACTTTAAAACCCATAAGAACCCATGGTGACATAATTTTCCTTGAAGGAATAGGGGTCTGGGTTCTTATGGGTTAAGAAAAATACCTTTTTCTCGTTTTCACTTCAAAGTGGCTCAATTTATAAATGGAGTTAAGACCCGTGAGCTTATCGATGTGTCAGCAACAAAATGTATACATCACACTGATGCAGCTCTCACATTGTCTAGACATGCGTGGAAGTGCACAGATGCACCTGGATATAACTTGATCTAGAAGTGGACACAAACGCACATGCAGTACACCCAAATTAACCAATGTGCACACATATGCAAAGTATACTGATGCAGAGTCAGGAGTCTCCACTTCCCCCCGTTTACTGTGTGTGACAGTGTGGAGAAGGTGGTTTCTGTTCTCTTTGCTAGTTCCTATCATACTGGTGCATTTACAAGTAGGTATTTCTCTGATCAGTTTGGTTTTAGTTAGCTGATGCTATTAAAACTGGAGCGTGGTCACAAATGAACATGGCCATGATTAGTCGGGATCGATGGTGCCCATGAACTTTAGCATAGACTGCAATGGGCAGAAACCCAGCAGCATGGTTTTACTTCATGGTCACGATTTTGCAGACTCTGGCTTCAAATGATCTCACCAGCACAAGATGGAAGCATGCTAAATCCAGAAAGTAGAACTTCACCTTTTTTACACTTGGAGTGGTGCACTGTCATCCATATTTATACACAGTCTATGGTCTAAACCCACCACCGGGGTAATGGACACAGAACACAATTAAAATATGGAATTTACTTTTTAACCCTTCACCTGCAATTTTTTTAACTTCAGCTATTAGCTGCAGAGCTGAGGTTATCTGTTCAACAACAGCCAAAAGAAAACATGCATTCAGAGTTATAATGTGTTGTATTTAAATGACTTTCAAGATTAGCAAAAGAAAAGAAGGCTTCCATATTGCTCTTTCAAACCCCAACCCATGCTCTCCTACAACCTGACTGCTAGCTTGATACACTGGGCATGTAAATAAACTAAATACCGTGATGCCATACTGTGCTTACACTACTAAATATCCGTTGAAATATCCAATCTACCACGGAGTGTGTTTGAGTGGAACTTGTGTGTTTGTGTGAAATTAATTCTGCCTGGAGCAAGGTATTTAAAATGATGTGTTTGCTTAGAGGTTCACAGGATTGAGGTTCACTCCATTGCAAAGCTAAGTCTCCCCCAACAGTGAGAACACCACCCCAGAGGGATCAATTAAAAACTTGATGCATATTCTGTCTGAGCACAGGAAGAAGAAAGATAAAACGCTGGATATTCATGAAGAAGACTTGAGTGGGTGGCCGTGTTGTCCGCAATCATGGTAAGGTGCTGAGGACTGCCTGTCACATTCTTTAGATTTTTCCTCTCTTTTTTAATCTTTTAAATCACCTATTGAGTAACAAACTGGCCCCTTTTTCAGGAATGCGGAAAGAGGGCAAAGGTAGCACCAGAGCTATTTGATATAAAATGGGCTCTGTTCCATTTGGAAATATGCCTCAAACAAGAGGAGAAGCACAAAGAGATGTAACTAAATATATTTATATATAATCCAACACCCTGGAGGAACGGATACATTGCCATTTCAATTTCCATAGCAATTCTCTCTTCAGCGGGCCTTTGCAGGTTGACCCTTTGAAAGGACATCAAGCAGCATCAGTGCTGTTTGTTGGCTTGTCTCACACAAAGAAGCATATTCATGAAAACTTTCTCTTTTTAAGCAGCTGCTGCTGTCAAACTGAGCACTCTGAAGGATTCACTTAGTTCCGCATTAGTTTAGAGCGAAATGGCTATCCAAATTCAATAGCAGAGAAGAATGCAAAAGGTGAGTAGCTTTTGTGATTTCACACTTGTTCACATAAGTGAGTGGAAATGCACACAAACCATCACATCACACGCAGCACTCAGAGATGCTGCACTTGGTTTGCTCTGGCCATTCAAGACAGATTCGCCTCTAGCAGACAATGACACAATGCAGCGCTGTGACTAATTTCAGGAATCAAACTACCTGCCGAGCGTGACACACATGGACAAACAGTGAGCCTGAAGAGGGCATTTCTAAAATATCAAAAATGATGATCATGCAGAGCTTCTGGCATTAGGGGATTATCTGTTGAGGGTACAGGCAATGGGACCCCTGGCCTGTGTGTTTCATTTTAGGACATGAAGCACCAGCTTTTCTGGTTGTTTTCGCTGACAGGATATAACAACCACAAACGCATCTGGGATATAGACATACAGCTATGTGCACTTGTAAAAACTTTGGTTCATCACACTAGGCTGTCGAGGAGCACAACTGGTGGGTGGCCAAAGCAGGAGCATCTTTTCTTCTGCTGGGCAAGGTTGGATGGTTTTGTTTTTGTCTGTTAGAAAATTCTTTGTGCAGTTTTTGATTTTTTTTTTCACATTTTGCATTTTATTTAAGGTTTCGATTTTATTTATTGAGTTTGTGACTATCTGCGGTTCCCAGATGTAGAAATTCATATGGCCCTGCAAAATTTAAGCAGAAAACCTGTTTTATTTTGTTTTGCTTTATTTTTTTTCCTATGTGGATAATATATGAACAGAATATACATGTCAAGGAATCTTTTTTCCTTTGTATTACTTTTTTCAGAGCAAGGTGAATCGTGGCAGGTCAACGCTGTACCCGACCATCCCTACCACCTCACTGACCCTCAGACCCACACCACAGCTTGACACCGACCTGTTTGCACCTGTACTTATGGCAAAGACCATCACCGGTGTACCTGCTTGGCAACACAGAACTGCAGTCATTTGCCCTGTACCACCTCAAAAAGTGAGGGCTGTTTCAGCTTGAACTCTTATCAATTTTGCCCCCTGACAAAATTGACAGGAAGACAAGACTGCCATGTTTACCACTGATAAAACAACTGCTTGCGATCGAGAGCTGCTCTGTGACAAGCATCCATCCCCCCCACCTCTGGGTCTACTGCTGTCTCCAAGTGGGTCAAGGACATTTTGCGCTCTGTGCAGCAAAGAGAGTAACGAATGGACAAAGACAACGATAAGATGGACAATGTTTGCCACTCTGCCATGGTCCACCCTTACCAGCCCAGCAAATAAGATGCCAAAAAAAGGTGGCAATACGCACCTATACCCTATCAACATGATACGTTTTATATGTAGGACAATAGGCAAGCTACAGAAACATTTGAGATATAGTTTACGGTTATGTATACATATCTCTGCTGCTAGATTATCATTGAACAGTCTACTGGGTATTATCAGGGCACATGGCTTTATACAGACAAATTCTCACACGGTGCTCATTTGCACATTGTACATAGTCTCATGCCATTTCAGGTTCATATCATCTCTAATATTAAGATTACCATTGTACAGTCTATTGGATATTATCAGAGGTGAGTCATACTCATTCAGTGAATTTTCACTTATCCAGGGTCAACTCCTCTCCCTCAACTGTTGAGGGAGAGGAGAGCTGCCTTCAGGTCAGGCGACACGGCTCATTATAGCTCAGCCCGGGCTAACCTGAAAAGAGGCATCAGGAAGGCCAAGAGGGAATACAGGAGGAGGATTGAGGACCACCTGGATAGTAATAACAGCAGACAGGTGTGGGAGGGGGTGCAGCAGCTCACTAACTTTAGAGCCAACCCTGGAGCGGCTGAAGGGAGCCCCTCGCTGGTAGAGGACCTGAATATTTTCTTTGCTCGTTTTGAGGTGGAGCCTGCAGAGATAAAAACAACAACGGAGCCCACAGCTCCCAGTAGCCCAAGCCTCATTGTTGAGGAGTATGAGGTGAGGAGAGTTCTGGGAGCGGTCAATCCGAGGAAGGCCACTGGACCTGATGGTGTCTCCGGGCATGTGCTGAAGGACTGAGCGTACCAGCTGACTGGAATCTTTACTAGGATTTTTAACCGGTCCCTGTCACAGTCCACTGTCCCACACTGTTTAAAATCCTCCACCATAATTCCTATACTCAAAAAACACAATGTTACCAGTCTTAATGTTTACCGGCCAGTGGCTCTGACTCCAGTGGTGATGAAAGTGTTTTGAGAAGCTTGTCAGAGCCCACATCATATCACTTCTCCCACAGTGTTTGGACCCCCACCAGTTCGCTTATAGGGCCAACAGATCCACTGAGGATGCTGTTGCCACGGCCCTCCACGCTGCCCTGTTCCATCTGGAGCAGCCGGGGAGTGCGGATGCTATTTGTGGACTACAGCTCCGCCTTTAACACCATCCTCCCCGGCAGACTGGTGCCCAAACTTAGGGAATTAGGACTTCCATATTCCACGTGTACTTGGATCCAAAGCTTCCTTTTGGATCGCAGCCAGAGGGTCAAAGTGGGACCTCACATGTCCACTACCATCAGCCTCAGCACCAGCTCCCCACAAGGCTGTGTGCTGAGCCCCCTACTGTACAGCCTTTACAACTATGACTGCACCCCCATACACCACAGCAAGAGCATCATCAAGTTTGCCGACGACACCACAGTGGTGGGGCTCATCTCGGGGGGAGATGAGACCGGTTTTAGGAGTGAGGTGCAGCAGTTGATAGAGTGGTGTGAAGACAACAACCTTCTTCTAAATGTCACAAAAACAAAGGAGGTCATCATAGACTTCAGAAGAAATAAAACAGACATTCAACCTCTGACTATTAGTGGTACGGGTGTGGAGAGGGTCGAGGATTTCCGCTTCCTGAGGGTCAACATTCAGGAGGACATGACATGGGGGGTGAACACAACTGAGCTGCTGAAAAAGGCCCAGCAGAGACTACATTTCCTCAGGGTGCTGAGAGGAAACAACGTCTGTCAGAGACTGCTGTTGTCTTTTTATCGTTGCTCTATTGAGAGCATTTTAACTTATTGTATTTGTATTTGGTTCAGCAGCTGCACGGTAGCTCAGAAGAAAGCTCTTCAGACTGTCATCAACACAGCCCAAAAAATTATTGGTTGCCCTCTCCTCAGCCTTGAAGAACTGCACCACGCCCGCTGCCTTAAAAAGGCACAAAAAATCCTAAAGGACCCCTTCCATCCCGGTCACGCTCTTTTCCAACTACTACCATCAGGAAGGCGGTTTAGAGCAATCAAAACAAGGACAAACAGATTCAAAAACAGTTTTTATCCGCAATTACCTGTCTGAATTCTAGTAGAACATGAGGTTTGAAACTGTGAAATTGAGTGTGTGTGATTTTTAAAATTAGTAATTTACTGTATATAATTTTTTTAAGTTTCTTTTTACTCCTCATTCACTGATTGGTTTGCATTTTAATTTCGTTGTACTTGTTATAATGACAAATAAAGTCTATTCTATTCTATTCTATTCTATGTTGTAGTCATCCAGTGAATTTCCAATTTTCATTCTTCTTGTTTTCTCTAGTTTTAACTGCTTTAACTGTCCTAATTGCTTTTAATGTGTATTTATTAGTATTAGTATTTAGTATTAAGGTGTGTTTATTACCTTTATTAGTATTGATGTCTATTTATTACCTTGGCATTCATTCGGAGAGCAGAGTAAGAACTTCATTGCTCAGGAAATCTTGCATTTCTTAACTGTGCACATGATAATAAAGCCTTTGAATCTTGAATCTTCAAATGCAATAGCACATACTAATTATTATTTCCTGATTCCACCTTCACTAGTACAAAAGAATAACAATGATAATAACAATGCTCTCATGCTTAACTGATTACACAGCAGACAGATTACAGAGCAGAAATGAAGTGGCTGTATGAATGAACGAATACATGAAAATGTCAAGGTTAGCAGCCTCTATGCCCTTTTACTGTGGAACGAGTCAAGCTAGTGTCACCAAACTTTGTACAGAGGTTCACCTTGGAATCCTGACCTCAACAAAGGTCAAGGTTTTTGATTTCAATTCCAATTCGCATGATTTTTATGATTTTTCCTTAGGTTTTCACGGGTTAATGACATAATTGGCAGACCCAGGGGACAGACAGGCTCAAGAGTGGGTTCAAATGATCTTTATTTGTAATAGTGTGAGTGTGTGGGTGCGTGTGTGTGTGAGAAGTGTATGTAGATGTGAGTGCGTAGGTCTGGTGACTCGTCGAAGCTGGGAGTGAGCAGAACGCTATTAAATCTGGCAACCCTATAGGGAGAGCAGAGGCACAGAGTAAGCACCGTTCTAGCTGGAGCATATATGGAGAATGACTGGGGCTTACTTGTTTCAGGAGAGGTGGTGAACTCCGGTTGGCCCGTGGACTAAAGCCAGGAAGACAGCGTCTGCTATCACACGCCACTGGAGGAAGATGGCTAGCGGAGGAGAGAGAGAAGACTGCCACCAAGAGGGACGATTCCGCCGCCTGGGAATTCCGCCTGTGCACAGGGGATAATGTAGAACAGGTGAGTTGAAAAGAGCTTACTTGGTGATGAAGAGAATCCTTCCAACAGACGAGGCTGAGGTTGCTAGGAAAACGAAGGCAGGATGATTGGCTGGGTGATCGAGCGTAGAGCTTCATACAGCCAGGGAGACAGACGGCTTCGTGCCCGATCTGAAGGCAGAGTGGGTTATATAGCCCGAGAGTGATGAGGAGCCGGTGTGCGCGCAGCTGTGGGTGATAATGGCACAGAGCGAGTCATCACAGTAACCGCCCCCCCCCCCAGAGGTGCCTCCTGGCACATGATCCAGCCTACCTGGGTGCGTCCGATGAAAATTCCTGATGAGTTGCTTATCCAACACGAAGGATGGACGTACCCAGGACCACAACTCAGGACCATACCCCTCCCAGTCCACCAGACATTGCAAGCCACGACCCCAGCGGCGGACGTCCAGGATGGAATTGACCCTCCATGCCGGGTCGCCGTCGATCACTACTGGTGGAGGTGGAGATCTGGGGGGGGAGAACAGAGAGGGCTGGAAAAGAATGATTTAACCTGAGACACATGAAATGTGGGACAGATGCAGAAGGAGGGGGGGAGAGCCAAGCGCACAGCCACGGGATTGATAATCCGCATGATGGGGAAAGGACTGATGAAGCGCTGAGACAACTTCCTCTTTTCTGCCTTGAGGTTAATGAGCTGTGTGGAAAGCCAAAGCTGTTGACCCACCCGGTAGGGTGGAGCCGGTCTCCCGCCATGGTTAGTGACCCTGGAGTTGGGCTCCGCCATGCGCTGAAGTGCCGTTCGGACCGTCCTCCATATCTGTTGACAGCGTTTCAGGTGGGCCCGGACAGATGGTACGGTGATGTCTCCCTCCTCATCGGGGAACAGCAGGGGATGGTAACCCAAGGAAGCCTCAAAGGGAGACATGCAGATAGCCGAAGACACCATGGAATTGTGAGCGTATTCAATCCACTGGAAGTGGACGCTCCATGACGCAGGATTGGACGAGATGACACAGCGCAGCACAGCCTCCAGCTCCCGGTTAGCCCTCTCACACTGTCCATTGCTTTGCGGGTGGTAGCCGGAGGACAGGCTCACCGTAGCCCCCAGAGCATTGCAGAAAGACTTCCATACCCGGGACACGAATTGGGGACCCCGATCGGAGATGATGTCCATGGGTATGCCATGCAGCCTCACGACGTGCTGCACAAGAAGATCCACCGTATCCCTCGCCGTAGGCAGCCCCCGCAGAGGAACAAAGTAGGCGGCCTTGGAGAAGCGGTCCACAATCGTGAGGACAACGGTGTGCTGATTAGACGGAGGAAGACCGGTGACGGAATCCAGAGTGATGTGAGACCAGGGCCTCCCGGGAGTAGGAAGAGGGTGGAGCATCCCCGCAGGGGGAGAGGATGGTGTTTTGCCAGTGGTGCACTGAGGACAGGCGCGGACGTAGTCGACAACGTCCCTCCGGAGCGATGGCCACCAGAACGTCCTCTGGAGAATCCCGGTCATGCGAGCCCCCCGGGTGGCAAGCCAGTCTGGAGGAGTGGGCCCAGTGGATCACCTCGCCCCGAATTGAAGCAGGAATGAATAGCCTACCCGCTGGTCCCCCGCCCGGGTCCGGTTCAGCCTCCTGTACCTTCAGGACCCTCTCCTTGATGCCCCACGAGAGAGTGCCCACGATGCATAATGCCGGAAGGATGGGATGAATGGGCGCCTCCATCGCATCCGGGGTGAACTGCCTGGAAAGGGCATCCGGCTTAGTGTTTTTGGCCCCGGGGCGGTAGGTGATGGTGAAGTAGAAGCATCCAAAGAACAAGGACCAGTGGGCCTGGCGGGCGTTCAGGCATTTGGCCGTCCTCAGATACCCCAAGTTCTTATGGTCCGTCCAGACGACGAAGGGCTGGGCGGCCCCTCCAACCAGTGACGCCACTCCTCCAGTGCGAGTTTCACTGCCAGGAGCTCCCTGTCACCGATGTCATAGTTCCTTTCAGCCGGGTACAGTCGGTGGGAAAAAAACGCACAAGGCCGGACCTCCCCGTCCACTGGAGAGCGCTGGCTCCCACCCCCGAGTCTGAGGTGTCCACCTCTACCAGGCACTGAAGAGTGAGGTCCACCTGCATCAGGATAGGGGAGGAGGAAAACCAGTCCTTGAATTCAGTGAACGATGCTGCAGCCTCCTCCGTCCACCGGAAAGCCACCTTGGGAGAGGTGAGGCATGTCAGGGGGAGAGCAATGACGCTGTACTTGTTAATAAAGCAGTGGTAGAAGTTGGCGAACCCCAGGAATTGTTGGAGCTGCTTCCTGGATGGGGGGGTGCAGCCACTACCGCCTTCACCTTGCCGGGGTTCGGGATGAGTTGACTGTGAGAGATGATGAAGCCGAGAAACGATGTCTTAGGGGCATGGAACTCACATTTCTCAGCCTTCACATAAAGTTTGTCCTCCAAGAGCCGTTGCAGGACCTGCCTCATGTGCACTCGATGTTCCTCTAGCGATTGGGAGAAGATCAGGATGTCGTCGAGGTAGACGAAGACGAACAACCCCAGGAAGTCACGTAGCACGTCGTTGATCAAGCATTGGAAGACGGCCGGAGCGTTGGTTAACCCAAATGGCATCACCAAATACTCACAGTGTCCGCTTGGGGTCCAGAACCTAGTCTTCCATTCATCTCCCTCCCTGATCCGCACCAGATGGTACGCGTTACGGAGGTCCAGTTTGGTGAAGAAAGAAGCCCCCTGGAGGGAGTTGAAGGCCGTGTCCATTAGGGAAAGAGTGTATTTATCCTTGATGGTGATGTCATTGAGGGCACGAAAATTGATGCACGGTCTCAGGGAGCCATCCTTCTTCCCAACGAAAAAAACCCCCACCCCCACTGCTGAAGATGAAGGGCGGATAATGCCCGAGCTGAGGGACTCCTTGATATATGATTCCATTGCTTCCCGCTCCGGAGCAGACAGGCTGTAGAGACAGCTCGACGGCAGCGGGGCTTCAGCCCGGAGATTGATGGCACAGTCATAGGGCCGGTGGGGGGGAAGAGACAACGCCTGGGACTTACTGAAAACCGCCCCCAGGCCATGATACTCAGGTAGGACCCCGGTCAGATCGGGAGGAGGAGTGACGGGAGCAACCAACGGCATGGATAGAGAGCATGCGGCGGACTGCAGACTCGCACTGAGGCAAAAGGAGCTCCAGGAAACCATGCCTCCTGTGCACCAGTTAATGGAGGGGTTGTGGAGCCGGAGCCAGGGGTAGCCCAGGATGACCGGGGAAGCTGCAGCCGGCAGGACGAACAGGCTCAGGTCCTCCCGATGGTTCCCAGAGATGATGACTGAAACCAGGGCTGTACGTTTAGACACCACTGCCAGGGGGGCTTTTGACAGGGCAGTGAGTCTCAGAGGGGTCTCCAGAGAATGGCAGGAAAGCCCCAATCGGGTTGCCAGTTCCCCCGAGATGAAGCTCTGCTCAGCTCCCGAGTCGACCAAGGCATGTGTACAATATTCAGTCTGATTATGAATGAATCTGATGGGTAGAAGACACTTGGAGAGGTGATTTGACTGAGGCGAGTCCGCGAGCCCCCTACTGTGGTGCACGGACACCCTCTTTTGACCAAATGGGGCAGGACGCTACCTTGTGCTCTTCACTACCACAATACACACACAGACCAAGCTCCCTACGACGCTGCTTTTCAGCCAAAGGCAGCTTAGTTTGTCCCATAACCATAGGCTCCGGTGCGTCTGGAGACTCTAGAGGTGGAAAGGCCAGTAAAGGGGACTGAGCGAAGCGGCGAAACTGAGCACCCGACGGCCTGTTATCTAAACTGATAGCTAAGAAAATTAGCTCTATTAGCTTGGTGGGCTTCTCTAAGCGGGCCAGCTCATCCCGCAGGCTAGGGCTCAGACTCCTAATAAAGATGCTGCACAACGAAGCATCCTCCCACCCCACCTCCGCCGCCACCACCCGGAAATCGACAGCATAGTCCGCCACGAACCTGCTCCTCTGTCGAAGATTTAACAGCCGGGTGGTGAGCACATTATCTCGGTCGGAGTGGTTGAATACTTTGTTGAACTCATTGACAAACTGGCTGTAGGTTAGGTTGGCGTAACTCGGCCTAGCCATGACTGTATAGGCCCAAGCTAGAGCTCGCCCTTCCAGTAAGTTAGCTACACAGCCAATGCGGCTGTGATCAGTAGGAAAATCCCCAGGGACCCGCTGGAAGACCTCGCATTGAAGTAGGAACCCATGCGCCTCCCCTAGCTTACAGCTGAAGCAAGTGGGCGTGGGAACCGGGGTGAGTCGGGCCGAGGGAACCTGATGAGCCTGGCTAGGAGGTGAGCTAACGGGAGCCAGAGCCCTACTCGAAGCTAGAGGAAATGTCTGCTGCCCTGCCGGACAATCCAGCCGACTATTAATTTGGACCAGCTGGCTTAGGATGACCTGTTGCTGGTAAGCAATTTGATCCACTCGAGCTTCCAAGTTGTTAATCTGGCGTGCTAGCACGCTGTCCACCGGGTCATTCTGATGGAGCCGTACTGACATAATTGGCAGACCCAGGGGACAGACCCAGGCTCAAGAGTGGGTTGAAATGATCTTTATTTGTAATAGTGTGAGTGTGTGGGTGCGTGTGTGTGAGAAGTGTATGTAGATGTGAGTGCGTGGGTTTGGCAACTCGTCGAAGCTGGGAGTGAGCAGAACGCTGTTCAATCTGGCAACACTATAGGGAGAGCAGAGGCACAGAGTAAGCACCGTTAAACTGGAGGTGGTGGCCTCCAACTGGAGGTGGTGACCTCCAGTTGGCCCGTGGGCTAAAGCCAGGAAGACAGTGTCTACTATCACACGCCACTGGAGGAGGATGGCTAGCGGAGGAGAGAGAGAGGACTGCCGCTGAGAGGGAGAATTCCGCCGCCTGGGAATTCCGCCTGTGCACAGGGAATAACGTAGAACAGGTGAGTTGAAAAGAGCTTACTTGGTGATGAAGAGAATCCTTCCAACAGACGAGGCTGAGGTGGCTAGAAAAACAAAGGCAGGATGATTGGCTGGGTGATCGAGCGTAGAGCTTCATACAGCCAGGGAGACAGACGGCTCCGTGCCCTGTCTGAAGGCAGAGTGGTTTATATAGCCCGAGAGTGACGAGGAGCCGATGTGCGCGCAGCTGTGGGTGATAATGGCACAGAGCGAGTCATCACAGTTAAAGCCACAACCAATCACATTGACACACTATCACAATATCCTTTGGCAATTTTCTAGTTGTATCTATGACAGATAGTTGACAAATTTGAATTTGGATGACCTTGAGCTCAAGGTCAGGGTCACCGGTCAGTGTTTCCAAAAACATTGTAAACATCATGATTCAGAAAGGAAATGACATCAGTGTTTCACATTGATGCCACAGTCATATCTTTGAAAAATCTGCGATTAGTTCAAATTTTGTTGACCTAGACCTCAGGTCAAGGACAGAGGTCAACTCTCCAAAAACCTTGTAAATGTGACAATGTGTGAATGACATGATGGTGGCTTTTCATATTGATCCCATAGATGCATCTATGAAAAATCTGGGATGATTTTAATTTCAGGTGACTTTGTACATAAATTCAGCCTCTCAGTGCTCTTAGTGCCATCAGGCTGAGGGGTACCACTGGCCAGTATATTTTTAAAGTAGAGGTCCTAGTCTAAGGTCAGACTGTCAGCCAAGTCTGGTGATCATTTGCTTCTTTTCAAGGTAGAGCAGAAACATTGGTCAGTCAGCTGGTCAGCCTCCTTTATTGTTCAGAGCATTTTGCAAAATGAAAACTAAATTCAGCTGCAAGTGGCGATCATTGGGGTCTGAGCAGATGTAGATGTCAAGATCTTGTGTTGTTTAGCAACAGCATTTAAAACCTAAGGTCTGCTACACATTAGTTTTTAAAGTAGCACTATGTAACTTTCTTGTTCCTTGTAGAACCACTGAAAAAGGCCACAACCATGGCAGCTGTGACCCCGGTTCCAACAGCCAACCACGGGGCTTTTTGTTGTTGGTGGCTACAGGAGTGCTGGAGACCACACCTGATTTGCAAATGTGTGCTCTTATGAGGAATTCTATTCAGGGTGTTGAATAATTTTGAGACTGCAGTAGTCAATGAAAGTAGGATTTCGTGTTGAATTTGGATAATATTACTTTTATTTAACTATTTAAACTGTTCCTGTGTAATTTGTTTATTGTAAACACTTGAAAAAATGTTAAATTTTGCCAATAAACCTAAAACGCAAAGGGGGTTCAATTATTTTGATTGCAACTGTAGATTTTCAATTGTCTACAATGGAAGTAAGTGGTAGCATGCCATCTATATCTATATAGTGTTTATAGTGTCATAAAACACCTTTATTAAGGCTCAACGGAAGACGCCAATCGCAGGCAGTGAGTTTTGCACATTTATTAACTGAAAGACGAATGAGAACCAAAATACACAAACACGCACACTTACAGGTAATGCCTGGGTACGCCCGGAAGAAACGATACAGACAGGAACACCGTCTTGGAATTGTAGGACCTGACAACACATCTGGAGACGCAAGACCACTGCAAGGGATAAACTACACCAGTCTGCTTAAATAGCACAGCACCAGATAATAATCAGGTGTGGGTACATGAGTGAGAACATAATCAAAACAAGTGACAGCTGTGCAGCCCACGAAACAGTTTGACAGCCAGAAGCTGCACAACACTGTCAAAATAAAAGTACAGACTGGAACTAAATAATACTGAATAATATAACACAACCCCCAAAAGATATAAACCATACCATAACTACACAATGACACATAATGACTAGGCAAAACTATAAGAGCACAACTAAGAATACAACAACTCATAAATACACAGAAACCAGATACAAAAGATCACAATAAGCAAAGAAACAAACAAACAGAAAAGGACTAAACTAAAGACTGGAACTAAGCACGGCCCCCAATTGTACTCAGGATCATGACATATAGTTACTACTGGGTGATCTGATCAATTTAGTAATGCAATCATCTTGCCAGGTTGGCCTGCAAATAATCAAGTAAACAAAATTCATATATTAAGTGTAAATGTGCAATGTGCAAATGTTTAAATTCATTTGTTTAATTTCTAGGAACCAGCTGAAACCAGAATAGATTATAGATAAATTAAGATTACAAAAGTGAGATTTCCTAAATGAAACTGAGAGAATAAAAAAAGGGACTAATGTCAATGTGGGGGGAAAAGAGAACAAGGTAAAAGTCCACCATGAGATAAAAAGAGAAATCAGGGCAAAAATGGGAGACAGGAGGAGACAAAATGGAATGAGGCAGGATGCAGGCAAGAGGGCAAACAGACAGACCGACAGCTGAAAGGAGGAACGCAAAACTTTAAATCCACAGGGGACTAACAAGACACAAACAAAAACAGAGAGGGTGGAGCAGACATCGGATCATTTTTAATCCAACACGCCATGTGTGTCTCTGTGCAAATGCAGAATGGTGTCTTCATTAGGACGCATGTAATGAAGCCCCAAAATGTGGGGCACCATACTTCTGCAGCAATTTGTAGATTGCTGCTAAGACATGGAAGCATCAAGTTCAGTCACAATTCCAAACAGTGATACTGCAGCAGTGACTCTTTTCTTCCAACTTGTTCTCTTTTCTAACAGGTTAATTAAATATAGTAAATTACTTAATTAAAAATTTATTGAATTGGACAATTGGCCATTGCAAACTGCTGTTAATGGAGGATAACATCTATTCAATTTGCATAACCCCTGTATCACTTTGCTTCATAGATAAGTATCATTATTTAGCTTAACTGGTGTTTATTTATAAAAAGAAATGTGAACATGTACAGTCATGTGAAAAAATTAGGAAACCCTATATAAGCCTATGTGTTTTTTAACATATTTGGACATATAGATATTTAATATCAATGTTAAAAATACTGGGAGATTCACGTAATACAACTAACAATTAAAAATTAATTAAAGACTTTGTTCAAATTTTCTGTAAAATGTAATTCTAAACAAATAGTGAGGAATAAATTAGGACACTCCCCATCTTTTTTGGGACACCCCCACATTCATTCCCTCTTACAATGGCTAAAATAAATGTTAAAAAATGCAAATAAAATCAGAAACAAGGTTACACATAGATACGTGAACATTTCTTAATAAAGAAACTATTTAATGGGGTGTCCAAATTTTTTCACATGACTGCACACAGGAATAGTGAATACTTCCCCTTGTTTATCACAGCAGGGAACTGTCTGGGTCTTCAATTTCTGGATGTGACCATCCAGACCCAGTTAGCTGGTTTAGCTAGCACTGTCTCATCATCTGTTTTAAAAGGATTTGCTGTACAATATCTGTTAATGTGTCGCAGAATACATTTTTTTCATCAAAAAATGCCAAGAAGAAGCTGTCCAAGTACATGTAATGGTGCTAGGTCTGCATTTAGCACTTTGGTGTTATGCCATATCTGTTGCAAACAAAATAGTTAAGCTGAAGTTGAATTTATCGCCATAATTCCCCGCTTGTAATACCTCTGTGGTGATAGACTCTATTTCATCTGAAGATGTTAAAAAGAACTGAGTAAAGGACATGAAAACAAACACTGAAATGGTGCCAGCTCAGCATTTAGCATTTAAAGGGGTCATTGACTGCACTTTTTCCACATTTTAATAGCTCACACATGTCTTAATGAAATGTTTGTGACATATTTTGTTGTCATTTTTTGTAATCTTTTTCATTATTGAAGCAATTTTTAAAAAAAAAAATTATTACGCTCTGATTTAAGGACCGCCAATTCAGAGAAGCCAGCTTTATTGTCATTCAATCCATACAGCCAATCATGTACAGTAGAATGAAATTAGGTTTCTCCTATCTACAATGTTAATCACATCTAGAATCAGAGGGGTCGCTACCATGCAAGGCGCCGCCACAAACAACTTTTTCAGTCCCCCATTCTATTATGCTGAGCACCAAGCTAGAAGTACCATTTTTATCTGGTCTTTTGTATGACCCGGCCACGGCTTGAACCCACGACCTCGCAGATGTGGGGCGGATGCTCTACCACTCGACCAGCACTCCAGAGGTGAGGAACCATTCTTCACCGTTTCAACTCCGCCCACCCTCTTACATCAGTTAGCCATTATAGCCGACTAGCGTCTAGCCTCCCAGCTCAGTTGAGCAGCACTCTGGTTCACTGATCCACAGTCGATGGTATATCTCACGTCAGTCCGGTCTATCTCCCAATAATTTTGCTGTGATTCCACAAAAAATTGCTAGCACCGCACATTGGCAATCCGAGGCGAGCTACCAAGCCAAGGGATTTCAAAGGGCAGTGTGGCTCTATGGGACTCCGCTCTGCTCTCATAGCCAGCTGAAAGCTGGAGCAACTACACTACCCACAAGAGTAGAGCGGATCCACAGAGGATGGTGGGGTTGCTGGGCATGAGAGCCAGCAGCATCTGGTCTTTGGACATTTTGATTGCAGGGAGCTGGAGGCTTTGTCATGATTCTGCAGCCGATCGTCTGTACCAGCTTGTGGCTCATATGGCCAGCTAAAGGCTAAAGGTAGCCTATTAGCCCCTGAGCTATTAGCCCCTGAGCTAACACTGGTACCAGGACACTGGCTGTAAGCACAGCTTATATTGTTATTTTCTTCAGATCTTAGTCACCCTAATGGCCATCCCTGTTATCACCTGGTTCTGCGGTGTGCCTTATGTCACTGCGGCCCATCTCTCAGTGGTTTTGTCCTGATTCCACGGCGGACCGCACGTACCGGTTTTATGCCGAGAACTCACTCTCCAATCCAGGGGAGTTCTCAGCATAACAGCAGCCAGTAGCCCTGGTCCCGGGCCATAAAAGTGACTGGTGTGCCGGTGGGGGGGGGGGGGGGGGGGGCGATCCACCATGGAATCATAATAAAACCACTCGGTCCACTGGAGTGAACCAGGTGGTAATAGGGATGGCTATTAGGGTGACTAAGATCTGAAGAAAATAACAATATACGTAAGCCACACTTACAGCCAACATCTTGGTACCAGTCTTAGCTTGTGGCTAATAGCTCAGGGGCTAATAGGCTACCTTTAGCCACCACTTTGAGCTACATGATGGACAGCTAGGCAGGCCAATAATAGAGCAGTGAGTGGGTCTTTAGGACAGCAGTGGGTGGGCTTTTTCAAGACTTGATGTAGGAAGCTTCTCGGAAGAGTCAAAACAATGTTTTTGGGAGTTTCTCTGACAGGAAAACAAAAAAAGGAAGTGTACTTTTATCAGATCATTGACTGTTTGCAAAATTTTGCTCTAATTATGTGACCAGTTAATACATTTGAGACAGTTAAAACCTACAAACACACCATTTTTCAGTCAATGACCTCTTTAATTCTGGTCTACATTTAGCATTTATGTCCATTTGGTAACTGTGAATAATACGGATGTTATATACAGATATGGGTATTGTAAGCATGATTCATTTTCTCCATTAATGGCTCTCATTTTTTGTACACTGTTTAAAATAAATATAAACTTTGGCTATGTGCCATATCCTGTAGCCTGTTTACATCATGAACATCATAAGATGTTATTTGATAGTGCAAGAAACTGGGAGTAATATACCTTTGCAAAACAACCATATGTCCCTGCCTTTAGATGTGTGGGTGAGAAACTACTCTGCAGCGCCATCCATCCAGTCTCCTTAAGACAGGAAATGTGTGCTATCAGCGAGAGGTATGGCAAAACAAAGCAAATGGAATTACTTCAGGTGAGCACCGTGCCATGTCGCTGTTTTGTTGATGAATATGTCACAAGAAACGCATGAATATCACAAATTCATGTAGTACTGGTGATAGTAGCAGTTTGCACATGTTTGCAAAGATGGGCTTTGCTTGAGTTTATTACAAATGAAACAATTCAAATATTGAGAGAAACTAAGCTGCTTTTTGCTGTAGCTCTTTTAATTCGGCTCCAAATACATCGCATCGTACCGTACTGTATCTGGAATCAGTTGAGGTTGGAAAGATGATGTTATTGTGAGTCACGTGTTTTTTCCTACATGATTACACTTTTGTTGATCTTTGGAAGCGAGGCTTGGTTTTTTACTTTTGGTTTTGCTCACTGCTCAGATGTTGCCGCCATTGCTGACCAGGTTTTTATTATCCTGCTGGGGGTTTGGGGTAACACTCTTGATGTACAGTGCTGAATCTGGAATGCACTGTTGACACCATAACTGGTACATCAGTATAGACACAGCAGAAAAACTCCTCCAGAAGCATGTCTTTGTTGTGACAGCACCAACTAAGACCCTGAGAATGGCAACGCACTGGTTCTTACTGGCTAGCTGAATATTGTCTGTCATTGACAGATTTTTTTGTTAGCAGTGACAGAAGAATATGATGCCGTGCTGAAGCTGGGAAGTTTACGCGGGCAATACAGCTCACAGATATATATACTGTATATACTGTATATATATATATATATATATATATATATATATATATATATATATATATATATATATACTGTATATATATACAGTATATATATATACACTACCGTTCAAAAGTTTGGGGTCACTTAGAAATTTCCTTATTTTTGAAAGAAAAGCACTTTTTTTCGATGAAGATAACTTTAAACTAATCAGAAATACACTCTATACATTGCTAATGTGGTAAATGACTATTCTAGCTGCAAATGTCTGGTTTTTGGTGCAATATCTACATAGGTGTATAGAGGCCCATTTCCAGCAACTATCACTCCAGTGTTCTAATGGTACAATGTGTTTGCTCATTGTGTCAGAAGGCTAATGGATGATTAGAAAACCCTTGTGCAATCATGTTAGGTCTGCAATGCTGTAATTGCTGCAAATGGAGGATTCTTTGACGAAAGCAAAGTTTGAAGGAAAAAAATATTTCAAATACTCATCATTATTTCTAACCTTGTCAATGTCTTGACTATATTTTCTATTCATTTTACAACTCATGGTGGTAAATAAGTGTGACTTTTCATGGAAAACACAAAATAATTGTCTGGGTGACCCCAAACTTTTGAACAGTAGTGTATATACAGTGGGGTTAAAAAGTATTTAGTCAGCCACCAATTGTGCAAGTTCTCCCAACTTTGTTTTGTGGAGTTTTACTCGAAGAAACATATACTGTACTATCTCCAATGGTGCATTCTGCTTGAGATAAAGGTATCCAATTTTGTTTGAAGGCAAAGACAAATAAATAAATAAATAAATAAATAAATCTCTCAGAGGTGACATGAATTCCAGTCTTCTGAACTTGCATTATGCCTCCAGTTATTGCAGGTTACTTCTGGTCCTACTTTTATACATTTTTGAAGAAAAACTTGTACTGTTACTCAAGAACATTTGGTCATATTCTTTTGTAACTTTTGCTTTAAATAGAATGAGAGTCATGATTTTCTTTCTATCAGAGAGGAATTTTTTTGTGTTCTTGCTATTTATTATTGGTGGAACTAAAGTTCCAAATGTACCAAAAAAGAAGAAAAAGAAAGTGCACATGGAAAACAGTTACAAAATTATGAGGAAAAAAGTTTAACGTCAAAAATTAAGAAATTTACATTAAAAAAGTTGCACATTTATGATTACAAATGTGTTTTTATTCATAAATTCATCACAAAAAGTTATAAGGAACAATCTTGCAAATTTAAAATAAAAAAATCACAAATGCATAAGGAAGTAAGTTGGACAGTTATCAGAAAATATGTGTAAATTTTAAACTTTAGAGAGAAATTTTCCAACACTAGTGATGTTATCATTCAAGTTCTGAGAAAAGAGTCAAACCTTTCTGAGAGCAGCTCAAGTAGGTTCATTTTGTCTTCTTATAATTATTTACCTTTTGTTTTTATTAAAGTCAAAAATAGAAAGGAGATGTTTTTACCTTCTTTACATGTTTCGACTATTCACTGCAGCTTTTGTCAGAAGAGTCAGCTGATTGCTGCCAGGTGTCATTTTATCAGCTGACTTTCATAGGCGGGGCCAGCCCAGCAGACCTGTCAGATCCACTGAGCCGGCCCCGCTTTCCGCCATCAGATGGTCTCTGGAGAATGTGGTGCCAGGTGTGGGAAAGCATAAAGGCCCCCTCATCCTGGTTCATGCTGTCTTTTCCCCACTTCCTGATTTCTATGGCCTCCTTGATCCAGCGTTTGTGTCTGTTGCTCTCTGATCCAATAATTTTTGCGTTGTCCCAGTCCATGATGTGATTATTTCTTTTGCAGTGATCTGATATTGCTGATTTTAATGTTTCTTGTTTTGCCTTTTCTTTTTGTGATCTTGTGAGTCGTCCTTGTGTTTCCTTCTCACATTCCTTCTGGTGTTCTTTTTTCCTTGTGGTGAATGATCTTCCGGTTTCTCCAATGTAGGTTTTATTGCATGATCTGCATGATATTTCATATATTATATTGCATTTTTTGTCTTGTTCTATTTTGTCCTTGGGGTGTACTAATAACTGTCTTAATTTTTTTGTGTGGTTTTACTGCTGTGTTTGTGTTTGTCTTCGTCCATTCTTCCTTTCTGTAAGATTTTTTTAGTTTTTTTAATTGGCGGTTTTTCGTTATAATGAATTCCTGTTCGTGTGCGTGTTTTAATTGGACTTTTATCTGCTCCTGCGTTTCTTGGTCGGTTGGGTAGTGTTTCTTGAAAATGTCCATTTCCTTCTCAGTCTGGTTGTTAATTCTGTCCACTTTGTTTGCCGTCATTCTTATCCGTTCTTTGATTAGGTCTTTCCGTGCTTTATTAATAATTTTCTCTGCGTTTTTGGTCGGGATTGGATTTTTTATGTTGAGGTTTGCTGGTGTGACATCCTCATCTCTGCAACGGAGGATAAATTTCAGGTGGTTTCTGTAGCGTGCCCGTGTTTTTTCCAATTTCTCCTGCCGGCAGAAGTCTTTGATACAATTTTGTCCATAACTTCCACGTAATAGCTCACACAAGTCAAAAACAAAGAAAACAAACAGGAAATAAGACACAGAACAAAAGCCGAAATCAAAAACAAGGACACCATAACTATACCACACATCCGAAGGATCACAGAACCAATTCAAAGGATCATGAAAAAAATACAAAATAAACACAGCAGTAAAACCACACAAAAAATTAAGACCGTTATTAGTACACCCCAAGGACAGAATAGAACAAGACAAAAAATGCAATGTAATATATTGAATATCATGCAGATCATGCAACAAAACCTACATTGGAGAAACCGGAAGATCATTCACCACAAGGAAAAAAGAACACCAGAAGGAATGTGAGAAGGAAACACAAGGACGACTCACAAGATCACAAAAAGAAAAGGCAGAACAAGAAACATTAAAATCAGTAATATCAGATCACTGCAAAAGAAATAATCACATCATGGACTGGGACAACGCAAAAATTATTGGATCAGAGAGCAACAGACACAAACGCTGGATCAAGGAGGCCATAGAAATCATGAAGCGGGGAAAAGATACCATGAACCGGGATGAGGGGGCCTTTATGCTTTACCACACCTGGGACCACATTCTCCAGAGACCATGTGACGGCGGAAAGCGGGGCCGGCTCGGTGGATCTGACAGGTCTGCTGGGCTGGCCCCGCCTATGAAAGTCAGCTGATAAAATGACACCTCACAGCAATCAGCTGACACTTCTGAGGAAGGCTGCAGTGCACAGTCGAAACATGTAAAGAAGGTAAAAACATCTCCTTTCTATTTTTGTCTTTAATAAGAACAAAAGGTAAATACTTTCTGAGAACAAAACACTTATTAGCTGTTACTCACTACTTATATACAGCGTCTCACAAAAGTGAGTACAGCTCTCACATTTTTGTAAATATTTTATTGCATCTTTTCATGAGACAACACTGAAGATATGACACTTTGATACAATGTAAAGTAGTCAGTGTACAGCTTGTATAACAGTGTAAATTTGCTGTCCCTTCAAAATAGCTCAACACACATTAATGTCTAAACCGCTGGCAACAAAAGTGAGTACACCCCTAAGTGAAAATGTCCAAATTGTGCCCAAAGTGTCAATAGTTTGTGTGGCCACCATTATTTTCCAGGACTGCCTTAACTCTCTTGGGCATGGAGTTCACTAGAGCTTCACAAGTTACCACTGGAATCCTCTTCCACTCCTCCATGATGACTTCACGGAGCTGGTGAAGTCATCATGGAGGAGTCGAGTCCATCCTCACCACCTCCATAACCTTGTGGTACGCAGGAGCCACTGCCAGGGACAGACTAAGGCTGCAGCGCGTCGTGCGCACTGCTGAGAAGGTGATCGGCTGCAAGCTCCCATCTCTCCAGGATCTGTACATCTCCAGGACCCGGAGGCGTGCTGGCCGGATCATAGCCGATCCCTCACACCCTGGTCACGTACTGTTTGCCCCCCTCCCCTCTGGTAGAAGACTTCGGTCCATCCAGACTAAAACCTCCCGTCACATGAACAGCTTCTTCCCCTCTGCCATTAGACTGCTGAACACTAAGTGACTCTCGTGCACCATGTACAGCAGCTCAACCAGACTCATGTCAATCATCACTGTTTTCTTCCTGCATTACCGACTGCACTATATAGTTCTCCACAGTATCTGCTGCTGGCTAATATATATTTTAACTGTTGACCAGTATCACTTAATCTTATCCTACACTTTATTACATGTATAGTTTATTTCTCTTATCTTATCATGTTTAATGTTGCAGCATTGTACCGAGACAAATTCCTAGTTTGTGTACTACATGAACAATGGCAATAAACCTGATTCTGATTCTGATTCTGATTCTGGTGGATTTAGAGACCTTGTGTTCCTCCACCTTCCGTTTGAGGATGCCCCACAGATGCTCAATAGGGTTTAGGTGTGTAGACATGCTTGGCCAGTCCATCACCTTTACCCTCAGTTTCTTTAGCAAGGCAGTGGTCGTCTTGGAGGTGTGTTTGGGGTCGTTATCATGTTGGAATACTGCCCTGTGGCCCAGATTCCGAAGGGAGGGGATCATGCTCTGCTTCAGTATGTCACAGTACATGTTGGCATTCATGGTTCCCTCAATGAACTGTAGCTCCCCAGTGCTGGCAGCACTCATGCAGCCCCAAGCAATGACACCCCCACCCCCATCCTTGACTGTAGGCAAGACACACTTGTCTTTGTAATCCCCACCTGGTTGCCGCCACACACACTCAACACCATCTGAACCAAATAAGTTTATCTTGGTCTCATCAGACCACAGGACATGGTTCCAGTAATCCATGTCCTTAGTCTGCTTGTCTTCAGCAAACTGCTTGCGGGCTTTCTTGGGCATCATCTTTAAAAGGGGCTTCCTTCAGGGAAGACAGCCATGCAGACCAATTTGATGCAGTGTGCGGCGTATTGTCTGAGCACTGACAGGCTGACCCCCACCCCCACCCCTTCAATCTCTGCAGCAATGCTGGCAGCACTCATACGTCTATTTTCAAAAGACAAGACTGCAAATCATTTTCATGTGTTTTGGTCATGCCAGTTATCCACCAATATTGGACCAATGTACAGACAATATTGGGGAAAATATTCAAAGTAACAGTTCCCTTTTCTTTTGTAACTTTGTATTTGGGTTTACTACTGGAATCACTGGAAAGACGAGGGGAAAAATACTTATTCACTGTTTTAATATTGGCAAGTAAAAAAGCTCTAACAAAAAAATGGATGTTGAAAGACTGTCCTACACCTGAAGATTGGATTAACGTGATTCAGGACATTTATTCGATGGAAAAGTTGACATTTGCACTGAGACAGGACATGGATGGGTTCTTGAACTTTTGGCAACCCTGGAACGCATATGTGTCTTCCATCAGATCTAATCTTTGACAAATACCATTTCAATAATGGCTCCTCTCTTTGCTCCAACGCTACTCAGATGCTCTTTTATTTTTCTGCTCTTTTTTTTCTTCTTTTAATTTCTCTTTTTCTTTTACTTAAAAAAAGGGTGTTATAATAATTTTTTTCCAATGTTGTCAAAAAAAAAGGGGGGGATATGTGATGAAAATGTAAACAATGCAATGCTGTAATGACATGTATACCCTTTACAAAAACTTAACTTAAAAAAAAAAGACAACCTCTGGATATGATGCTGAGCACGTGCACTCAACTTCTTTTGTCAACCATGGCGAGGCCTGTTCTGAGTGGAACCTGTCCTGTTAAACTGCTATGGTCTTGGCCACCGTACTGCAGCTCAGTTTCAGGGTGTTGGCAATTTTCTTATAGTCTAGGCCATCTTTATGTAGAGCAACAATTCTTTTTTTTTTTCAGATTCTCAGAGAGTTCTTTGCCATGAAGTGCCATGTTGAACTTCCAGTGACCAGTATGAGAGAGTGTGAGAGCGATAACACCAAATTAAACACACCTGCTCCCCATTCACACCTGAGATCTTGCAACACTAATGAGTCACATGACACCGGGGAGGGAAAATGGCTAATTGGGCACAATTTGGACATTTTCACATGGGGGTGTACTCACTTTTGTTGCCAGTGGTTTAGACATTAATGGCTGTGTGTTGAGTTATTTTGAGGGGACAGCAAATTTACACTGTTATACAAGCTGTACACTAGCCACGGTTACATGGGCAAAATTTCTTCAATCTGATTACAATTCAGATCAGAACGTTACTGTTTACATGGATCCTGAAAAAGCTGATCTGATTAGGACGTGAGTTTCCATGTGTCACACATTTGAATGGACTAAATCATTTTGACATGCACACGTCGACATTTCAACATTCCGAAAATAGTAGAAGAAGATGCAACTTCCGGTGTAAACAAGCCCCGCTTTGTGTCTTTCTCTTTTTGAAATGGACCTGTATTGTGTTATTCAGACTTTACTTTTTCTTCTGCTGGTCTCCGTAATGAAGCTACAAGTACATACTTCTGCATATGACGAACAGAGGGAGACAGCAGGATGATACAGACCAGTTTTGTTTTACTCTCGCTATGTCTTCCACTTGCTGCTGTAAAGGCGGAAATCCGTCACGTCGACGTGTGGCTGACGTACAGACATGCAGAGTAAACATATGTATTTTCTGCCCAACCTTCGGAATAAGTGTTTTCATGCGCACCATTCAGATTAACAATCGGCATAACCCACCCATCTCAATCGGAATGAAATTTTGATCCGAATGAGCATGATCAGGTCAGAATACTTAGATTGGCATGTTTACATGAAGCATTTTTATTCCGATCAGGCTTTTAATCCGGTTACTTGTGTCCATGTAAACATGGCTACTGACTACTTTACATTGTATCAAAGTGTCATATGTTCAGTGTTGTCCCATGAAAAGATATAATAAAATATTTACAAAAATGTGAGGGGTATACTCACTTTTGTGACATACTGTAAGTAACTTTATTAGTCTTACTCATGTAACTTTTTGGTCATTAATCTTACTTATCAGTGATTAACATCATAAAGTAATGCTACTTTTAGCCTTCGTCCTCTTCACTCATTTGTTAGCACAGGGCATCAGCCATTGATTGCCACTTTGCTCAGTTTTCTACAATCTTCTTTACTTAACCCCAGGTTGTCTGGATGTCCTGCATGTCTCTCACTAGACCTTTCTTCCAGGTGTGTTTTAAGCGACCTCTGTGGCACTCACTTTGTGGAGTTCACTGAAGCCCTTGCTTTCCGATGGAGGTGTCCGGTTTTCACAGAGTGTGTCTGATCCACCGCCACCAAATCCTCATGTGGGCAATCTTCTGACTGAGAAAGACTGGATCATCTGCAAAATCAAAGTCCTCTAAGCTTTCTGTGAACCTCCACTGAATTCCTGTGTCTTCTTCACATGTTGTTTGGTGCATAAGCAAGTCAATCGCATTTTAGAAAAGGGAAGGACTGAGCAGACATCCCTGGTGTACTCCAGTGTGTATGTCAAATGGCTCTGTAAGGTCTCCTTCGTGAACAATGTGGGTTTAGAATGTTGCCACCTTTAATTGAGTACAAATATTCTCTATCCACCTTTGTTGAGCAGGTATCATGCTTGGACCTATAATGAACTCCAATGTACCAAATGCTATGTGAAGACATTTACCTCCTTCCTGCCTTCAGTTTTAATCTAAATACAGCCAACTTTTAAAACTATAGTGAGAGGCAGACTGAGGAACAGCTGGGCTATTTTACAGCACAGCACCATGAGGTCTAACCACTGCATGGGAGTGTGAAACTAAAATAGAATACAGGTAATGTTGCAGGAAAATGCATCGTCAGGCATATGTTGGCTATTCCCCCAAGAACCCACGTGGATTCCCCAGAGTTCTGGATGGGCTGATCCACTGCAGCAGAGTGAGCCAACTGTAGCTTAGCCATATGTTTTGATGTCATTGAAGAGAATGCCCTGGCTGTATCTGATGTACTGCACAAAGGCGATAAGCAACCAACATTATAACTCTATTCATACGTGCAGTATGAGCTAAAAATATGGATTTAAAAAGTGACTTCAAAATCAAAACTTTTTTTTCTCAGAATGAATACAGTTTAATTATTGGAGGGGAAACATTTGTAATAATGTACTTTCTTTGTTCTGTTTTAAGAGTAGCATAAACTAAATAAAGAAAAATCCAAAGGGGGAATACATTTCTGTCCTGTTAATAACCATTTGATTTGAACTCCAGCCTCTTAATGTAGACTTCGTAGGTTTCTAAAATGTGACAGTAATGTCTTGATTTGCTGTGGCTAGTGCATCAAAGCAGTAACACTAAACGTGGATAAAGGAGAGATGCAGATGCCGGTCAATAAAGGCACTATTTCAGACTACTTCAGCAACCATTCCAATGCATTTTGATTTTTTAAAGAGGACGTAACATGACACAAATCCCATATGTGTTCATGAATGCTTTGTTCAAAAGAGCTCAAGGTTTAAATATTGCAGCACCATTTTCTACCAAGATTAAACACCCTTCTTCACAGCAACCTGTTTCTGTGCATGCTTTAAATCAGGGGTGTCAAACTGATTCCATGGAGGGCCAAGACCCTGCATGTTTTACCTCCACCCAGTGTCTTCAACAGTTAAATTCACTGAATTTCTTCCCACTGATTGTTGATCTTTGAAAACACCTGTTGAAGCCACTGGGTAGGGGTAAAACATGCAGGGCCTTGGCCCTCCATGGAATCAGTTTGACACCCCTGCTTTAAATGCTATTATACAACAGTTAGTTCTGACCAAGCAATTTGATTGGACAATAGGGATTCCAGGAGTTATTGTATTCCACGATAATGGCTCTCCAACCTTTCACTGGATATGTATCACTCTGCTTCAAAGGTGTTCTAGTAACCGTTAATTACTAACAGTAATTTACTGTCAACTCATAGTGACAACTGCAGTACTGTGTTGGATACCTTAATGTTCACAGTGAGGTGTATTTGAAAAGGAATCTTACTTGACACGGAAGTACCACCTGCCGATTTTTGTACCACCTGCCGAATTTTGTTGTCTATCAATGTGATTATAGGAAGAAAAAGCATACCAAAAATATTAAATATAAAAGAATAAGAACCGAAGAATCAACGTATTTACTGACAAAGGAATTATTAATACAAGACTGGACGATAGTTTATGATGAAAATGACATAAATAAAGCATATGAAAATTTTTTACAAATATTTCCATCATTGTACAATAAAAACTGTCCTATAAAACAATACAGTGACAGACAACAACAAAAAATATTCCTTGGGTTACCAAGGGGTTAATAAATGCATGTAAAAAGAAGAATACATTATATAAACAAGTTCATCGATTTAGTTAAATTTAAGACAGCACAAGTAATGTACAGGGCAATTAATAATCAACTCCCAACTAATATACAAAAAATATTTAAAAAAAGAGACAATGATCATAATTTGAGAGGAGACTTAAACTTTACAAAACCCACGATACGAACAACCAAGAAAAGTCTGTGCATATCTGTCTGTGGGGTGGATTTGTGGAACAGTCTGGAGCCGGAATTGAAACTATGTACAAACAGAAATCAATTCAAAAAGAGGTATAAACACCATTTGCTGAAAGGATATATGTTAGAAGGGTAGTATTTATATGTATGATTCATTATGTTCACTCTGGGACATTATGGGACACTATGGAATGGTGGGTGGGACAGCACTGTGTATATCTGTGTTGTCTGAGGCTGGTTTTGATGTATGGACATCAATGTATGTTAGGATGGATGGGTGTTAATGTTGATTTGTAAAAAATACAGTAAATTGTTTACTTGGGGTCTTAAAGGTGGTAATTTGTATAAAATTCACATGGGTGTATTTATGGAAAAGAGGAGATGGAATTAATAAGTGTTCACTTCTTCCTTCTCCCTTTCGAACAGTGTATACTGTTACTTTATTGCATTTGCCATTTGTTTGTTTTTGTTATACCTTTTTTGTTCAAAATAACTATCTATCTATCTATCTATCTAAGTCCCACCCTTTTGAAAAAAAAAAAATCTTTTTTTCTTCTTCTTCTATACAAATCACCAAATGCAATCAGTTCTTTTAAAGAGGACTTGCTGAAGCAAGACTGGACCGAAGTCTATGTATCAGATGTAAATGAAGCCTATGACACATTTATAAACATTGCAACCACTCTTTATGAAAAAAACTGCCCATTAGTAAAAAAAAAAGCTTAAACACAAATTTGCTGATAAGCCATGGTTAACCAAAGGACTACAAAAGGCGTGTAAAAAGAAAAATTTATTATATAAAGCTTTCCTAAAGAAAAGGACAAAAGAAGCAGAGCAGCGGTATAAAACATACAAAAATAAGTTAACATATATAATAAGATGTAGTAAAAGAGACTATTACAGTAAAGAACTGGAGAAAAACAAAGACAATATTAAAAATACATGGACAATACTCAACAGTATCCTTGGAAATAAAAGCAGAAATACAAGCTACCCAACTAATATTCCAAAAAATAATAAAACGACTCAGAGTGTGAATATAGCTTCACCTGCAGATGAATTTAATAATTTTTTTGTTAACATTGGACCTAATCTGGCCCGAGAAATACCCACTACGGTGCCTACAGGCGATACAATATGCAATAACACTGCTGTAAAAGACTCCATCTTCATAAAGAACACAGACGAAAGAGAGGTCATTGAAATTGTTAAATCGTTCAAAAGTAAAACATTTACGGACTGTGATGGTATTGACATGCTATTAGTCAAAACTGTTATCGAATGCATAGTAAAACCACTGACGTATATCTGCAACCTGTCTCTCCAATCAGGTATATTTCCCAATGCAATGAAAATAGCTAAAGTAATTCCGATATACAAGACGGGCGACAGAGGGGAACTCTCAAACTATAGACCAATTTCACTATTACCGCAATTTTCCAAGATACTTGAAAAATATTCTATGAGAGAATTGACAACTTCATACTGAAGAATGATTTATTGTGTGAGCAGCAATATGGGTTCAGACACAAGAGGACAACTGCATATGCCCTAATGGAATTTACAGAAAAAATATCAACAGCCATTGAAAATAAAGAGTATTCAGTTGGAGTATTCCTGGATCTTAAAAAAGCATTTGATACAGTAGATCACAATTTATTATTAAAGAAACTACAAAACTGTGGTATTAGAGGGGTAGCACTGCCCTGGTTAAGTAGTTACTTAAAGAATAGATATCAGTATGTATGTGTTAGCAACAAAAACTCACAGTTACTGAAGGTCACCTGTGGAGTCCCACAGGGTTCAGTTTTGGGACCATTATTATTCAATATGTATATAAACGATATATGTAAAGTTTCAGAAAAAATTTACTTAATATTGTTTGCCGTTGACACTAATCTGTTATGCAGTGGAAACAATTTGGAACAACTTCTGGATACACTCGGAAAGGAATTAGGAAAGCTTAAACTGTGGTTTGATTCAAACAAATTAACGCTCAACTTAAGTAAGACAAAATTTATAGTCTTTAACAACCATCACAACAACCCAGTACCTAAACTCAGTGTAAATGGTGTAGAGATTGAAAGGGTATCTGAAACTAAATTTCTTGGAGTAATAATTGATAACAAACTGTGTTGGAAGTCACATATTAATTATATTAAAGGTAAAGTATCCAAATCAATTGCAATATTACACAGAGTGAAATATTTGCTGAATCAACCCACACTATACACCTTATATCAATCATTAATACTCCCATACATGACATATTGTAATGAAGTATGGGGAAATACATATAAAACAAACATATATCCACTCTTTATGCTTCAAAAGAGAGCTATTAGAATAATAAACAAAGCAGCTTACAGGGAACCAACAAAACCACTTTTTCTTAAACAAAAAACTCTCAAGTTGAAAGATCTGGTTGACTTTAAAACTGCAATAATAATGTTCAAAGTGAAGAATTTATCACTGCCCGCAAATATCCAAAAGTTGTTCCAAACAAGGGAGAAACGATATCACTTCAGAGGAACATGTATATTTCAAAAGCCTACAGTGAGAACAACCACCAAGCAACACTGTGTTTCAGTGCAAGGAGTCAGATTATGGAACGATTTTGGACCTGAAATAAAATCATGTACAACACTTGGACAATTTAAACAAAAACTAAAGGAAGAAATACTCCAAACATATTTACAAGACGACATGTAAACTCACATAAGGATTGACATATCCAGCCTGTGTTGTGTTGTAGCTTAGTTTTTTTTTTTTTCTTTTTTTTTCTCTGTCACATTTTGTCTTAGACTTGTTTTTGAATAGTAACCACTTAACTTAGCCTAGCTTAGTTTTCTTTTTTTCTCTCAGTCACATTTTGTCTTAGCTTTGTTTTGAATTGTAATCGCTCTTGACTGTTTTCTCTTTTTTCTATTTTGAATTCCTGGATGGAATATGGGTGGGCAATATAAGCTGCGGCTTCAGCCATCACCCATTTCGGATAACTTACGTATAACTGTATAATCAGAGGAGTCTTTATCTAATTTGACCTTGTTGTTATATTATTCAGTTTCTTTTAACCTGTACTGTACTATCCGAAATAAATTCTTTCATTCATTCATTCATTCATTCATTCATTCTCTGTCCCCTCACCTCCCAGCCAGTTGCAGCAGATGACTGCCCGTCCCTGAGCCTGGTTCTGCTGGAAGTTTCTTCCTGCTAAAAGGGAGTTTTTCCTCTCCATTGTTGCCAGGTCCTTGCTCATAGGGGATCACCTGATTGCTGGGGTCTTTCTGCAATTGTGGGATTTTCCCCTATACTGTAGTTTTGCCAGCGCTATGAGATGACTGTTGTTGCGAAATGGCACTTTATTAATAAAGTGGAATTGAATTGAATTGAATTGAATTGAGGGTTGGCGGGTTAGGGCCTGGGGTGTAATCGGCACAGAAGCAACCCTAAATAACTGACTGGCTAGTTTTGCTAACTCTGGCTACCCTGCACTGGTTAAAGATGACTATCTGAAATTTGAAATCAGCATTGTGGTTATTTGAAGTTTTCAAGTCATTTTTTTGTTTGTTTGTTTGTTTGTTTTCTCTTATTTCTTTTTTCCCTCCTTTCTTCTCTCTTAGAGTTCACTGACAAGACTTCAGGTTCAGGTTCAGGTTCAGGTTCAGGTTCCTTTATTTGTACCCGTAGGTAGATTTGTTTTGCAGTCAGGTGACATCCTTTTAGACACATATTTACAAACCACAATTACATTCAACATGAACACAAACACAGGCACACATGAAGCTGACTATAAACACGATGAAAGTACTCAAGGCTCCACCAATCAGGACATAAGACAAAAAGATAAGAGAGAAGGGTCATATTAAAAAGTTAAAAACTAAGTCAAAGAGAATAAAAACTCAATAAAAGTCTAAAACCCAATAAAAGATTTAAAACCCAAATAAAAAACCTACAAAAATAAATAAATATAAAATAAAATTCATAAATAGATAGCTAAACGATGTGCAATATATTGTTACATCTTGTTCAACTCTTTGACAGCAGCAGGAACAAAGCTGTTTTTGTAGCGCTGGGTTGTACTTTTTGGGACAGCAAACCTCCGTCTGGAGGGAAGAAGCTGAAAGTGGCAGTGCAAAGGGTGGGAGTCATCATTGAAAATGGAGGCAGCCATCCTCTGTACCTGTCTGGTGTACAGCGATGTCAGGCTCAGCTGTGACTCACCAAGCAAACGACTGGACTTTGCTTGTAGACTTGTAATTAAGCCATAAGAGTGTGGCATCAATGTGCCACACTCATCAAGGACCATAAATCTCCCATCAGGTTCTTAAACACAGCCTTAGCTTGTCCACTCCCACTGCAAAACGGTCGATAATGCGGACAGCAGTCAGAGGCCAACAGCGACTCACACTCTGCACGCAGTTCCACGCACCTGGCTTGCGCCCTCTCAGCATCCCCCGATGAAGCAAAAAGTCAATCATCTCATTCTATGTGCTACAAGCTATTTCAGTTTTCACGCAATGCTGTGCTGCTTCCGAACAGTGCTGACTGCACTGCTTCTGGGTTGCGGAGTCATGTGACCAGACATGCAGGAGATGTGCATGAAAGCACTCATATACACGTGCACACAGCAGAAGAAGGGAACTGAAAAAACAACAAGAGCAAGATTACATCAGTTTTATGTCCCGTACGTTGGTTTTGGTTTTCTTTCAGTTCATTGCTCAGCCTGTTGCCAGAGTATAATAAACTATCATAAAATAAGATGATGATCAATGTCGATGATCGATTTTGTTATCGTATCATCAGACCTGCGACCGTATGTCTTGGACACCCGAGTAAAGAGAGGTGCAGAGCTGTCAACTGATCACCACCTGGTGATGAGTTGGATCCGATGGCAGGGGAGGAAGCCATTCAGACCTGGTAGACCCAAACGTATAGTGAGGGTGTGCTGGGAGCGTCTGGCTGAGGCCCCTGTCCGGGAGGTCTTCAACTCCCACCTCCGGAAGAACTTCAACCACATTCCGAGGGAGTCTGGAGACATGGAGTCTGAATGGGCCATGTTCTCCATCTCTGTTGTTGAAGCGGCGGCCCAGAGCTGCGGCCGCAAGGTGGTCGGTGCATCTCGTGGTGGCAACCCCCGAACCAAGTGGTGGACACCAGTGGTGAGGGGGGCCATTAAGCTGAAGAAGGAGTCCTATCAAGCTTGGTTGGCTTGTGGGACTCCCGAAGCAGCTAAGGTGTACCGGCAGGCCAAGCGGAGTGCAGCTCGGGTGGTTGCTGAAGCAAAAACGCGGGTATGGGAGGAGTTCGGTGAGACCATGGAACAAGACTTTCGGTCGGCTTCAAAGAGATTCTGGCAAACTGTTCGGCGGTTCAGGAGGGGAAAGCAGCTCCCCGTCCACACTGTGTATGGTGCGGATGGGACACTGTTGACTTCAACTGGGGATATTGTCGGGCGGTGGAAGGAATACTTCGAGGATCTCCTCAATCCCACTGATACGCCTTCCACAGAGGAAGCAGGGTTTGGGGACGAGGGGGATGACTCGCCTATCACAGGGGCTGAGGTCGCCAAGGTGGTTAAAAATCTCCTTGGTGGCCGGGCCCCGGGGGTGGACGAGATTCGCCCCGAGTACCTCAAGGCCCTGGACGTTGTTGGGTTGTCATGGTTGACACGCCTCTGCAACATTGCGTGGAGGTCGGGGGCAGTGCCTTTGGCATGGCAAACCGGGGTGGTGGTTCCTCTCTTCAAAAAAGGGGACTGGAGGGTGTGCTCCAACTTTAGAGGGATCACACTTCTCAGCCTCCCTGGGAAGGTCTATGCCAAGGTACTGGAGAGGAGAGTCCGGCCGTTGGTCGAACCTCGGATTCAGGAGGAGCAATGTGGTTTTCGTCCTGGCCGTGGCACATCAGACCAGCTCTTTACCCTCTCGAGAATTCTTGAGGGTTCATGGGAGTTTGCCCAACCAGTTTACATGTGTTTTGTGGACTTGGAGAAGGCATTTGACCGCGTCCCTTGTGGATTTTTGTGGGGGGTGCTTCGGGAGTATGGGGTATCGGGCTTGTTGTTACGAGCTATTCGGTCTCTGTATGACCGTTGTGAGAGTTTGGTTCGTATTGCCAACACTCGGTCGGAGTCATTCCCAGTGAGAGTTGGACTCCGCCAGGGCTGCCCTTTGTCACCGATCCTGTTCATAATTTTTATGGACAGGATTTCTAGGCGCAGCCAGGGAATGGAGGGTGTCATGCTTGGTGACCACAGGATCTCATCTCTGTTGTTTGCAGATGATGTTGTCCTGTTGGCTTCATCCAGCAATGACCTACAGCTCTTGCTGGGACGGTTTGCCCCTGAGTGTGAAGCGGCTGGGATGAGAATCAGCACCTCCAAGTCCGAGTCCATGGTCCTCAGCCGGAAAAAGGTGGATTGTCCTCTCTGGGTTGGGGACAGGCTCCTGCCCCAAGTGGAGGAGTTTAAGTATCTTGGGGTCTTGTTCACGAGTGAGGGGAAAATGGAGCGAGAGATCGACAGACGGATTGGAGCAGCATCTGCAGTGATGCGGACGTTGTACCGGTCTGTTGTGGTGAAGAGGGAGCTGAGTTCTAAGGCAAAGCTGTCGATTTACCAGTCAATCTACGTTCCTACTCTCACCTATGGTCACAAGCTTTGGGTAATGACCGAAAGAACGAGATCGCGGATACAAGCAGCTGAAATGAGCTTTCTCCGTAGGATTGCTGGACTCACCCTCAGAGATAGGGTGAGGAGCTCAGTCATCCGGGAGAGGCTCAGAGTAGAACCGCTGCTCCTCCACATTGAAAGGAGTCAGTTGAGGTGGTATGGGCATCTGATTAGGATGCCTCCTGGACGCCTCCCACTTGAGGTGTTTCAGGTACATCCCACTGGGAGGAGACCCCGGGGCAGACCCAGGACTCGGTGGAGAGACTATGTCTCCCAGCTGGTCTGGGAATGCCTTGGTATCCCCTCTGAAGAGCTGGAGCAGGTGGCTGGGGAGAGGGAAGTCTGGGCTTCTCTGCTTGAACTGCTGCCTCCGCGACCCGGACCTCCGGAAAAGCGGTAGAAGATGGATGGATGGATGGATGGATGGATGGAAAATAAGATGATGTAATGTGTATGAATGAGGTATTTAGTCAGGTGATGATGACTGAGCTGGGATTACTCAAGTGTCTAGTGGGATGAACAGAATCAAAAACTGTCATAAAAAGCAGGTTGCTCAGCTACGCGAACTCCACTAGCTGATATACCAGACTATTCCATCCACAGTATAACAAATAAATCCAAAATGGTGGAAGATAACCAGCTGTGGATTACTGAACCCGCTTGGAACACAGGCATATGGTGAAGTGAATAGAATATATAGAAAAGGCCATAAAAACGGGGGTTGCCGAGCTAAGCTAAATCTGCTAGTGGGCTAATATACCAGACTATTCCTGTGGAAATATAATGCACAATGTAAATCAGGTGTGATTTAATGATGCAGATAGAATTTATAAGAACAATGGTCACTCCCCTAAACTAATTCTTTATCAGCACTGTGAGGGGTGTGGGCTTAGAATTAGATGTTCACATGAAATTACATACCGTTGTTAAAATGGGGAGAAAGAGCCATCCAAATCAACAAAAATATGCAGAGAGGCACTGAAAAAGTGAAATTTTTATCAGTCACCTTTAAACTACTTATGTTTTAATGGACATTTCAATTGAATTGTGCTTCTCCATTCTCCATATCCCAGCAGATCACAAAGACCATTTCAGTTTTATAAGCTTTACTTTGCTCTTTTATGAATATTTTTCCCTGGAGTTGTGTTGCTGACTTAGGCGTGTGTACTGTATCGGCATCCAGCAGAAGAGGGAGGGTTTCACAGCTGCTTTACTCACAGTCAGCAATGTGTCCATCACAACTTTCCTTATATAAACACATGTAGGCACAAACTCCCCACAGCATGTCTCTGCCGTCTCCTCCAACTGCCTGGGAAACATTATTAGGCTTGAGCGTGGTAAATGTCCTCGGCTAGTCTGAGGGTCTTTTGGGCACCGGCCCCCTGCTGTCACTGCTTGGTATGCGGAGGCTTGAGATGCATGTTGCCCATTGACTGGAAAGCTCTCCTCTGTTTCACACACACTCTCTCTCCCGCTCTCTCTGCAGGCTAACTGATTTTAATGAAATTGCCGGAGACAATCTCAAGAGCAGACTTAATTGATAAGGGACTTGTGGAAATGAAAAAAAGAAGAGAAGGTGACAGAACGTGGGGGCTTTTGGAGAGTCCTGATGGCATTTCCCTCTCTCTGTTAAAATAATTGCATCTGCCTCTGTGCATATGAGATTGGAGGAGTTGTGGGCGGTGGTAGAGGTGGCAGCGGCCTTGATGGTGGTGGTGGTGGTGGTGGTGGTGGTGGGGTGGGGGGGTAGCACCATATTTGTATCCCCTAAAATCTCCTCCAGCAAACAGTGAGGGTTTTCTTTTTTTTTTTTCAAAGGAAACAACGAGCCACTAGAGCGAGAGGAAATGACAGCTGTTTAACATATTGCAGAGCCCACCGCCATCACATACATTCAGAAAATTAATCTGCTGTCATTGTGGAGTGATTATCACTGGCGTCCTACTGCGGAAAAACACATTTCCGAACTCACATGCAAAGGAAGGATGTGAGTGAGAATATGGCACAAGGAGTGAGAGAAATACCCCGTTTGTACATGTGATGTCATATGAAGAGCTTTGTTTACCAGCCACTCTGTCAGCAATGATGATGGAATGCGAGGAAGATATAATGTGTGGAAGCATCAGGATGGCTGTATGAGTCAGTGTTGCCATAATCAGGATTGCTTCTGTTTTCTGAACTGAATAACTATGAATGTAGGAGAACATGCACACAGCAGTTTACATCGTGATTGTATTGCATAACTGTATTATTCAAAACAATGCTAACATAAACAGTAGGTAGGTTTGATTCCAGGTTGTGTTTGAGGTCACTAGCTTTTTTTTTAATGAGGAAGAGTTAAAAACTTTTTAGGCGACAGAGACAATATTGTGACCTCCTGGCCCGTAGGGGTCGCACTTACTCTTGCTCCATGAGAATACTGTACTGTTTGTCAGACATAAACATCAACCCACAGTGCAGACTATTCTACAGTCTCTGGTCTTTGGTGATTATGAGCCTGACACGGCATGTCAAGCAATGACTCTTTTGTGTTCATCCAACTGCTCACATGTAAGTGCTATGATTGCTTTAGACATGTAAAAATTTTTTCATGAATATTTTTTTTTAAAGAATATCCATCCATCCATTTTCGAATACTTTTCAGGAGGTCCGGGTCACGGAGGCAGCAGCTCAAGCAGAGAAGTCCAGACTTCCCTCTCTCCAGCCACCTGCTCCACCTCTTCAGAGAGGATACCAAGACATTCCCAAACCAGCTGGGAGACATAGTCTCTCCAGCATGTCCTGGGTCTGCCCCGGGGTCTCCTCCCAGAGGGAAATGCCCAAAGCACCTCAAGTGGGAGGCGTCCAGGAGGCATCCTGTTCAGATGCCCAAATGACCTCAACTCGCTACTTTCAATGTGGAAGAGCAGCTGTTCTACTCTGAGCCTCTCCCGGATGACTGAGATCCTCACCCTATCTCCAATGATGAGTCCAGCAATCCTACAGAGAAAGCTCATTTCAGCTGCTTGTATCTGCGTTCTCATTTTTTTGGTCATTACCCAAAGCTCATGACCATAGGTGAGGGTAGGAATATAGACTGACCAGTAAATCAACAGCTTTGCTTTGAAGCTCAGCTCCTTCTTCGCCACAACAGACCGGTATAAAGTCTACATCACTGCAGATGCTGCTCTGATCCATCTGTGAATCTCTTGCTCCATTCTCCCCTCACTCGTGAATGAGACCCCGAGATACTTAAACTCTTTCACTTGGGGCAGGAGCTTGTCCCCGGCCCCGAGAGGACAATCCACCCTTTTTTGGCTGAGCACCATGGAGTCGGACTTGGAGATGCTTCACACTCAGTAGCAAACTGTCCCAGCAAGATCTGTAGGTCATTGCTGGATGAAGCCAACAGGACGACATCATCTGCAAACAGCAGAGCTGAGATCCTGTGGTCACCGAACATGACATCCTCTGTTCCTTGGCTCCACATAGAAACTCTGTCCATGAAAATTATGAACAAGATCAGTGAGAAAGGGCAGCTCTGGCGGAGTCTAACTCTCACTGGAAACAAGTCCGACTGGGTGTTGGCAATACAAACCAAACTCTTGCAACAGTCCTATAAGAACCGGGTAGCTCGTAACAGCAAGCTCAATACCCCATACTCCCACAGCACCCCCCACAAGAAACTACGAGGGACCTGGTTGAATGCTTTCTCCAAGTCCACAAAACACATGTGGACTGGTTATGCGAACTCCCACGAACCCTTGAGGATTCTTGAGAGGATAAAGAGTTGGTCTGATGTGCCACTGCCAGGACGTAAACCACATTGCTCCTCCTTGATCTGAGGTTTGACCAGCGGTCAGACTCACCTCTCCAGTACCCTGGCGTAGACCTTCCAAGGGAGGCTGAGAAGTGTGAGCCCATTAAGTTGGAACACACCCTCCAGTCCCCCTTCTTGAAGAGAGGAACCACCACCCTGGTTTCCCATGCCAAAGGCACTGTCCCCGACCTCCACGCAATGTTGCAGAGGCGTGTCAACCAGAACAGCCCTACAACATCCAGGGTCTTGAGGTACTGCACGGGCTGCACGGTGGCGCAGTGGTTAGCACTGCGGCAGCACAGTTTACCCTTGGCCGGGGGATTGTGGGGATCGTGGGATCGTGGGTTCGATCCCAGCCCCCGACCAACAGTGATCTGTGTGGAGTTTGCATGTTCTCCCCGTGTTGCGTGGGTTTACTCCGGGATTTCTCCGGTTTCCTCCCACATGCCAAAAACATGCATGTTAGGTTAATTGGCTGTTCTAAATTGTCCCTAGATATTTGTTTCCTATAGGCCCTTAGAATAGAGGGTTAGTATTAATGAAAGCACTTTGAGTGGTCTTTGTGACTAGAAAAGCGCTATATAAGTGCAGGTTAGTTAGTTAGTAGTTAGTACTCAGGGCGAACCTCGTCCACTCCCAGGACCCAGCCACCAAAGAGTTTTTTAAACACTTTGGCGACCTGAGCCCCTGTGATGGGCGAGTCATCCCACCCGTCCTTAAGTCCTGCTTCCTCTGTGGAAGGCATGTCAGTGGGATTGAGGAGCTCCTCGAAGTATTCCTTACAATGGCCGACAATGTCCCCAGTCAAAGTCAGCAGTGCCCCATCCGCACCATACACAGTCTGGACAGGGAGCTGCTTCCCCCTCCTGAGCCACTGGACAGTTTGCCAGAATCTTTTCGAGGCTGACCAAAAGTCTTGTTCCATAGCCTCACCAAACTCCTCCAACACCCGAGTTTTTGCTTCAACAACCACCTGAGCTGCACTACATTTGGCCCGTCGGTACACCCCAGCTGCTTCAGGGGTCCCACAAGCCAACAAAGCTTGATAGGACTCCTTTTTCAGGTTGATGGCCCCCCTCACCACTGGTGTCCACCACTTGGTTCACGGGTTGCCACCACGAGATGCACCAACAACCTTGCGGCCACAACTCTGGACAGCCGCTTCAACAATGGAGGTAGAGAACATGGCCCATTCAGACTCCATGTCTCCAGACTCCCTAGGGATGTGGTTGAAGTTCTTCCAGAGGCGCGAGTTGAAGACCTCTCGGACAGAGGCCTCAGCCAGACATTCCCAGCACACCCTCACTACACATTTAGGTCTACCGGGTGTGAGTGGCGTCTGCCCCTGCCATTGGACCCAACTCACCACCAAGGGGTGATCAGTTGACAGCTCTGCACCTCTCTTTACCTGAGTTTCCAAGACATAGTCATTTTTAAAGCAGTCAGCCAAAGAAAAAGGCTTACATTTTAAATATTTTGGTGATTGGTTTACCAGTAACATTCTTGTCGTCCTTGACTTACGGTTAGCCAAGAAACTAACACATTCTGCATTTTTCTTTCACAGGTTTACTGTTGACTGCAACATTCCACTCCTCACAAAAGGCTGCCTCTGCTTGTGAATAAGGTCAACACAAAGGGCTAGATGCTGCCAATGTGGTGGCTGCATGAACATCTGTGATGGGGAGCTGCCACAGTTGGCAGAGGACACCGCCAGCTGTGTAGACCCAAGGATCCGCCTGTCCCACCGGAGTGCCCGGCCACAATGCTGCACTGCACAGCAGAGCTGCAAAGCAAGCTGACTGTCAGCTCATCAAAATATCACTCTGCTGCCACGCAAGCTGCTCGCTGCCAACACCTGGGCTCCTCAGTGCTCGGGGAATAAAAGAGGAGAGAAATACAATGGCAGCAGCCAATGGCGGATTTTTAACAAGCCAAGTGGACCTGAGAAAAGTTTAGAATATTACTCTGCACTGTCTGACAGCACAGCTCAAGTTCAGCTGTTAAGTGACACAGAATAAAACGGTGGGTTGTTATCAGGGGTTATTAAAGCTGAAAGCCAAGATGCATGATGGATTTTGTACTTTCTGACAAGCAGTCAAATATAATTACATATTAGCAAAGCTGCTACAATGCTAAAGTCACCATTTCCTCTATTTTTTCCTAAATGGAACTGTGCTCAAATGCATTTATTGTTTTGCTGAAAGAACAAAACAAAAAATGTCTCAGTGCGAAGCAAAGTGATGATTATGTGCAGCACTGAGACAGTCCTACTTTCAACAATAACACTCACCACTACTGTATTATCAACTCTCCATACATCACAAGATCACTGAGATGAAAGTGCGATGGCTCACTATAAGGGCCATTACACGCGGTAAGTGATTGCTACCCGGAAGTCATTCATTTTCAACATAAAATGAAGGGACAGTTGAGGGCTGCAGGCAGTCTGATTCTGACAGCCGAGCTCGGCCATCAAAACGAAACAGTCACATTATGGAGTTATTATCCAGGACTTGGCTTGACCGCAGTAAATGTCAACTTTGAATTTCCTGTTAGAATCTTGGTGTGTAGGTGGTGGTCCGAATGCGATTTTCGTGTAATTGATCGATCCACATCAAAGGAGTATACTAACTAACTAACTAACTAACCTGCACTTATATAGCGCTTTTCTAGTCACAAAGACCACTCAAAGTGCTTTCATTAATACTAACCCTCTATTCTAAGGGCCTATAGGAAACAGATATCTAGGGACAATTTAGAACAGCCAATTAACCTAACATGCATGTTTTTGGCATGTGGGAGGAAACCGGAGAAATCCCGGAGTAAACCCACGCAACATGGAGAGAACATGCAAACTCCACACAGATCACTGTTGGTCGGGGGCTGGGATCGAACCCACGATCCCCACAATCCCCCGGCCAAGGGTAAACTGTGCTGCCGCAGTGCTAACCACTGCGCCACCGTGCAGCACAGTAGTATACCATGTTTTACATATGACCCCCCGGTCATCGAAGGTCAAACTGTCGTGGCCATATTGGGTATCATATTATGAGCTGCATGTGTGATAAAAAAACATTAAATTGCACTAATTGTTAGCAACATTTTAAGTTACCATCATGGCTTGTCCATTTTCTACCGGTAGAAAATGGATGGATGGATGGATGGATGGAGGACAGATAGGTATTTTTCCTCCATATCTAGAATGTAGGATTCCATTACATAAACAGACTACTTAAAAGTAAGTGCTTCAGCATTACTGAAATTAAAGAAGAAAAATAAAACTTCTGTTTTGATGTTTTTAAAAAGTCTTCCTCAATCCCATCCTTAACCTGTAAGAACCCAGACCCCTTTCTCCTTCAAGGAAAATTGTGGGGGTCTGGATTTTTATGGGTTAAAATTACAGCCAATGCAAAACCTCTCATTACAGTACTCATGGTAAAAATAAAGACAGTTCTTAGTCTGAGCCTCTCCCAGAAAAGCAAACATGTCCACCAAGGACCAATCAGTTTCTGTTAGTCTTGTCAGACCCGACAAGGTTCCATGCTTGTTCTTATTCTGGAACCTAATGACTAAAAAGCTCTGTGAAGTATAATGCATAATCTACTGTATGTACATGGAACTTGTGGGAAATGTTAAACCAGGAATTACTGATGTTAAATCAAAACACCCATCCATCCATCTTCCACCTCTTAATCCTTTTTGGGTCGCAGGGGGCAGCATCTTTGGGCGAGAGGCAGGGTACATCCTGGACAGATCACCAGTCAATTGCAGGGACAGCACAGAGACACAGACAACCATTCACTCTCACATTCGTACCTAAGGACAGTTTAGAATCCCCAGTTGATGCCAGTTATCCAAATCTGCATGTCTTTGGCCTGGGGGAGGAAACGGGAGTACCAGGAGTAAACCCACGCAGACATGGGGAGAACATGCAAACTCCACACAGAAGGGTGGGTCACTGATGGTCAGGGGAAGGGATCTAACCCACGATGGTCAAGGGTGGAATTGATCCCATGACTTTCTTGCTGTGCTGCCACAGTGCTAACCACTGTGCCACCAAGCTGCCCGTTAAATCAAAACAGATTCAAGAAATAAAAATGATTCCTTCCCTTAAAAGTTTTCAGAAAGGCTTTTTACCTCCGCCAAGGAGGTTATGTTTTCATCGGCGTTGGTTTGTCTGTCTGTCTGTTTGTTTGTTAGCAAGATAACTCAAAAAGTTATGGACGGATTTTCATGAAATTTTCACAGATTGTCAGAAATGGGGTATCCTACAGATGATTAGATTTTGGTGGTAATCCGGATCACTGTCCAGAAGAAAACCGCCATTACGGAAAATGCCATTTTCGTGAATAACTACTCAACCACTAATGGATTAGTATTAATGAAAGCGCTTTGAGTGGTCTTTGTGACTAGAAAAGCGCTATATAAGTGCAGGTTAGTTAGTTAGTTAGTTAGTAATCCTATCATTGTCAATCCAATTGCTAGTCATATGTTTTCATGATCAACGAATCTGAAAACGTACACACAAACACTGTATGGGGGGAACTGTGGCGCTTGGAGGAGGTCTGCGCTCTCCGAGTGTTTTTCTAGTTTGCTGGACTGTTTTAAAAGAAAGTTACTTGTCTCGCGCCTATGTTTTCAGTTTGGGATCCCAGGAGACCCCACAATTAGAGGTATTGTTCAGTCAGGAGCAGCTCTGCATTTGTGTGAAAACTGTTGATGGACCAAGAGAGCTGTCAATCATTTTTCATTACTTTTCTGTTTCTTGCAATCCACCACACTGCCACTGCTTGATTTTGTCCTGTGTGGTGAACAATGCCCTCATACAATGAAGATGATGGAACTTTGGTTCCCCATAGACTGGTATGGATGTGGCTGGGTCACCAGAAAGCACCAAGGTTCTGAGAATCCAGAATGAACATGGAACCAGAACCAGGATGGGAACTTTGATATGAGAGCAATGAGTTTTGCTGTGCTTAGGAATTAACTTTGGCAGATGATGCACGCGACACAGTGGGTGATATATTGGGTCACTCATGGAACCAACAACTTTGGACACAGTTATGAACAATTAAAATGTTGCCACAAGTTAAGAGATTTTACTCTTATTCGTTGAGATCACTTTGAAAATTAAGCTTAATTGAGAGCACATATAGATCTTGAAAAATATTCATTCACCCCCTCCCATTGGTTATTCTGCTCTAGCAACCCAACCAAGACAATGACTGGGGCAACATCAATTCATATCGTAACCCATGGACTTGAAACCTTTAATGTGTTTTTTCTAGTGTTTTTAAGATACATTTGGTATTGTCCAACACCATTCTGCCTGCTCAGGTTAACATATATTGTCAGAGTGACAGTAGGATTTTGCTCTGAACCTTCTGACTTCCACAGAGGCAGAACACAGCCTTGGGACTTCAGCCAGCACTCTGTTAGCAGTTCAAACATGGCAACTAAAGGCACCGGGTGACTTGGCCTCGGCAGTGGAGGCCCCGAGGCTTTAAAAATGCATGCCTGAGGTGAGAATTCCTAGACTGGTGTTATCACTTAAATAACTGCTTAAACCCATGTGAATAGGCAGGCTTGTGAGATTTTCACTTGCATGTCTTGCCCCTTTTTTTTTTTTGCACTATTTCCAGGATTTCATTTACCAGTTTGTCACACACTCTACACGCTAGCTTTTTTAGTGCTTGGAATATATTTCTCTTGTGAATGTGTTGAAGAAACACATAATACAAACACTGTGAAAAAAAAGATGCAACACAGTTTGGGGCACAAAAACAGAAGAAGAATACAATAACAAGGACAAATGTGGGGGGAAAAAGGCATGTGGATTGGCAATCTTTATCACGGAAACTACTGAGGCTGTGGGGAACTGCAAAACAAGCTGGGTGTGGAGCGTTTCTTTACATTCCTCTGGACTCATCATCAGATGTGTTAAGAGTGGAGGTGAACCTTCCATTGTGAAATAAAAGCACCAGGGTGCTGTGCCTCAGTGCCTGTGAGATAGTCGCATGAGGCGCTGTAAAAAAGTGGGACTCTGACCTCTACTGGCTGGGATAGTTATTACAATACCTTTTTTGAGAAATGGTGAAAAAAATTGTGTTTATTTTGAAAATAAAGCCTTTTCTCGAAATTCTGGCAAATTAAAAGTCAAGAAAATATGGCGATACATTGATACAAGTCTTTAGTTCCACTTAGTTTTGACCGGACGAGCTGAAAAGCTGGCAACACACACACACACACACACACACACACACACACACACACACACACACACACACACACACACAGAGATGCATCAATAGACTACCGTATGCCGCCTTTGCACCGAGGCATAATAAAAGGGAAACAGTAAAGCTACACTTCCTGTGTAAGGTTGACTCATTGCATTTTACGGTGCAGTTGCATGTTTTCTGTTATTCTTAGTAAAGAAAAGGTTTACTACAAATGAGGATGGAAGCTTGGTGGTGCAGAGGTTAGCACTGTAGCACTGTTTGATCCCACCCCCTGACCATCGGTGACCCTTCTATGTGGAGTTTGCATCTTCTCCCTGTCTGTGTGGCTTTTCTTGGTTTCCTCCCACAGGCCCAAAACATGCACGTTAGCTTAATCGGCATCAACTGGGGATTCTAAATTATCTTTAGGTATGAATGTGAGTGAATGATGGACTAGTGATCTGTACAGGGTGTAGCCTGCCTCTCGTCCAAAGATGCTGGGATAGGCTCCAGCCCGCCCCCACCCCCCCCACCCCCCGCCCCGCGACCCGAAAAGTGATTGCATACATTCTGTTTATTTTTTATTAAGTGTAATAATAATTTATGTTCTCTTACATATACGTATATTTTGGAAGCACTGATTGATTGATTGATTGATGGATTTGAACATCAAGATAAAAAAAATTAAAAACAAGGAATCAAAACCAAAAAAATAAACTTAACAAAAAAATGTCCTTGTTCAAAAGGAGTGGGAAGAAGCAACGCTTAAATAGTCCCACTCTTTCTCCATACCCAATAAATTATAATGCCATTCTAGTCATTATCCATCCCATAATTACATTCATTATACAATACCATAATATATAATGGTAAATGGTAAATGGCATTCACTTATATAGCGCTTTTATTCTCATCACTAGATGACCAAAGCGCTTTACAGATCCTGCTATCCACCCATCCACACACTGATGGCATTATCACACTGATAATGCATCTTATAATTAAATTATGCAATAGAAATAATACAACAATGATAGTTTATAGTGACAATAATAACAACATCTAAAAATAATTGTAATATTCATTCATTCATTCATTCATCTTCTTCTGCTTAATCCTTTTCGGGTCACAGGGGGGTGGAGCCTATCCCAGCATCTTTGGGCGAGAGGCAGGGTCCACCCTGGACAGATCACCAGTCCATCGGGCCAACACAGAGAGACAGACAACCATTCACTCTCACAGTCATACCTAAGGACAATTTAGAATCCCCAGTTTGGTGCCAATTAACCTAACTTGCATGTTTTTGCCATGTGGGAGGAAACTGGAGAAATCCCGGAGTAAACCCACACAGACACGAGGAGAACATGCAAACTCCACACAGATCACTGTTGGTCGGGGGCTGGGATCGAACCCAGGATCCCCCGGCCAAGGGTGAGTTGCTGTGCTGCCGCAGTGCTAACCACTCCTCCACCGTGCCACCCATAACTTCTGGTATGTTTAATATAATTAGAGACAATATTATCATCATCATAATCACCATATATACCACCATATACCCCCACATGGCTTACAAGACCAAGGCACAATAAGTAACCATTATAATAATAATAATAATAATAATAATAATAATAATAATAATAACCACAATAATAGGTAGCCATATAGTAGTTACAACAACAACAACAACAACAACAACAATAATAATAATAATAATAATAATAATAATAATAATAATAATAATACCACCTGGCCTATATAATACTTTAAATAATTCCATCCTAGACAACAATCATAATACTATGATACCGCTGTTATATTCTAGTAATAATAATTTTGATGATAACAGCACTCAGCATATATATTCAACAATAACAATAACAACCTTTCTTCATTGAAGAAACATTGTAATATTACTGTCCTTTATTTTCATATTGTTCAAAAATCATTTCTTTATATGTTGATTTAAATATATGGATGTTTGGACATTGCCTGTGTTTCTCCCCCACCCCATTCCACAATTTCACCCCACACACAGACACACAAAAACTTTTCCTAGTAGATCTTACTAGGTGCATTTTAAATTTTGTATTCCCCCATAAATTTTATTTCCCTTCTCTCTCACTGAAAAGATTTTGTATATTGTGTGGCAAAAAGTTTTTACTGACTTTAAACATTAACTATGCTGTATAATAATCAACCAGATCCTGTAATTTCAATAACATTGAATGTAAAAAGAATAAATTAGTATGTTCAAGATACCCAACTTTGCGTATAACATGGACTGCTCTTTTTTGTAATATTAGCAATGACTTAAGTGTACTTTTATAATTGTTACCCCAGACCTCTATACAATAGGTCAAGTATGGAAATACTAACTAACTAACTAACTAACCTGCACTTATATAGCGCTTTTCTAGTCACAAAGACCACTCAAAGCGCTTTCACTAATACTAACCCTCTATTCTGAGGGCCTATAGGAAACAGATATCTAGGGACAATTTAGAACAGCCAGTTAACCTAATGAGCAATGAGTAAAGTACTAATGAGCAATACAAGATATGAAGAGATTTGTAATCTAGGACTTGCTTAATTTTATTTATAATTGCAATATTTTTTGCCACTTTGTTTTGTATGTATCTGATGTGTGGTTTCCAACTAATTTTATCACCTAGTATTACACCCCAAAATTTGATTTCCTTAACATTTTCAATAATTATATTATGTATATGAATATGTCTATCTTCTTTATTTTTACAATTACCAAATATCATTACCTGAGTTTTATCTATATTTAGTCATAATTTATTAATATCTATCCATTTTTTTAGCATTGGAAATGTTGCCCATTTTAATTTGCATCCCAGTTCCTTATTGCCATGGAACCACTATTGGAAAAGTTGCACCATTAACCCCAGAAACTTATGCTAACTTATGCTGGTTGAACAGCATAAGTGGAGATGTTGAATTAAGCCACCCAAGAACACTTTAATTGTCATTCAGTCCATACAGCCAATCATGTACAGTAGAACGGAATTATATTTCTCCTATCTGTAACATTAATCACATCTAGAATCAGAGGAGCCACCATCATAAACAACTTCTCCTTCCCCATTATATTATGCTGAGCACCAAGCTAGAAGGCGGGAAGTGCCATGTTTATATGGTCTTAGGTATGACCTGGCTGGGGCTTGAACCCACGACCGAGAGGTTGTGGGGTGGAAGCTCTACCACTAGACCGGCAGAATACTACTGAAAAAGTTCCCTATGCAGATGTCAAGAGACTTGTATTTAAAGCTGGATGCTATTTGAAGCAGGCATTTACATTATTTCTCACTCCCTTTCTTCAAATTGATAAACACATGGAATCCAGGCCTGTTCTAGTAATCATAACAGTTAGCTCTTTATAATATAGTCCTTCGATTACAGGGTAAGCACCAGAAAAAAAAAATGGGAAGAAAACATGGAAAGTATGAGAAGGAACAGATAAAAACAAGGAGATAAACAGATAAAAACAAGGTGAAAACGGGAAAAAAAATGGTAAAAAAATACAGTCAAACATTTTTCACAGTTGTTTCCGCATTTTTTTTGGTCTTTTTTTTTTTTTACCATTTTGTTAAGTGACACTCCGGCAAAAATCAAGTTTTTCTGTTGTTAACATGTTTGTAACATATTTCTTATGACTTACAAGACATATCAAGAGCAAAATTTCACCACCGTTTGAAGTCTGTGTTTTTCTGCTGTGAATTTCCAGTTTGGTCACACGACCCTGAAACGGGCGAGTTTGGACAGACCGTTAGTAGCTACATAAGAATTCCTGCTTAGCCTGGTTAGTTAAAACATTAACCAATCAGATGGATACTCTTGGCTACCTCAGGGGAAGAGGGAGGAGCCAAGGACTGAGGCAGTGGGGGTTGGGGTAGCAGCAGAGAGAGAGCAGAGGGAGGCAAAGAGGTGGGGGGGACCTGATTTGAATGTGTCTCGCACAGCCACATTCAAGTCGAGCTGCTCTCAGCTCACTTTGTCAGCAGACGTTTGCCACACTGTGAGCTGAGAGCAGCCACATTCAAATTGCCCCCCCCCCCCAACTCCCTGCTCAGTGCCGGCAGGTGGGGGACTGGTTGTTAGTAAAAAGTAAACACATATTTGGCAACTACACATTTATCTCTCGCCTCGACCATTTTCAGAAAAAAATGTTTTGCTTTTTACTTTTGAAGATATAGGCAAAACTTCCAGAAGCATCGTGAACAGACTAGAAGCCAAGAGTTGCAGCCAGGAGTCACGGCAACCAATCACATACAAGCCCAGCAGGTTCCTAATTAGAATATTTATACATCCGCACATACTTAAGTAGGTGAAAGAATTGAATGTCCTTTCCAAGCAATTCTAAGGCAATGAAAGTGTTTTTGTGGGTAAAAAGCCTAAGTATACTCTTCTGGGGAATACACAATTGTTTGTCAGGTGGTTTTAGAGCTGCCGGAGTGGGTCATTAAGTAAAAAAAAAAACAAAAAAAACCAAAACAGTTTTGTGACCTGTTTACCCACCCCAAGTACTTAGAGGGTATTTATGTCAGATGAAAATCTCAGCATTAATACAACCCAAACTCCAGTAGTTTTCCATTGATTTTTTTTTTTCCATTTATTTTCCACCAGTTTTTTTTTTTTTTTTTCAATTTCCCTCCCACTACTCACCCTGTACTTTGCAGGGTATATTATAAAGTGCTATCATATTGGTAATACCAAAACAAAGATCTACATAGCAGCTACTAATACCTTTTGGCTGCTGGGAATAATAAGCAACTTACTTTTCAAGCGGAGGCTGTGAAGAGGGGGTCAAAAAGGCGAAAGAGTCGAGAGAAGCTTCACTTTATTCACTGACAGAGATGTTGCCATGAGCTGGTGTTTGTTCTGGTGCTTGAATTAATCAAAGCTTTAATGTTGCATCACTAATAATGAATATACTAGCATATGGGCAGTCAAACCTCTGAAAGAGGGATCATAAAAAAAAAAACTGTTATATTTCCTTGTATGTACTGCAGTGAAGGGAATGAGAAGAAAGCAAATGAAGGCAATACTTTTATTTATTCCCCTAAAGCCTGAATTTTGCAGCCAGCATCTATTTATTTGTGTTCATGGTGCTTGCAGCCACTATTAGAGGCCTACTTTTTTATTTTTTTCTATCAATAGCCATAGTTAAACCAAGAAGCAGTGTAGCCCCACAGGGTTCAAGAGAGGGTTGTGAATGGAAATGATCATCACATCTCATAATGCATGCTGGGATCTGAAATGTAACTCCACTTGGGAAGTCTAACTGGGTCAGGAACGAGGCATGAGGTGACAAGTTAATGCAGGGAGGAACTAACCACTGGCCTAAGAAGGGCCGGAGTGTGCGAGGATGCTAGCTGGAGTGATAGAAATGGCTCTGTGATTCTCCATTATCTGTCTTTCTTTGCTTATAATGTACCTTTCCCTCTGCCCCATCGATTGCGGCCACTGGATGTTGTCATTAAATCAATGCTTCCCAGAAGAGAGATGGTTTGTGTATGAACAGTCCTTGCCCTTACTATCAATGACAGCACGAGAAACGGTGCTGAAATGAATAAGGATGAAACCAGAGACAACTGGAGTGCACGGAGCAGGAAATTTATTTTCTGCTCGCTGGAGCCATTCTATTAGGCATGCATGTTTGTTTCCGAATAGGATGGCGTGCCACATGCACGTGGGCCGCAGAGCACAACATCTCCTGACAGTCACTTATTCTTCAGCCTTTTTTCAAGGATGAAAGCAATTTCAGAAACATTGTACCCCCCCACCACCACCACCAAACAGAAAATCCACTGAGGTAGGGCTTTCTTTTCTTTTTTTCCCTCTTTTTGTATGTATTTGTGAGTCACTGAAGTGAAACTCTGAAGTGCCTCAACTAAATGACGCCGTGAGCAGGAGTGGAATTTTGATGGGAAACATGGTTTCGAAAGGGCTGATAACTTCCCCCCCTGTCTTTTCATTGTGGTCTAAATGGGCACTGCTCTATGATCAAAATGCTTTTAACGGGTGACACAGATTACTCTGGAGGAACAGTTTTTTCCCTGCTGAGCAGAATCACTGCCGACAATTGTGCTGTAGCCATAGTTTTAAGGTCCTTGCATTTGTTACAATCCAGATTTCAAAGGTGGCATGAAGATTACCTTTCCACTTAAGGAATACGTAATTAGAGAACTCTACACAATGATCCGAACACTAGCACTAGCTTACAAATTAGAGAGAAAAAGATGTCATGCCGGGTACACCTGCAGTGTGTTTTCTGCACTTTCCTAACATCTTGTCATAAAATCCCAACAGGAGGAACACTTCATTGTCTTCCTACGCAATACATCATCAACTTATCTGACATGAAGAAAACAGCAAGTGCAGCTGTGTCAGTCTGCACAGAACCATGGTGATGCTTGTGACACAACCGATTCCATGCGTCTTCCCCTTTTCACCAAGGCAGACTTCCTTTCATTCCACCTCTTTGCATAAGGGAGGGAGCGACAGAAGGAGGGCCTGTGTGGTACAGTAGAGCTCTTCTGCCACCAAGTGGGCTCCAGTGTTGACTCTTGGTTTTCAGACGAAGGAAAAAAAAAACTAATTTGGTGGGATCATTGTGCACAGTGACTCTTTTTTTAGGGCTTAATATGTCCACTGGTGAAGCATATCTGCAACACCGTGGTAAGGTGTAACAGGCCAGAGACAAAGCCTTGCACAGGAGGCGGCCAGATTAGCTGGGCTTTTGTTTCGCTGTGAACACCTAAAGTTTCACTTGCTGTGTCCAATTTACCCACTGAGACCCCCCTCTTCGCTTTTAATTAGCACCTCTCAAGGGGACCCTTATCGGTAACGGTCTCTGCTCTTAATGAGGCTGTCATTAAGTCGTTTTCTTCCAGGCTGATAGACTGGCAGCACCTATGGCATCTAGGCTGATAATGCTGCACCCCACTTAATTCCAGCTCCTTCTTCTTTGGCCCCTAAAGGTGCACTCAGAGGATTTTAACCCCCACAGTAGAAACACCAGACACAGCGAGCCATGCTGTCAGAAGAATGGGGAGGTGTGAGCTCAATTCCTGATAGAGATTAGGTGAGGAAGATAATAGGATTCACTGCCTCTCTCACTCTGCCCCTTTTTTGCAGAGTGAGGTCTTGTTCTAGTAACTGAAGGAGGGCATGCTCAGGATGGCTCCCTCGGCTCTTCAGGGACCCGGCTTGCTGGTTCATGGGGTGGTACGATCTGCTCTGATGAATGGGACTTGAAGTAAATGGGTGCTTTTAGGGATGGAGGGGAGGCAGTCTTGGGTGGGAGGGCTTCTCCCTCCACGCCGATGTGGTGGGGAGGACACTTGGTGTCTGGGTATCATGCTCAGAATTCAAGATTCAGAGAGTTGAATTCTGCCACTATGGCATTACTGCTGTGAAACTTCACAGGATTTGATTGAATCCTTTGTTTAGATGTCAAGGTTACCAATCAGTGTGGAAGCACACATCTTTTTACCCTCACTGCTTTAACAGACAACAAAACCGCCCATGGTGACTCTTTAGAAGAGAACAGGTATTGTATACAGTACTGGTATACCATATGGTATAATGTACAGTATGAGCATGAGCTGCACTGAAGAAATGGTAAGTATACCACCAATATCTTTAAATATTTCCCCCGAGACGCTGAAAATATGGTTTCACTGCTCATGCTGTAGTGTCATTTTACGTGACTGCTGTCCACTGCATTATGTTGTAAGGCATTTCAAAGAGACAAAGCCCCCACCCCCACCTGCTGCTTAATGCAGTCATCGATGGGCCAGTGTGCATGTCTTGAAAATGTTCACAAGTCATTTTTGCAAGTTCAAGTCAAGACTCAAGTCTTTGAAGCTCAAATCCAAGTTAAGCCTTGAGTGGCAGTAGTGAGTGATTTGTCATCTGCTCCATGCCCCCTGGTCAGCTTAGAACAAAGTGTTGTGATCCATCCATCCATCCATCTTCTTCCGCTTAGTCCTTCTCGGGTCGCGGGGGGGCTGGAGCCTATCCCAGCATCTTTGGGCGGGAGGCAGGGTCCACCTTGGACAGATCGCCAGTCCATCGCAGGGCCAACACAGAGAGACACACAACCATTCACTCTCACAGTCAGACCTAAGGACAGTTTAGAATCCCCAGTTTTGATGCCAGTTGTGATGTGAAAGAAATTAAAAATATGTTGTGAATTATCTTTTTGTCTAATAGCATTTAGCAACAACACTGATGTTGTGGTGGTTCCTGAGAAATGTGGACAAACAGACAGAAGCATGGATGAATGGACGACGGACGCTGTGTCATCGTATTAGACGCTTTCAGCTTCATCGGAATGAGCTGAAAACAGACAATGAAAATGGGGATACAGTCACCTATGTTGTTTTATCTGCCAACTTTTATTGCCTTAGTAAATTGAGTGTCTTGGATGTTTTTGATGAAAATATTAAAAGCAAAAGATTGTTTGAGTCCCAAATTGCAAGTCCAAGTAAAGTCTGAAGTCACTGGTAAATGTGACTTGTGTGACTTGAATTCAAGTCACAGACTTGAGTGTAATTATCTGGTGTGGAGAGGTCATGCATGAAAATTCATTGCATTAGATTTTTCAGTTAGGTTTACTGGTACCAAGCGAACACTGAGTTTGCTTGTGGTTCAGTGCAAAGCCAGAGATAGCAACCCCGCTAAACGGGCATTGTTGATGAAGATTATTGCAGGACATCGATCTGTAATGGAGCTAACTTAATAAAAAGTTCAAACATGATAGTACTATAGCAGGTAAAACATTTAGCACCCATGGTGCAGAGCAAATGTAAGAAGTATTCTAAGCAGACCACAGGCATGAACTATGGCATATGATCGTTTCCTTCCCAACCCATTCTAATTATTTAGGAACACCTTTTAATGATAAATCAACACTGTAGAAAATAGTTTTCTTATTTTTTTTATTTTTGCCAAAATATTTTCTCTCTCTCTCTCTGATAAAGCACTAGTCTTATATCCAGATTATGAGCTACTGCACACTGGAGAAAACAAGGATTTCTACCACTGTCAAAAACAATGGGTCTCATGCCAGAACATGTCAGTATTAGTCCATTTAAATCACATGTATGTTGTTGGAAGGCGGCGTTAGTACTAACAAGCCACTCCTGATTCAACAAACGTTCGCGTGACCTCCAAATGTGTGTAGACAGCATGTGTAAAAATGGTGGATTCCACTCATTTGTGCATCTGAAATGAAAATTTGCACAATTGACACTGTAAAACTACCATATCACACTTTCTGGGTGGGGGTGGGGGGCCTTGTATCGCTGTCATACCACCTGTACTCATGGTGCAGACAAACTACGGTAGTGCATAAAAGTGATCTAAAACTCAGACACCACAGCATCCTATAACTTCTGGCCACATGTCCAACAGTAACACAGAGGACACTTACAGTCGAACTAAGGAGGAGACACTCATTTTAAAACATTTAACAGCTGGGTCTCAGTTCAGCTTCTGCGTCCTCCTCATGTGCATTTTCAGGCCAGACACGTCACTGCTCTGCGGCCAAGGCAGTTTCATTCTGTGGGCTCCTTCACATGCACTTTGACACCCGGAAAACCAAGGATACATGGAGACTGTCCTCAGATATCCCAGCATTCCGTGTGAGGCACAGCAAGGCTTTTTTTCTTCTCAGCTCAGCCAGAAGTAGGAAAGCTGTTCAAATAAAGTTCTGTGCTTAAATTATGCTGCAGTTTTAATGGTAAAACACAAAGACTCTGAAAACAGCAACATCTGATTATTTAAGCTTGCATTACATGACACTATTTTTTCTGATGAGCTCTATGGTTCACTAAATTTATTAATTTAACATGGTGAACTGTTATTTTTCTTTTAAAGTCAAGCTGATTTATTCATTAATGTCAGTAATATCAAACACCACGGTGTGATGTGGTTGATTAACTTGGTTTGAAATAAAGTCCTGCAGACACATTGCTAAGTTGACTTTTTTATTTATTTGCTGACTTTCTAAAGATAATCTGATGTGGTGCTGAAAAAAAAAAAAAAAAACAGGTTATTTTTTTTTAGAAAAAAACAGAGCAATTTATGGAGCTGAGGCAGGGGCAGCACTTCTGTAATAATTTGATTCTGCTGATCTTAAAAATGTTCTATCACAGCGATAATCAGAATCAGAATCAGAATCAGCTTTATTGGCCAAGTATGCACAACACATACAAGGAATTTGACTTTGGCTAAAAACTTGCTCTCGTTGTTCAGGTGAAGGATTTAAATAAGGATTCAATGACAACCAGAGTATGTACAGTAAATTACAGTCTGTCCACATTTCTATAAAAGGATGCAAATATATACAGGAATATATGCAGTTATTTACTCGGACTAACCACACTTTGCAGAAATATATGAAAAAATATACAATCACACAGTATTTCAATGTGGACTCAGATTCAGTGATATAATGTGAATGAAGTAAAAAGCAGTGTGAGAGTTATGTGCAATGTAATAATGGATGAAAAGTCATGAGTACAGCAAACAGGTAGGACTAGGTGAATGTTAGGAGTTCATCAGAGTGATGGCTTGAGGAAAGAAACTGTTCCTGTGACGGGTGGTTTTGACCTTCAGTGATCTGTAACGACGACCAGAAGATAGAAGTTCAAACAGTTTGTGGCCGGGGTGTGATGGGTCAGCACAGATGTTTCCCGCCCGTTTCCTGGTTATGGACCGATATAAGTTCTCAATGGAGGGTAGGTCAGTACCAATGATCCTCTCCGCAGACTTAATGATCCGCTGCAGTCTGGTCTTGTCCTGTTTAGTGGCAGATCCAAACCAGACAGTGATGGAAAAGCAGAGGACAGATTGGATGATGGCGGTGTAGAAGACCGGCACATGTTCCTGATGGTTTTTGTTCTGTTTTCTTGATTGTGAAGTGCAGGGTGGCTGAGCCTGCAGGAACCGAGGCTCAGCCGTGGAGACGACAGCTTGGACTCAAGATTTATAAAACCAAACTGATATTTGACTGAAATAACCACAATAAAAAAGAATTATTTTATTGATTGTAATTTTTTTAGCAGTTTACTTTGCAAACTGAAACAGGCTAAATTAGAATGTTGCATGTTTACAGTTAATACCTAGAAAAACTATGAGTGCATTTTTATAAAGTGGTTTATTGAAAAATTAATTGGTTTTGCAAGACAACACAAGGAGAGTCTGATTATCCCTGACACAGAGTGAAATATTTTCAACCTGATTTAATGTTGATGATTATGGTTATAGATTTTGAAATTAAATTACAAATCAAACTACAAATTATTTTATAATTTCCTGAGCTGCACTAATACGATTTAGATGAAAGATGAACATGTAATCTGTTCTGCTGCTGCTGAAAATCACTGAGGGTCATCATCCTACTGTACAGGACTGTGGTCTGCTTTAGAACATTAAAAACTGAATGTCAGAGCTGATATAAAGCAGAACATCTAATTATGTAGCTACATAATAGTCATAAATAATTATAAATATAACAGTAGCCTGTCATATTTTCCACTGCTCATGTTATAATTCAATTTTACTGACGTATGTATTAAAAATAATTAAAAGTAGCTAATGTATTTTTTGGTTTTGCCATAATTTAACTGTTGTTTACCTGCAGACTTTAACATGACTTGAAAGTCTTATTTACGTGGTCATGGTCCTCTCTCAGTCTGGTGAAGCTTCTCCAGTAAAAGGTAAAGAAAATACAACAAATAAAAAAGACAAAAAATATAAACTTCCATCTCTATCAAAAATGTCAGTAAAAAAATCTCTCAGTTAACACTGTCATAGTTACTAGTCAATGGGGTAGTGCATAATCATGCAAACACATGTCATCCAAAGACTAGACCGTCTCATTTAAAAACTGTAAATCAGCGTAGAGATACAGCCTACCCAACCTTGGAGTGTTCTGGCCTCCCGGGCTGCAGTCGTAAGAAGCTGCAACCCCTGAACTCATGAAACATGCCTGGACAAAAATGATGGTACCCTTAACTTAATATTTTGTTGCACAACCTTTTGAGGCAATCACTGCAATCAAACGGTTTCTGTAACTGTCAATGAGACTTCTGCACCTCTCAGCAGGTATTTTGGCCCACTCCTCATGAGCAAACTGCTCCAGTTGTCTCAGGTTTGAAGGGTGCCTTCTCCAGACGGCATGTTTCAGCTCCTTCCACAGATCTTCAATAGGATTTAGATCAGGGATCATAGAAGACCACTTTAAAATAGTCCAATGTTTTGCTCTTAGCCATTCTTGGGTGTTTTTAGCCCTGTGTTTTGGGTCATTTTCCTGTTGCAAGACCCATGACCTGCGACTGAGACCAAGCTGTCTGACACTGGGCAGCACATTTCTCTCTAGAATACCTTGATAGTCTTGAGATTTCATTGTACCCTGCACAGATTCAAGACACCCTGTGCTAGATGCAGCAAAGCAGCCCCAGAACATAACAGAACCTCCTCCATGTTTCACAGTAGGGACAGTGTTCTTTTCTTGTTATGCTTCATTTTGGCATCTGTGAACATAGAGCTGATGTGCCTTGCCAAAAAGTTCCAGTTTTGTCTCGTCTGTCCATAGGACATTCTCCCAGAAACTTTGTGGCTTGTCAACATGCAGTTTGGCAAATTCCAGTCTGGCTTTTTTATGATTTGTTTTCAACAGTGGTGACCGCCTTGGTCGTCTCCCATGAAGTCCACTTTGGCTCAAACAACGATGGATGGTGCGATCTGACACTGATGTACCTTGACCTTGGAGTTCACCTTGAGTGTGTTTAGAGGTTGTTCTGGGCTCCTTTGCTACCATTCGTATTATCCGTCTCTTCCATTTTTCATCAACTTTCCTCCTACGGCCACTTCCAAGGAGATTGGCTACAGTCCCGTGGATCTTAAATTTCTGAATAATATGTGCAACTGTAGTCACAGGAACATCAAGCTGCTTGGAGATGGTCTTATAGCCTTTACCTTTAACATGCTTGTCTATAATTTTCTTTCTAATCTCCTGAGACAACTCTCTCCTTTGCTTCCTCTGGTCCATGTTTAGCGTGGTACACACCACGTCACCAAACAGCACAGTGACTACTTGTCACCCTTTAAATAGGCCGATTGACTGATTACAAGTTTGTAGACACCTGTGATGTTAATTAGAGGACACATCTTGGTTGAACATGTCCCTATGGTTACATTATTTTCAATCTTTTCTAGGGGTACCATCATTTTTGTCCAGGCCTGTTTCATGAGTTTGTTTTTTAACCTGTTGCACTTTGGTGTACCGCGGGCCCACACGTCTCTGCATCCTAGGGCGCACAAGGGCGCTGCGTCCTAGAGCGCACTGAAAAAAAAAGCTGCATTTCTGTTCTTCCACTACAGACACAGCCGCAAACAGAAAGCCAAAGGAGTGCTTTGATTGGTTTAGATGTGATTGACCTCTCATTCGACTAATAAGAGCCTTGAATTGGGTTTCTGAAACCTTGAAGAACCAATGACTGAAAACCTAGCAAGAAGGACCCGCCTACCAACGGCTGCGAATATAGCCAGCCAATTGAAGCACAGAAGTTCGAAAGCTGTTTTGTGTAAGGCTGGATGACACACAGGTGTTCGCCAGTCTTTTTTTCTAACTACTGTTCTTATTTGTTTTGAAAAATCGTTCGCCAAAACCGCAATCATGGAAGCGCAAAACCGCAACAACGGAATTATGGTTTGACCGGGTCGCTTGACCAGAACCACGAGTCCGTAACAAGCGGACCAGCGTCATGTTCGTCTGACAATGAGGAAGAGAAGTTCGCCAGCGACATTGCTGTTGTGGACAGGTAAGTGTTATAAGCTAAATTATTCTTTATCCCTGAAAATTGTAATCCAAATGACTTTTGACCGATCGGTAAATTACAACTGTGCGTTATCGCAACATGACGGACCCAGACCGGAGCGGTCCGGGTCCGTCATGTTGCAAACGGCCCCCCCCCCGTCATGTTGTGAACACCCCCCCCCACCCGCTACTCTTCTGTAGCGGATTGCAGATATATTGCAGATATTTTAGTGCAACTGTGCGTAGTAGACTGCGGCGCACCGTCACCGCTTTCCGTCATGTAGCGATGGGCGATGTCTGACCTCTGTAGCAGGGGGGGGGGAGTTGTTATCTTCTACATTACAGATATTCTAGTATAATTTTTAGTGCACTGTAGGTTATTTTTTCTTGTAAAAAAAAAGCCACACATTTTTTATGTGGCATGCTTCTTTGTGTGTGGGGGCTTGTTTGTTCATTCATTCATTCATGAATGAATAAACAACCCCCCCCCCCCCCACACACACACACACACAGCCCTTCACCTTTCATTGGAGCCCAAAATGAAGCTTCTATATTGAATCATTCAAAAGTTACAGACGTTTTTTCCCAAACTGTGCCATTTGGCACAATTTGGCACAGTTCAAAAACGCCTGGGAACAACCTAAGAAAAAAGCTGTGTAATATATTCATTTTTTGTGGTATTGTTACAAAATTTTGACCTCAGCTGGATAATACTTGGTTCTACATTTCTGTTGCATTTTCCAGCCCGGATCTGAAGCTGTGTGTTATTTGCAAGCATCTGTATCCAAAAAAACACCCAGGCCAAATTTATTTTCTTCAAGTTCAGTATGTTTAGATGACTGTTACTCAGTGGCCGGAGCACTTAGAGAGATTGTGACTGTTTTGCCAAAAAATTCAAAGTGTTTTCTTTTAAATGAAACCAACCCCATGAAGATGCTGCAAAGGGTTGTAGAACAGCTTTTGATTTACTTTGGGTACATTATTTTTTGGCGTTTTTAGGGAAATTGTCCAGAGTGCAAGGGGTTAAAGTAATTCTGTTGAACCACAATTCAAAAGCATTGTCTGATTTCCATTGGTTAATTTTCTTAGACCTTTTATTTATTACCACTTTTGTCAGATTCAAGTTATTTCTGTGACCATTGTGGGTTTTTCTTTCATTAACAGAGGGGTACCAACAATTTTGTCCACGTGTGTAACCAAAAACCAAATTTAATTCAATTTTATTGGCTAATTGGACACAATTTGGACATTTTCACTTAGGGGTGTACTCACTTTTGTTGCCAGCAGTTTAGACATCAATGGCTGTGTGCTGAGTTATTTTGAGGAGACAGCAAATTTACACTGTTATACAAGCTGTACATTGACTACTTTACATTGATTCAAAGTGTCATATCTTCAGTGTTGTCCCATGAAAAGATATAATAAAATATTTACAAAAATGTGAGGGGTGTACTCACTTTTGTGAGATACTGTACATTGATTTAGATCAATGTTCAACAACTTGTATTGTCCTTAAAAAAAGAAAGCTCCACTTTTTATCTGATGAAGCGCTTGTAAGCAAAGTACAGGAGACGAATGACCTCTGCGATAGCGCCATCACTGCAATGGTTGGCTTTTAATTCTGATAAAGTGTCACTCAGATCAAAATGCTATTTCATCAAACATCAAATCATTATTCAATAAGGTAACTGCAGCACTTTTAGCATGGTTGGAATATCTTTTTATGACACAGTATGTGAGAACTGTAATGTTGTTTTGTGTACCTACAGTGAGATGCTGTTTTAGAGACCGCCTTCACAGCTAGAAACTGTGTTGTTGTGTTTTGGGCTCATCCTGTTTAATTCAGTTCAATTCAATTCACTTCAGCTTTATTTATATAGCCCCATTTCACAACAACAGTCATCTCATAGCACTTTCAACTGTAGGGGAAACCCCCACAATTGCAGAAAGACCCCAGCAATCAGGTGATCCCCTGTGAGCAAGCACTTGGTGACAGTGGAGAGGAAAACTCCCTTTTAGCAGGAAGAAACCTCCAGCAGAACCAGGCTCAGGGAGGGGCAGTCATCTGCTGCGACTGGCTGGGGGGTGAGGGGATAGAGAAGAAGAAGAAAAGAACAGACATGTAGAGAGCAAACAGCATGACGGGGACTCAATCTATGGGAGAAAACAAATGTTAATGACCAACAAAAATATTTCATTGAGAGTGAAGAAAGGAGTGAAGCCCAGTACATTGTTGGATGTCCCCCGGCTGACTAAACCTATTAGCAGCATAACTAAGGGAGGGTTCAGAAACACATGATCCCTCCCTAATTGTAGGCTATATCAAAAAGGAAGGTTTTAACCCTATTCTTAAAAACAGAGATCGAGTCTGACTCCCAAATCCAGATTGGCAGCTGGTTCCAGAGGAGAGGAGCTTGATAACTGAAGGCTCTGTCTCCCATTGTACTTTTGGAGATTCTAGGTATTACAAGTAATCCTGCATTTTTGGAGCATAGTGCTCTGTTAGGATAATAGGGTAGTATCAGATCTTTTAAATAAAAAGGGGTCTGATTATTTAGAGCTTTGTAAGTGAGAAGAAGGATTATAAACTTAAACTTTAACTAGTGCACTTCAGATCAAAGCCTTACAGTGTAAAGTTTCTACTTAAGTCTCATAATTGTTGTACTTGCAATTGTGCAATGGCAATAAAGGCTACTCTATTCTATAATACTGGGGTGGTGGACTCGTGATAGAACATCCGCCCCATAACTGGTAGGTTGCAGGTTCAAGCCCCAGCCGGGTCATACCAAAAACCATATAATATGGTGCTTCTGTAGAGGGTAAAAGGGAAGGATGTGAGGCGAGGCATGAGCGTAGGACGACACAGAATTTTTATTCCCTCTAAAAACATATACAGCCATTGTCCCTAGCGCAGTGCGCTGGGGCTGAAGAAAGCCCTCCCCACTCTCTCTGCATTCTGCTTTTATAGCTTTAATAGTCATGCATAGAGAGCTGGGCTGGTGCATTATGCATTGTGCGTGACCCATTAACATATTCATGCCCATATTCATGCTTTGACCAATGTCTTCTGGTCTCAGCGGTGCCAGGCTATTCTTTCTTTCCTCGGGGAGTGCATAACTTAACAGTTCAGTGTGATAATCCCCCCGGGGCTGTTTCTCCTTAGGTCCATTGTTCTGCTTTCTGGGTGTTAGGGACAATCCCCCACACACTGTATATTGTGTCCACCACACAGCTCTCCCCCTGAACACCCAGAAGGGTCTGTATCCCCCGGTCCTTTGGGCTCCAGTTGGTACCCATGGCGGCTGCAGCAGGGGGTCGCCGCTCCGGTCGAACTGTCCTGCTGGTGAAGTGTGTTGGAGGGCATGTCAGTCTGTCGGGGGGAAAGGGGAGGGGTGAAAAGCACTTTCTGCTCCACTCCAAGTTCCAACATGTTGGCCATGGTTCGTGGGCACACGGGGTGCGGTGCGTGTCGTGCTTGATGGAACAAATCTGGCCTGGCAGGCTTTTTGGGACAGAGGTGCGGGAAAAACGATGTGGAGTACGAGGGAAAGGTGGGGAAAACAAAGGAGTGCCGGCCCGGGACATTAAAAGCCTCTGGGCTGTGCAAAAATTGTGTGTAGATCATCTTTGGGTGAGGGACTTTTCCAATAAACCCTCTGGCAATCCGCAGCGGCTGTGAAAAAAATACAGTAAGTCTCTGTCGACTCCTCCTCGTGTGGAGCTCCATCCTGCAAGGATCTGGGGAAGGAGATCGGCCCAATTCCCCGAGGGTGCGTCACGGCTGTGAAAAAACTTAAGCTGTGTCAGGGAAACTGCCAAATCTGCTTTAGGTGCGGGGGCAGTCCTAAAGGCTCCGGAGAAAGCAATCGGCCTAATTCCCTGTGGGTGCACAGCAGCTGAGAAACAAATACAAGTCTTGTGGGTGAGGCTGCCTGACTCCTTTAGGAGTGATGCGCACGCCTAAAGGATCCGAGGATGGCCATCGGCCCTGTTCCCCGGGGATGTGCAGCGGCTGAGGACAATGTATAAGTTCTTGGAGATGGTTTGTCCCTGGTGCTTGGCGCGCACATCCGGCCACTTAGCTTTAAGTTGCGCTATCCTTGTCATCCCGCGGCGTGCACACTGGGCTTCTCCGCTGTTGAGAAGTGAAGCCAGGGTTGGGGAGCTTGATTGAAACAACGCAGATGGCGCTGATCTTCCCCTTTCAGGCTGTTTCTGTGGTGTGCTCATCTTGCTCTCGATGGTGTGTCTTGGTCCCAGTGCACCTCGCTCCCTCCGGCCCTTGAGACGCTCCAGTGGGGATGAAAAGGGAGTTCACAGTGCGGTGAAAGGGAGTAGACGGTCCATCTCACATCAGGTCACCAGTGTAGAGGGTAAAAGGGAAGGATGTGAGGTGAGGCACGAGTGTAGGATGACACAGCATCTTTATTCCCTCCAAAGCCTGCTTCATGCTACACCTCTGCTGTCCGCAAACATGTAACTGGAAACCTCGTGTGATGAAATTTACGTCATCGTCTCCACTCCGTTAGTGTCCGTAGTGCTCGACTGCAGACGACCGCGTGCAGCCCAAATTTTGTGACCACGCCACCTGCCCACGACCTGAACATGTTGAAAAGTGCATGTGCAAGACTGAACGTCACATTCACGAGGTGGCGATATTGACACAGCATACATCAGTAGACGAAGAAGACAACGAGGGGGCAGAAAACAAGAATAAAACATACATGAATCACACATACATAGAGTACTTTCTTTCACAGTGGCAGCAGCATCTTTGTGGAAAAAGAGTGAAAACTGAGAAGTCAAACAGCAGAAATGGACTCTATATCTGAAGAGAAACTTTGTGAAGAAGTCCACCGTTTCTTCGTTGGTGAAAATCCTGGCACGTTAGTGCCTTGGCGCTACCTATCGGGCGGGAGTGAAACGACAAATGATGGTTGCACGAATGATGGTTACAAATGATGGTTGTACGCATGCGTCAACCGCTTGGCCTGGGTAGATGAAAAAAGTGAGCATGAGCAGCGCCATGTGCGTGCCGGGCTCGTCCAAAGCGTACACGGACCACAGCGGACTAGAGGGAAATGTAGCATGGAGCAGACTTAACATGTACAGCCATTGTCCCCAGCACAGTGCGCTGGGGCTGAAGAAAGCCCTCTCAACTCTCTCTGCATTCTGCTTTTATAGCTTTAATAATCATGTATAGAGAGCTGGGAATTGTGTGACACATTAACATATTCATGCCCATATTCACGCTTTGACCACTGTTTTCTGGTCTCAGCGGTGCCGGGTAATTCTTTCTTTCCTTGGGGGGCACATAACAGTTCAGCCTGATTACCCCCCGGGGCTCTTTCTCCTTAGGTCCATTGTTCTGCTTTCTGGGTGTGAGGGACAATCCCCCACACACTATATTGTGTCCACCACACTTCCTGTCTTCTAACTTGGTGCTCAGTATCATAAAATGGGGGAAGGGAAAGTAGTGGTGGCACCTTGCAGGGCAGTGGCCCCTCCAATGGGAAAAACACAATTTTGCTCGACTGTACATGCTTATGTAGACATTTATAATTAGCTGTTTTATGTTTTCATCAGTGCTCTTTGGCTTTAATTTCATTGGTTGAGATTAGTGAAGTTCAACTCCTACTGATGAGTGGAAGTTAGCTCCCACCCCCTCGTGTTTTTAAATTTAAATTAGATAATTTTTCCAGCATGGTTACTACCGCCAACTTTTTTTTTTTTTTTTTTGTCTTTTGGCTGCTCCCTTTCGGGGTCACCACAGTGTATCGTCATCTGATATCGCAATGATCCGCATGTTGGTTTGGCAAGGATTTTTATGCCGGATCCCCTTCCTGATGCAACCCTGCCCATTTATCTGGGGTTGGGACCAGCATAGGGAGGACACTGGCTTGTGCTCCCCCTGTGGCTGGGTAACGAACTTTCCTTCCTCCATTCTACATTGCTGAGCACCAAGCTAGAAGGCAGGAAGTATTACTTTTATATGGTCTTTGCTACGGCCTGGCCTGGACTTGAACCCATGACCTCCTGGCTGTGGGGTGGATGCTCTGGTAGTGGCCTAGAGGGGTCATTGTAGCGTGGTTACTACTGCAAATGCACTGTAAAATTGTTCAGTGTTAAAATAAGTATTCAGTTATTTACAAAAAGATGGTTGAAACATGATTTTGCCATAAAGATTGTGACACAAAGTGAACGTAAAAGAAATAGTAGTGATTCAGTGTGAACTGCACAGATCATGATTTAAAATGAGTTCATATTTTTATTTCATGGTTAATAGTAATCCTTATTCATGGTTTGACATGTAAAAATCCTAGTTGATGGTTTAGAAACATTTCACACAAGTGGTGTGAGTAGATGATTTAATTTGTCACTAGGACTGCACAATTAATCGAATTTCAATCGTGATCACCATTTTGGATGCCCCAATTAAATTAACATGATCGTCAGCGATATTAACATTTAAAATGCGGGCCCTGCTGCTAATCAAATCAAGGATTTTCTCAGCCAGCAGCTAGCTGACCACCAGGGGGCGAACGTACGTTAGGGCAACATTGAGCTGCAGAACTGACAAGCGAGTGCATCCTTTAGCGGCAGCCTTAAGTTTCAGTAGCAGACTGGTGTGATGGTGAAACACAAACCAGATATCAGGAGCAGAAGGTGACAGTACGGCACCATGCGGAGGCGAGGAGCTAGTGCCTCGAAAGGATTATCATCCGTTCTCTGGACGTGTTTTTGATTCACAGCAAGTGATGCTGACCAAAAAGAAATTATATGCAAAAAGTGCCACAGAGCTGTGTCTGCGCTGCAGGCAACACAACTGACTTATTCAACCACCTGAAAAAACACCACAAACACAAGTATGATAAATGCATGAAGGATAAAGCCAATGTCACTTCACTACCGTACCGTAAATCACAGTCTGTATCCGGCGCCGACCCAGGCAACCATAGTATCAACCCTGCACAGAGCTTCACTGTATCCATCTGCCTCCCAAAGACATGCTGAAGTAACTGATGCTATAGTGTTTTATTTGGCCAAAGACATGTGTCCACAAAACGATGTATGAGCAATGAAGGCTTCAGAAACACGGTCACAACACTGGACAAGAAATACATGATCCCCTTACATAATTATTTCTCCAGAGTTGCATTACCTGCACTGTATGAAAAATACAGATGATATCACAACTATCGAGTACTTTGCAACTACGACTGACCTATGGTCAAGCAGAATAATGGAGCCCTACCTGTCCCTGATAATTCACTACAATGATGGAGATTTTAAAATGAAGAGTTGATGCTTGCAGATGTTGTTTTTCCCCAAAAGACCACACAGGAGAAGCTATAGCACGGGGTTGCACGGTGGGGCTGCACCGTGGTGCAGTGGTTAGCACTGTGGCAGCACAGTTTACCCTCGGCCGGGGGATCGCGGGGATCGTGAGATCATGGGTTCGATCCCTGCCCCCGGCCAACAGTGATCTGTGTGGAGTTTGCATGTTCTCCCCGTGTTGTGTGGGTTTACTTCGGGATTTCTCCAGTTTCCTCCCACATGCCAAAAACATGCAGGTTAGGGATATGGGGCGCTTGCGCACGCAGTGACCGGCAGCTGGTGGCTCGTCACCAGACTGCAAAACAAATCTACCTACAGGTACAAAATACGTAATAAAAAAAAAAAAATATAGCACATGGACTGAGGGAAACGCAATCATCTTGGGGCCTCCAGGAGGACCTGAGATCCACAGCCAGTGGATCGTATGTGGTCAAGGCAGCTTCTCTAAATAAATGGATGAGGCTCCAGTGCTTTGGTCACAGGCTTCATCTAGCAATTGGTGAGTAGGATGAATAAAAAAATGAATTTTATGTAATCTCTGTTTTTCCTAAATTTAATGAATAATCCTGATTAATAATCCAGATTAATAATCCGGAATAATAATCATGATTTCAATATTGATAAAAATAATCTTAATTGTCCTTTTGGCCATAATTGTGCAGCCCTATTTGTCACTTTTGTAAAAATTTCAATACAGATGCAAATCCTGTAGTTTTACTTAAGTAGCATTTTGAGAATGGTGAATGCAACTTTTATGGCCACATATGATATTGATAGCACCACTGTATGCAATAAGAGTCGTCATTATTACACAGGCTGGTTTTTTTTTTTTTTTTTTGTGATTCCCTCTGGAATTCTGGATCCTGGATTCTCTCCTTAACGAAGGAGATGGCGAGCCGTCCACGAACCTGATCTCTTTGGTGAAGGTGACACACTCATCACCTCCTTTCTTGCCTGGTGAAATCTCTCCAGTGTGGTAGGAATCCACACATTGTTGCTGATGATTAAAGGGTGCATCCGAGAAGACAAAACTATTCAAAAAGCTTCTGACTTGTACCACATCTGACTAAAGACAGTACTTTCACTGACTGTAACAAGGACAGATATGGACTTAAGGTTAATTGTATACTGAATAAGCCAACTTTGAACATTGAATGGTGTTCCTATTTTTGATTGAAAAATGGTTAAAATTATTGTTTTGTTAGTAGAGATGCTGGCCAATAAGTTGGAAATTTCTTTATGTTTTTTCTTTTGAGTTATTTTCAGTACAATGAAGTCTCCTCAACTCCTCTGACTCCAGTTAATCATTTTGACTTTCACTTGAGTACTAGCCACCTCTCCAAACCTAAACACTGGTGTATTATTCCACGACAAAATCTGGGAATGGCTCTCAGAAGTACCGGTTACACATAGCTGCATGGACTGAATGACAATACACTTTCTAATATGTGCTTCTGAAACTGCGTCATCCGAAGACGCCAATAACAAGGTGGCAAAGACTAAACAAAAACAAAGTAGAGATAATGGGATAGCATCCTGACAGGACTTGGATAGATGCATGATTATCATAATAGAATAGTGACTTCATCCAGGAATCATGAATACAGATATCAAGCTAGCTAGAAGGCCGGTCAACCAAACTGGACTGATGGACTCTGAAAAGCAATGATAAGCAATGACTGGTAGACAACAGTAAATTTTGTCGAGCATATGGATAAAATGACAGTAAGGCTATTATGTTCTATAGTAGGTTATATAATTGAATTAATTAGTTCAAGTATAGAAGTTAGGAACTACTTGTTTTGCAGCAGTTCTAATCTTTGTGGAACAACAGGGATTGTATATTAAAAAAAACTATGTTGTATTTATTACTGTCACTAAGTGCTGGTTGTGGAAATGTTGTATAAAAGCAACACATTATGGGGGACCCATGCTGTGGTATTCATCTCAGACTGAAAGACATGGAGATGCAGTAATTTCCTCTGACGGAAGAGCATGGGGATTAAAGGGCTGGGGGACAAAAGGAATATTCATGCGGGAATGAATTGTAATGCAGGACCTTGGGTAGCAGGGGCGTGTGAGTGTTGTGATATAAAAGAGAGTCCCTGCTACATGAGGTTAATGTTTCTGATTCTGGAAGATGTGAGAGAGTGAATAAAGTTCATCTGCTCTGACCGCTCAGCCTGGTTATTCCTCTCTCTACAACGTCATGATTCAGCAGGGGAGCAGGCAAGGAGAGGACCCACATATAGGCAGGATTTAGGAGAGTGGGATTTACAGTAAATAACCAAATGAAAAACTGACGTACAAACTGGGAAACTAACTAAACTGAATACTATAATACTATCAAATAAAGCCATGGCACCAGGGCCAGAAAAACAATGCTAACCCTAAACAGTGGGAAAACAAGGAACTACAGAACAAAAGGCAACAAATAACTCAATCTAAACAAAGCCCTAATGTGATTTTTAAGCTGAAAAAAGGTTGAACTCTACTTTGGACCAGGTCAACATTCAAGTTGGAATGAAGCCCACCAAGCTGGAAGACATGCTACATCTAAAGACCTACCTTTCCTGAGCATCCTGACTTGAGAATTTCTCTGAATGGAACCATGTCAAATAAAACTTTAGAGCTGCTTTAAATATCGGTCTTCGTACCATTTGGGAGTATTATCTTCACTGACGATACAAATGATGTACTGATGACATTGGTCAACACCAAATTTATTGTCTGAGTTTTTTTAGCTGATTTAGGACAATTTTGATGTGCTGAATCCAAAAGTCACAATCAGGTCAACTTTTTGAACTATGGCCACATGTTTTCTTACGTTTTTGTTTACATGTATGGGTATTTTCGCTTTATATGATGCAAAATTCTTTTTTATTTCTTTAAATTCTCTGAATTTTGAACAGTGATGATGCAACATTCAATTTACATGTACTTACCTTTATCAGTGTCTACTATTCAATTTACAGTACAACTGTACAACTGCTGTACAACTGCTTATAACTTAACATAAAAACCTGACCTGATCGAGAGAAACGGATGTCATTTTCGGATTCAAAGGTGCAAAATTGTCTTAAATCAGTTGAAAAAACACAGACAACTTACAAAAAAATTATTTTGTTATGTTGTGCGATAAATGATGCAAACAATACCTTGAAACAATTAGGAGACAACAGACAACTGAAGACACTTAAAACACAAAAGAAATAAGAAAGTCTAAGTACTTATTAACAAGTTTGTTGTGCTTTAATTGCAACTTTCCCTGAAGATTGACCACTCTATTTCTGTGAATTCTGTAAACTATATCATGTCAAATGACCTTTTTCTGACTGCAACTTCTGCTATCCAAGAGAAGGCTGCTGAGTGCAGTAGCTTGTTGAGAAAAGAAAAAAAAAAAAACTGTGTTTGCAAGGCTTTGTGCTCGAGTAAAAAAAAACTAAACAAAAACAAGGGAAATCTCATTACGATGGTCTAACGGACCACAAGCTGAAGGTGGATCCTCTGGGCCTGATTAACTGATACTAGAACTGGGAGCGAGCACTGCAGCATGCTGGCGGAGCATAGATAAAACAGAGTCCTCCATCCCCATTAAGTGTAATTGGGCTATGATTGGTCCTTTACACATTGTGAAAACAACAGGAGGAAGAATGAGAAAGAGAGAGACCACAGTGAAAATGATTTGATTCACTGTTTTTATTGTGATGAAACCTGACTTAATCACATGGCGTGTGCAGAGGGACTGAAGCTGAAATGAGATGTGTGGATAATAAGGGCTCTATCAGAATGCTCCATCACTGACGATCAGAAGGCTAGGCACCGGTAATAAAATCTGTCACTTTGAATACACTCCACACCACTGGACATCACTGCCTACAAATGAAGTAATGTGGCTAGCACCTTATAATACAGCCCACGAATTACATAAGTATCAAAAACGGGGAAAAATGCAATTAAAAAAAAAGAGGTGATGACAGGTACATATTGTAAAAAAAAAACAAAACAATAAAATGAGGAAAAAACAGCAAATTAAAGCAGGATGTCCTGATGCTTGTGGCATGGTAGCATGGGACAGCAAAGTATTGTTTCAATCCACGCATGCAAGGTTCTGAAATACTTGGTATTTGTTAATGCAGGTATGATGCTGATGTCAACATTACCCACAAAAGAAAAAATATAGAAGCACAAAAATAAAATTAGGTGCACAGAGAAAAATGCTGGAGTAAAAGATTTTCTGAATTTAATACAAATATATTTACACTGTAAACGTAACACACAGAGCTACCAGAGGACTGACCCCCCACTGTAGCTTTCACTACTTACTTTAGCTGTGTGAAACGGAGACAGGAGCCGCCCCATACACCACATATTTACATTGAGGTGTGCAATAGCTAGCAAAATTATCAAAATTTCAAACACTATAATTTAATTATCAATATTAAATGAGGACAGTTTGAAATGTTTCACTCTGTGTGGAATGAATATTACAAAAGTTTCTTGAATCATCTTGCAAAAAACGTGAACTTTTTCCAAAGACTAATTTATTTAAATGTACTAGCAGTTTTTTTTTTCTATCAACAGTAAACATACAGTATTCCCATTTAAATTCCAGTCCATTATCTTCAAGCTACTCTGACTGTCGACCATCAGGCACACCACCCTGGACCTTGGTGAGACAAATGAGTAATTCAATTCAATTCAATTCAACTTTATTTATATAGCGCCATCGCACAACAACAGTCATCTCATAGCACTTTCAACTGTAGGGGGAATCCCCACAGTTGCAGAAAGACCCCAGCAATCAGGTGATCTCCTGTGAGCAAGCACTTGGCGACGGTGGAGAGGAAAAACTCCCTTTTAACAGAAAGAAACCTCCAGCAGAACCAGGCTCAGGGAGGGGCAGTCATATGCTGCGACGGGCTGGGGGGTGAGGGGATAGAGAAGATGAAAAGAACAGACATGTAGAGAGCAAATAGCACGATGGGAACTCAATCTATTGGAGAGAACAAACAGATGTTAATGACCAGCAAAAAAAACCCCCAAAAATTCATTGAGAGTAAAGAAAGGAGTGAGGCCCAGTGCATTACTGGAGGTCCCCCGGCTGACTAAACCTATTAGCAGCATAACTAAGGGAGGGTTCAGAAACACATGATCCCTCCCTAATTGTAGGCTATATCAAAAAGATAAGATAAGATAAGCCTTTATTAGTCCCACAACGGGGAAATTCCAGGATTGCAACAGCACAGGGATAGCAACACTCAGAGCAACAATCAGAAGGCAAGAAAAAAAAACAAGCAAGCAAGAGCAGCTAATATACATATGTACATATTACTATAAAATATATATATACACACACACACACAGACACACAGTGCAGAGCATTGTAGCTGGATGGAATAAATATATGAACACACAGTGCAGAGCATTGTAGCTAGATGGAATAAATATGTAAATATATAAACACCCACAGTACGGAGCATTGCAGCTAGGTGGAATAAATATGCAAGTATATAAACACACACAGTGCGGAGCAATGTAGCTAGATGGAATAATATGTAGATATATAAAAACACAGTGCGGAGCATTGTAGCTTGATGGAATAAATATATAGATATATAAATATAAACACACCCAGTGCTGAGCATTGTAGCTAGATGGAATAAATATGTAAATATATAAACACACACAGTGCAGAGCATTGTTGCTAGGTGGGATGAAACAGCATAACCGTCTATTTAGTTATCCTACATGGTATGATTATGTGCCCATACATATTCTCACCCTCCATAGCGACCGGTATGTTCCTAGTTGTATGCCGGAGGGGACCATTGTGTAAGTCTATTGCATCTTTTGCATTCAAAAAAACTATTAGTTTGTTACGTCTTTTTGCTATCTCTGCGAGCAGCCCTGCTTAGGTTGTACAGTCTGACAGCCGTTGGTAGGAAGGACCTACAAAACCTCTCGGTTGTGCACCTGGGATGATGTAGTCTGCTGCTAAATGAGCTCCTCAGTGCATCCAGTATGTCCTGCATAGGGTGGAACTCGGACTCCAGCAGAGATGACAGTTTAGCCACCGTCCTTCTCTCTCCTATCTCCTCCATCGGATCAAGGCGCTGCCCCAGGACAGAGCTAGCTTTCTTAATCAGTTTGTTCAGTCTCTTCCTATCGGCTGCAGTAATGCCACTGCCCCAGCAGACCACTCCAAAAGTGATGGCTGATGCCACCACCGTGTCATAGAATGACTTCAGCAGCGCCCCTTGTACACCAAAAGACCTGAGTCTCCTCAGCAGGAACAGCCTGCGCTGTCCCTTCTTGTAGAGTGCGTCAGTATTGTGTGACCAGTCTAGTTTATTGTTCAGATGAATACCCAGGTACTTATAGGATGTCACCATCTCGATGTCTGTTCCCTGTATATTTACTGGTGCTGTGAGGGGCTGCCCATGCCTGCGGCAGTCCACCACCAGCTCCTTAGTTTTCCTCTCGTTGATCTGGAGGCAGTTCCGATGGCACCAGTCCACAAAATCCTGGATAAGCCCTCTGTACTCAGCTTCATCTCCGTTGGAGATGAGACCAACGATCACAGAGTCATCAGAGAACTTCTGTAGATGGCAGTGTGTTGTGTTGTGTGAGAAGTCCGCAGTATAAAGAGTGAACAGGAAGGGAGCCAGCACCATTCCCTGGGGGGCCCCCGTGCTACTGATGATCGTGTTGGAAACACAGTCCCCAAAAGGAAGGTTTTAACCCAATTCTTAAAAACAGAGATCGAGTCTGACTCCCGAATCCAGATTGGCAGCTGGTTCCACAGGAGAGGAGCTTGATAACTGAAGGCTCTGCCTCCCATTGTACTTTTGAAGATTCTAGGTATTACAAGTAATCCTGCATTTTGGGAGCATAGTGCTCTGTTAGGATAATACGGTAGTATCAGATCTTTTAAATAAAAAGGGGCCTGATTGTTTAGAGCTTTGTAAGTAAGAAGAAAGATTTTAAACTTAATTCTAAACTCTATGGGAAGCCAATGAAGGGAGGCCAGAACCAGAGAGATATGATCTCTCTTTCTAGTACCTGTTAAAACTCTTGCTGCAGCATTTTGGATCAGCTGAAGACTTTTTTTAAAGATGTTTTAGGACAACCTGATAATAAAGAGTTACAATAATCTAATCTCGAGCTAACAAAAGCGTGGATCAGTGTTTTAGCATCACTCTGAGACAAGATGCTCCTAATCTTGGCAATATTACGCAAATGATAGAAGGCAGTCTTAGAAACAAATTTAATATGTGAATTGAAAGACAGATCTTGATCAAAAATAATTTCAAGGTTCCTCACAGAGCTATTAAGAGAAAGAGTAACTGCATCCAAATTGAAAGTTTGATTTGGAAAGGTATTTCTAAGGATTTTTGGACCAACAAGAATCTGAATTTAATAGCAGGAAATTACAAGTCATCCAAGCTTTGATTTCCTTAAGACAGGCTTCCAACTTGGCTAATTGATTACTATCATCTGGCTTCATTGACAGGTATAATTGTGTGTCATCTGCATAACAATGAAAATGTATAAAGTGCTTTCTAATAATGTCGCCTAACGGAAGCATATATAAACTAAAAAGAGTAGAGCCTAGCACAGATCCCTGTGGAACTCCATGACTGAGCTTTGAGTTGAAAGAAAACTCATTATTGACATGAACAAACTGGAACCTATCAGATAAATAAGATCTAAACCACTGCATCGGAGTTCCATTAAGTCCAACATAGTGTTCTAATCTATCAAGTAGAATATTATGATTGATAGTATCAAAAGCTGCACTAAGGTCTAAAAGGACAAGTACAGAAACAAGTCCATTATCAGATGCGATGAGGAGGTCGTTAGTGACCTTCGCTAAGGCGTTTCAGTACTATGATGGATTCTAAACCCAGATTGAAACTCTTCAAGTAAACCATTTCCCTGCAGGTGGTCAAATAATTGCGTAGCAACAACTCTTTCTAAGATTTTTGAAATGAAAGGCAGATTAGAGATTGGTCTATAGTTAGCTAAAGCTCCTGGATCTAGCATTGGCTTTTTGAGTAAGGGTTTAATTACAGCCGTTTTAAAAGCCTGCGGTACATGGCCTAAAGTTAATGAAGAATTGATTGTATGAAGAATAAAGCTACCAATAAGTAGGAAGACTTCTTTAAATAACCTGGTAGGAATAGGGTCTAAAAGACAAGCTGAAGGCTTGGATGAGGAAACTATTTTGTCTAACTCTAAAAGGTCAATTGGAGTAAACTCATCAAGACAGATATCAGTTGAAGGAGTTGTAGTAGTTACTGTATTTAAGTTAACGGTGGGAAGAATCTGATTTTATCTCTGATGGATGAAATTTTATTATTGAAAAAGTTCATAAAGTCCTGACTAGTAAGCTCTAAGGGAATGCTAGGATTGACAGAGTCCTGACTCTTTGTCAACCTGGCTACAGTACTGAAAAGAAACCTGGGATTATTCTTGTTCTCTTCTATTAATGCAGAATAATAACTCGTTCTAGCTTTTCTAAGAGATTTTTTTTTATAAATTAAAAGATGACTTCTCCAAGCTAAATAGATTTCATCTAAATTGGTGGAGCGCCATTTTCTTTCTAATTGACGAGTCTTCTGTTTTAAGAGTAAAGTTGTGGCTGAGGGCCGCAACAGCAATTTGACCTTTAAAATAAAGATTATGCTGCTTATGAAGTTTTTTTTATTTATATACATCGCTCTGAATATTATGGGGCATTAATGAAGTCATACTACAACAGTGGAAAAAACTGTCAAAGATTCAAGATTCAAAAGATTTCATTTGTCAATACTTCTATACGTACAGGACATACAGGGGAATTGAAATGCTGTTTCTCTCTTCAGTGGTGTGCACAATATAACAAGCACAAAAAAAGGAATAAGGCTGGAAAAACAGGAACAACAGTCTATGTAAAGTAATGCTATCCATAGTGCAAATAACGGTAAAAGATAAAACCCAGACATCCCATAGTGCAAATAAAGATAAATGATGAAACCCAGCAATCCTACATACAGAAAAGGTAGAGCAGTAATATTCGTAGTTGCAAGTTCAGTGCGGCAGTGTAGGTGCAGACAGTGATAGATAGGACTGCACATGATCAGTATTGCAATAACAGACAGCAGCAGATATGACATTTGTGCAAATGGTTGCAGTAAGGTGTAGAGACATACAGTAGCAAATATATTACTGCGACATGAGGTTAATGTTTTCTGATTCTGGAAGATGTGAGAGAGTGAATAAAGTTCATCTGCTCAGAAAGCTCGGTCTGGTTATTCCTTTCTCCACAAACCATTCTTTGTCTAAATATGTCCAAAGTCCACTTTTAACTGACAGTTATGTAATTCGATATCGCTGCCGTGGCATTATGCAGATTAGATGCATAAATTTACTTCTATCTGAAACTTTGGATCATATTCTACATCTTTCTAATTGACAGTAAATCATTATCTCTTCCCACTTTCAAGTTATTGTAATGATCCCGAGCGCGGGTCTGCTCCGCACTTGAGTCACTTATTATTTTCCCTTTTCTGCCCGTTTATTAAGGCTTGTTTATGAGCTTATGGGCTTTTATTCTGACAGTGGGATTTGACAGGCAGGACTTCCGCCTGTCAAATCTGCTTGCGGCCTGTCACAGCTGTTTGTGTTTAATTCATTACGTTGGCTTCTCACCTGTTTGTAGTTTGAATTTTCCTGACTATTTAAGATCGCGGTCGAGGCTCAGTCCTCGCTGTGACCTCGCTCCACTCAGGCTGGAATCCCCTACCCCTGATTCCAGTCTAGCCCAAGCTTTGGACTTTAGATTCGCTGGTGTATTTGTGAGTACCTTTAATGGTTTGTGTTGTATTTATATGTGCTCAGTTATCACCCTTCTGCATTTCGTAGTCAGCCTTTTGTTATCTGCTCCTCCTGGCAACTTCTTTTGTTCTTTATAATTTAATAAATAAGCAAACTCACTAGTGGCGATTGGTGCCTCATTTATGCCCTGCAAGAGGCAAACATAACAGTTATAGCCTTGGAAATCTCTGATATGGCTGCTGTTGCATTATGCATAGCATTATGCAAACTAGATGCATAAATTTACTCCTATGTCAAACTTTGGATCATATTCTACATCTTTCTAATTGACAGTAAGCCATTATCTCTTCCCACTTTCAAGTTATACCCTTGAAAATGTCTGACATCTGATCCTAATATTTTCTGGACTAAAATCTTTACCCCCTTGACCACTACAGGGTTAAAGGAGAAAAAAATCGAAACCTACATGGCCCTGTGTGAAAAAGTGATTCCCCCCCCCCCCAATTAAAACATAAATGTGACCAGTGCTGGCATAATGTGTCACTTTGAAGAAATTATTAAAACTGAGGTAATTTTTTTTTCCATATTCTGTATTGAAAGACCCTCAAACTGATATTTAATTTATAAGAAGTTTGCAAAAATGGCCACCAGAAAAAGACGATTTGTTTATATTTTGGCTAGGTTTAAAACTCGCGTTCGATCGATCGGGAGTTACGTCTTCTGCAAAAACATATGTATTTTTATAAAGTACATTTTCTAAGCTTTCCAGTGATACCAGGCACTCATGGGTTGTGTATTCTGAGTCTTGTGTACTGTCTTGTGTATTGTAGTGGCTGTATGAAGTGAAGTGCTTTTTCGCTCTTCTTCACTGCTGGCTTCGTAAATGTTGGTTGCACAGCGATAAAACTTGACTTGTTGTAGTCGCTGTTGCTGCAGCAGGTGAGTAGCATGCAAACTTTTTGAGCATGCATGTTGGTGTTAAGACTGTTTGGCTTCATGTTGTGATTGTGTTTTGTGTTGGTTGAGATCGAGGCTCTCCCCCTTCTGTGGATGTGTAACATGACTATGTTGATGCAGCATAGTGCGTCTTTATATATATATATATATATATATATATATATACAGTATATATATATATATACACACACTTGAGCAGTGATGTCAGGTTCAAAATTTGGGTGCTAAAGAGCTCAAGAAACATTCAAACATTTCATTTTCAGTAATTACACATTTTCCCTGTTTTAACACCGTTTTTATTTATTTATTTATTTTTTTGCCATGTTTTTTTCCCCCTTTTCAGGTACCTATCCTGTTTTTTCCCCATTTTTACTGTTTTTACCCCCATGCCCATATTTTTTCTGGTACTCACCCAGCAATTTGCGGGTGGTATTATAATGAGTTACCATAATTTCTTTCACTAACAGACAGTTTAAGAAAATGTAAGCACTGAGCATCTATTCACCATGATGAAGTGTGATGAGAGTTTGGAGTGTTACAAACTTTCTAATACCCCCACTATGATAAACCACCATAAATCTTCATACCCATAAGCTGCTCTATCAGCTTCTACTGTTCACTTGAACAAGCAGTTAATTTAGCGAGAGGAAAGCTCATATGAATACATTTCGTATCCAGCTTATCACCCTCTGTGTGCAGCACATATCCATAAGAGCCCAAATCATTTCCTCCTTTCACCGGTTTGCAGTTTAGAAAGCAATCACTGAGGGCGGAAGACCTTAAACAGAACAATTACATTTATTCCCAAAGCATTTATGTTTGAATTTCAGTTATAAAATGAGAATGCTGATAGTAAAAGAGAAAAAAAGAAATTGCACTTAGAGGGTACATTACTTTTTGTACATGTCGCAAGTCTTTTTTTTTTTTTTATCAGCAGCAGCATATTATGTGGACAAAGGGCAAAATTATCCATAGAAATGTCACAGTGCCCCACATAAAGTTTGATTCAAATGGTAAAAAAATATAGAAAATGTGATGATATGTAGCTCAAAACAAGAATCATGTAACACACAGCTCACCATTGATTTTGTATTGAATGGTAGAACCAAGAAGCGTTTTATGAAATTCTGAAATGTTGCAAATGTTTAATTAACACAAATTAAAAAAAAAAAAAAAAATAGAAACCACCCAGAGTATGCAAGCAACTTGTTGGCTTTCCAGAAAACCTGACCTCTGCAGGACACCATAAAAATGACTAACACAATATTGCATCCATCCTGTCGTTAGGAATGTCTGAAACATTTCTGAATACGAGAGTGATTCAGATCATCCCCAAAGTCTGATGATTCTTGACTCTGGCTGGTCCATCCCAGTGGTGTCCAATCATGTGCCATGGAGGGCCAAGACCCTGCAGGGTTTCTCTTCAAAGTGTACATATAGGGTGTGTCACCTGCTGTAAAAATGTACATGCAGGACATATTCTGTCAGAGGACACGTTCCATTGGTCCTTGGTCCATTTCAAACCTCTGATGGAATTTTCATAAAAATCCATAAATAAATCTTATTTTTAAGATGGACTGTTAGCCCTTATGCTGTGTAATTTCGTGTGCCCCTAGTGGCAGAGCGCGGCACTGCGCCTGTCAACTGATTTGATGTGCAGAAACACTGCCCAGCTGTACTGAGGATTTGTACTGATCATGCCAGTTCACAAGGTGGCAGACACACGTTGGAGGACTCATGGATGACACGTAATACACCAAAGAGGAAGAAATCCTCCTTCTTCTTTGTTTTTGAGATTACATCACAATATGGTGGGCACTGATCGTAGTGGACAGACGCGATCCCAGACCGTAATGCATATTCGGAGGATTTGGTCCCGAATTCGCCAATTATGGTTCTAAAAAGAGATTATTTAGCTTATGAAGGTAGATGTTTACATGTTCTCATAACACAGGGAGTGTGAAGCTCATTGATTTGACCTGCCGGTCATTAAATTAAGGTGGAATAATCAATAACAGTTTCTGGATGTAGGAGGGAAAGCTAAAATGACCGGGAGAGGACAAAATTGCAACCAGAATGCTGCAAAAGGATGCCAGTAAGTGACGAATGTCTTAGACCAATGTCTTAGACCAATCAAAGTGCTTTCACTAGTACTAACCCTCTAAGGGCCTATAGGAAACAGATATCTAGGGACAATTTAGAACAGCCAATTAACCTAACATGCATGTCTTTGGATTGTGGGAGGAAACCGGAGCCCCCGGAGTAAACCCACGCAGCACAGGGAGAACATGCCTGGCATTTTTTAAATTCAGGAGTTCTTTTATGCCCTAAAATATATATTTCAAAGTTTCCTGCACATTAATGTAAAACTGTGTTGAAAGAAGACATACAAAAAAAAAGTTCAAAATCTGCTTCTTCCTGGACAGCATAACCACTGAATTGCTGCTTTCTTTGTTCTTCTAAATACCTAAACTAACATCATCTTCTAGTGTAAATTGGTGAAAATACACAAAATTATGGCACATATGCAATTATTCAAGTCTGATATTTAACTGGGTTACCTTCATGTTGGTATAAGGACCACCATTACCTAATGTCATGGTTGAAAGTCCACTGTGGACAATCATTTTCATCCCTCTCACGCTGATCACTCAACATCAGCCTGTCATTCATCTATAAAGCCAGTCAGAGATTTTAACTAGCTGGAATCAAGTCCTCATAGTACTTGCAGGCTAAGCTGTAATCATTAAGTTGACTGGCGAGACTGAATAAGTCACCACTTCATTTCTCAGTATCAACAAATCAATGCAGCAAATCATGCCTGCACACGTTCAGGTAATGCCGCATTAATTCTGAAGCACTGGGGCGATTTTTTCCATTCAATTAAACACCTGTGAACGCATGATTCACAGCTCATTTCTGTCAGGAGGGCCCGGATGAAAGGATGCTGTATTGATCAGCCATTGGTTAATGAAGTATTCAAACCGAGCTGACACCAAAATAACACTCATTTTTCCTGCTTGGGCTGCAGACAGACCTGTTTGTGGTGGTGTGATGAAGACAAATGATCCTGCCTTAGCCTCTCAGTGACAGAAGATGGGGCTGGTGCACCACACAAGATCTCCTCATTCTTATCAGACCTGCTTTTGTTCAGCCTTCCTGCAGATTTTTGCAATAGTATAAGATGTTTTCTCGCTCTCTTCTTTTTGCCCATATTATTCAATCAAAGCCTATCGGAGTCTTTGACAGGCAATAACAGTCGACAAACTACAACTGACGTGCCAATGCAGGGTTGCATTTTTCTAAGGGAAGGATGTTTGGCTCTCACCGCTGTATGATAACTAGAGTTTGAAAAACACCCAGCATTTATTCAGTGCTGTCAGATAGCTGCAGGGGACTAGAGAATGCAGTCTAATACAAAAACAGCAGACCTCCCTTCTGTATGTACACTGCATGAATAAAAGAACTGCTGCACACACTCTTGTGCTCTCATTCTTGGCTTCTTTTTTGTTGGACGTGGAAAAGACAAACGGCATTTATTAATACAGAAATTCCACTTACAAAACTGTATGGAGGTAGTGAGACACTTAGAAGTTTCAAAGGAGAGAAGGCGGGTGTGATTAGCAGGAGAGAGAGGTTGTGAATAAGTCAGCTGAACAGTGTTTTCCCAATATTTGGCTCAGCTGTATGTTCAAATGAAGCCTGCTGTGACATCAGCAGATGCAGGTGCCATCTCTGAAGGTACAGAGGCTTATCTATGTCTGCAAAAACCTGACCTATATCATCAAGCAACTTCCACTGCTGCTGTGAGGGAAATGATCCAATAATACAACTGCATTATCACTAGCAGTCTAAGAAGCCTGGTTAGCTGCTTATTAAGGGAAATTCAGGTGCAACCCTGGGCTTTTGAGGCATATTAAAGTGGTTCAGATCAGGGTTGTTTCTACTTTTTTGGATGGGGGGGCTTATATTAGATTGGGCTGGGGGGGCTATTTTTGGAATGAGGAAGAGCTCAAACCCTTTAAAATAAAATAAAAAATCTTAAAAAAAAAAAAACTTTGGTCATTGTCTAGATACAAAGAAAAGGGAACTCAGAAAGTGAATACCTCCAACAAGGCTCCATCCCTCCCTCCCTAACTAACTAACCTGCACTTATATAGCGCTTTTCTAGTCACAAAGACCACTCAAAGCGCTTTCATTAATACTAACCCTCTATTCTAAGGGCCTATAGGAAACAGATATCTAGGGACAATTTAGAACAGCCAATTAACCTAACATGCATGTTTTTGGCATGTGGGAGGAAACCGGAGAAATCCCGGAGTAAACCCACGCAACACGGGGAGAACATGCAAACTCCACACAGATCACTGTTGGTCGGGGGCTGGGATCGAACCCACGATCCCACGATCCCCACAATCCCCCGGCCAAGGGTAAACTGTGCTGCCGCAGTGCTAACCACTGCGCCACCGTGCAGCCCTCCCTCCATCCATACTTCGATCCCTCTGTACCTCCATCCTTCCATCTGTCAATACATTGTGAGAAGACAGAGCCTTGGAAGAGGTATGCATTCTAAGATCACCTCCAAAATCTTATGGGTTCATCTGTAGCCCAAGGGCCATCTGTGGTCAACATTTTATAAAAATCTATCCAGTAGTTTTGGTTAATCTGGTAACGGACAGGAAGACTGCACTGATCATCAATTACATCATGATATAATAATAATAATGATATAATAATTATATTAGAATCCATATGAACACAAAATTACAAGAAAAAAGCTGTGCATTTCGGAATAAAAAAGTAGTGATCTTAACAAGGGAAACTTATGACACAAAAGTTGCAAATTTACAAAAAAAACCCCCACAAATATATGAGAAAATAGTTGCAAATTTATTACAAAAAGTTTCAGATTTATAGAAAAAAGCTCACAAATTTATAAGAAGATATAAAGATGCACTCCGGCGGCTCTAAAACCACCTCAAAGAACAATGGGTTTTGCCCAAATTAGTATATTGTATATTTTTATACACAAAAAAATTCCATTGCCTTAGAATGGCTTGGAAAGAGCTTTTATGTCTTTGACCTATTGAAGTATGTGTGGATCTATGAATATTCTAATTAGCTTCACTTATACTCCCGCCCACCAGTAACTGGAAGAAGACGAGGACATTATACAAGGCTCCGAGAAGGCACTCTAACTTGAAGAAGTACCGTCGTAGGTGAACCCATGGAAGAGTCGCTGTCTGGCCTGGCATGGGGGCTGGAACTTCCAGCCTGGAAGGCCCCTGTTAGAATAATGTTGAGCTTACAGCCATTGACAAAATTGTTGGCACCCCTCTGTTAATGAAAGAAAAACCCACAATGGTCACAGAAATAACTTGAATCTGACAAAAGTGGTAATAAATAAAAAGTCTATGAAAATTAACCAATGAAAATCAGACAATGCTTTTGAATTGTGGTTCAACAGAATTATTTTAAAAAACAAACTCATGAAACAGGCCTGGACAAAAATGATGGTACCCTTAACTTGATATTTTGTTGCACAACCTTTTGAGACAATCACTGCAATCAAACGATTTCTGTAACTGTCAATGAGACTTAGGCACCTCTCAGCAGGTATTTTGGCCCACTCTTCATGAGCAAACTGCTCCAGTTGTCTCAGGTTTGAAGGGTGCCTTCTCCAGACAGCATGTTTCAGCTCCTTCCACAGATGTTCAATAGGATTTAGATCAGGGCTCATAGAAGGCCACTTTAGAATGGTCCAATATTTGGCTCTTAGCCATTCTTGGCTGTTTTTAGCTGTGTGTTTTGGGTCATTATCCTGTTGCAAGACCCATGACCTGCGACTGAGACCAAGCTGTCTGACACTGGGCAGCACATTTCTCTCTAGAATACCTTGATAGTCTTGAGATTTCATTGTACCCTGCACAGATTCAAGACACCCTGTGCCAGATGCAGCAAAGCAGCCCCAGAACATAACAGAACCTCCTCCATCTTTCACAGTAGGGACAGTGTTCTTTTCTTGGTATGCTTCATTTTTGCGTCTGTGAACATAGAACTGATGTGCCTTGCCAAAAAGTTTTGTCTCGTCTGTCCATAGGACATTCTCCCAGAAGCTTTGTGGCTTGTCAACATGCAGTTTGGCAAATTCCAGTCTGGCTTTTTTATGATTTGTTTTCAACAGTGGTGTACTCCTTGGTTGTCTCCCATGAAGTCCACTTTGGCTCAAACAATGACAGATGGTGCGATCTGACACTGATGTACCTTGACCTTGGAGTTCACCATGAATGTGTTTAGAGGTTGTTCTGGGCTCTTTTGTTACCATCCGTATCATCCGTCTCCTCCTGCGACCACGTCCAGGGAGGTTGGCTACAGTCCTGTGGATCTTAAATTTCTGAATAATGTGTGCAACTGTAGTCACAGGAACATCAAACTGCTTGGATAGTCTTATAGCCTTTACCTTTAACATGCTTGTCTATAATTTTCTCCTGAGACAGCTTTCTCCTTTGTTTCCTCTGGTCCATGTTTAGTGTGGTACACACCATGTCACCAAACAGCACAGTGACTACTTGTCACCCTTTAAATAGGCCGACTGACTGATTACAAGTTTGTAGACACCTGTGATGTTAATTAGAGGACACATTTTGGTTCAACGTGTCCCTATGGTTACATTATTTTCAATCTTTTCTAGGGGTACCATCATTTTTGTCCAGGCCTGTTTCATGAGTTTATTTTTTAAAGTAATTCTGTTGAACCACAATTCAAAAGCATTGTCTGATTTTCATCGGATAATTTTCATAGAATTTTTACTTATTACCACTTTTGTCAGATTCAAGTTATTTCTGTTACCATCGTGGGTTTTTCTTTCATTAACAGAGGGGTACCAACAATTTTGTCCACGTGTGTAAATTATTCAAAGTCAAAAATCAGGCGGAAAGTTGGATTTATGTACATTTATTACAAAAATATATAAGCTGTCACCCCAATGGCCACTTGAGGGAGAGGTTACAAAGCATGGCATTCAGACACACCTAGAATCTCAAAAGGATCCATTTCTTTAGGTCTGATATACACTACCGTTCAAAAGTTTCGGGTCACCCAGACAATTATTTTGTGTTTTCCATGAAAAGTCACTTATTTACCACCATGAGTTGTAAAATGAATAGAAAATATAGTCAAGACATTGACAAGGTTAGAAATAATGATTTGTATTTGAAATAATAATTTTTTCCAGATACTCAACCTGCTCAAAGGAAGGTCAGTTTTATAGCTTCTCTAACCAGCTAAACTGCTTTCAGCTGTGCTAACATGATTGGACAAGGGTTTTCTAATCATCCATTAGCCTTCTGACGCAATGAGCAAACACATTGTACCATTAGAACACTGGAGTGATAGTTGCTGGAAATGGGCCTCTATACACCTATGTAGATATTGCACCAAAAACCAGACATTTGCAGCTAGAATAGTCATTTGCCACATTAGCAATGTATATTAGATATTAGAGTGTATTTCTGATTAGTTTAAAGTTATCTTCATTGAAAAAAACAGTGCTTTTCTTTCAAAAATAAGGAAATTTCTAAGTGACCCCAAACTTTTGAACGGTAGTGTATATAGGTAGGAGAAAGGAGAGGGAGGATGAGGAGAAAGGAAGGGACAGAACGGGACAGTTCTGATAATCAAAGCTTATCCGGGCAGACGTCACAGACACTCTGGAGACAAGAATGTAAATCTAACAGAACGTTCCTAAAACACTAATCGATATAAGCCGAGGAGTTTCTGTGCATTCCTGTGACCCGAAACAGGACTTGTCAGTCAGAGAGATTATAAAAAGTGGCTTAGATCATTCCTTACGCATGTACTGACCCTGTACTGATCTTCAGTCTGAACTCTCTGAAACTGCTCACAGAAACATGCCAAGAATATATGAACTTATCCTATATGGAATGCACATATAAACATTAAACATGGCATATGAAAGGTATGATACTTCTCAAATATAATAATACATTATTAATATCAATAATAATGTAGATAATATGGAATTTTTCTATCAACCCCCCACCAGTCTCTAGTTACCCACTTACCACGGATCGCTTCGCTGGGGGCCAGTGAGCCGCTCGCCTCATGTCAGTGTGCCTACCAGCTGGCCCGTCTCCAAGGCGCTCCTCGACCTTCTTCCTTTGGAGCTCACCTTGCTTCGAGCTGCTCCGAGCTGGTCACCGGCCCTCAGCGAGGTGATCCATGGTGAGTGGGTAACCAGAGACTGCTACTTCGGGGGAAGAGGGAGGAACCGAGGAGCACTCAGTCAGTTCCTTCGGAGTGTTCATCCTGGCTCGCTACAGGGAGAGATGAGGCGACTGGCAGGGTGTACTGATGGGTGCTTCTGGCGAGGGGAGCCCTCCAGCCGGGCAGCGACTGCCTCTCCGCTCCACTAAGAATGATGCTTCTCCAGGTTCACCTATGATGATACTTGCCTGGCTGTTGTGCCACGCACACTGTGGCCATCTCCCCCGGCATGCAGGCTGCAAACCGATGTCCCCTCTGGTGTTTTAGCAGGAACACTGAGGTTTTTCCAAATAGAATTAATCACTGCTATTGTATTTTCATGTCTGTGGGTAAGACATGAAATTTAAAAGAAGAGGATTTCTTGCTCACACAGCCAAAAACTGAACATGTACAGGGGGCTGAAAAGTTCATAGGCTGAAAAGTTCATAGTCGTCAAATTTGACCAAATGTGGGTTATTTTTCAAAACAGTCTCCCCTTTGGTCCACACACTTCTTCCATCGATATTGCAGGACTTGGATCCCTGCCTGCTGTTGAAAAATAAATCACATTTGGTCGAATCTGACCACTATGAACTTTTCAATCTGCCATCTTTCCCAACTTGTGAAAAGCTGAGCTCCTGCTTGCTCCTTGGCTCCTCCCACTTCCCCCAAGAGAGTCTCAGTGGGTCTCAGTGTTTTAACTAACCAGCCTGATTGGTTTATGTTATAACCAATAAGGCTAAGCAGGAATACTGACGTAGCTAGAAACAGTGTTCCAAATCTGATTTTTTTTTTGGGGGGGGGGTGGAGCTTAAGCAGACATTCACAGCAGAAAAACACATACTTGGTAGTTTGGAATGATTTTGCTCTTGATATGTCTTGTAAACAGAGATGTTAACAACAGAAAAAAAAACGATTTTTACCAGTGTCGCTTTATGCAGATTTTTAAAAAAAAGCTAAATATGGGTTTACCTGTCTTTAAACTGTTTCAGGTTTTAAGTTGACAGTCTTCTTCTTCTTCTTCTTCTTCTTCTTCTTCTTCCTGCTCCCTTCAGGGGTCTCCACAGTGGATCATCTGTCTCCATCTCACTCTATCCCTTCATCTTCCTCTGTAACACCAACCCTCTCCATGTCCTCCTTCACTACATCCATGAATCTTCTCTGTGGTCCTCCTCTTTTCCTCCTTCCTTGCAGCTCCATCTTCAACATCCTTTGTCCAACATCTCCACTATTCCTCCTCTGCACATGTCCAAACCATCTCAGCATTGCCTCTCTTACTTTGTCTCCAAACCGCTCAACCTGAGCTGTCCCTCTGATATACTCATTTCTAACCCTGTCCCTCCTAGTCACTCCCAGTGAGAATTTTTGCATCTACAACTGTCTCTCTTCAGCTCTGCTGCCTGTCTTTTTGTCAGTGCCAATGTCTCCAAACCATACATCATAGCAGGTCTCATATTTTTAAGCTAACAGTGATAGTTTTAATTTATTTTTCCTTTTAAGCTAATTATTCAGCTTTGAGCTGCTTCTTTAAAGCCACAACTGCCATTTTTAACCATTTCTGGAAAGCATTTTCATCTTGCAGCATTCACACTGCATTTTATACAGGAAATGTCAATTTTCTGGTTATTTACTCAAGTATAATTTTGTACATTTTACATCAACACAACAAGTATCAAAGTAACAGTGTATTTAAAAACGTCTACTTAAAAGTGAACTCCAGGAAATATTCCAACATTGTTGCTTTTACTTGAGCTAATGGACTCAAGAATCCCAGATCCCCCCCTTATGTTATGCTTTTGAATTATTTGAATGGATCCAAGTGCTTTTGCTGCACCGTTGAACAGACTGAAAAGCAGTGACGGGAATGGCTTTGAAAATAATGATGCCTCTGGCACAACTAGCTGTGGTCTCTCTAACCGTTTATCACCTGCAATTCAGTCAGTCAAACAACCCTTTGGCCATTTGATGGTGTGCTCACCTTCATACTGTACATGTGTCTTATACCACCTAGATGAAAATAGCAAACAAGTTATACACCTTGGAGTGTTTTCTTGATTATCGCTCCTTCAAATGAAGTCAGTGCAAGCTGGAATGTGATGATTATCTTTCCTCTATCGCTTCGTTATAAGGAAAAAAAAAATGTCAGATTCCTCAGTCACTGACAGTACAGTAGTGGGTGGATGTTTCGGTGTGGGCAGAGGAAATGGATTAAGCTAAAATCCTGGCAGAAAACGGGGGAAATGGGCTGTTTCAGGTACAAACAATAACAGAAAACGCAGCAGGAATTTAAAACCCCCACAGTTTCTGAATGTCCGCCACCAAATGATGCAAACTGAGAAAGTAATTTTGTGATATTTTAAAACAAAAAGAAATCCTAATCATAAATGGAATGGGAATTCACTTCAGTTGTTGCCAATATATATCCAGAGGAAAAGAAGCAATATTTTTTATAACAAAGGCAGTACTAGTTTACAGGTTGGTGCCAAATCGAAACACTGCTTCTATATTCAAGCCATGCAATTAAACACTGCATCGTATAACTTAAAGTCATATCAGGGATATTTTCCTGAAAATGGGCATGGCTGGAATCAAATGAAAGCCACATTTATTTATACCGTATATACATATACAGACATGCCATAGTTTCCTCCATTAATTGGTCAGCAATTGAAATACTGCCATCAATGAAGGATGCATAACCATGTAACTTTTAACAGATGAGACATGTTTACAATCATCCAGTAGTTATTAAACTAAGCTTTGTCAAGTGCTAATGATGGAGATTGAGCATCAACTTAATTTGTGCAACTCCCATAATTATCATTTATAAGCCTAACTGTCATTTACTTATTAAAATGTGAACATGTAGATACCAAGGTGTACACTGCACCTTCTTTTCCTTTTAGCTGATCTAGCTAGTAGGGTCTAGTTTGAAATTATTTCTGTTAAAGTCTCACAGTGTATAGTTTCTATTAAAGCCTCTCAGCATAATATATGCTACTGACTCTTTTTTCAGTTGAAAATGTTAAGAAGATCAAAGTGTGCAGAACAGTACAAGTCCTAATTTCCACTGACTGGCTGTGGCCTGTTACAGCTGCAATATGGTCACCACAGCAAAGAATTTCCATTCTAGTCAATGTTCTCCTCTCTACCAAATGCTGCTGAACCGATCACCACAATGGATCGCTAAAAATATGCAACAAGTCTGTTTTTGATGGATGCCACATCTTGCACATAAGGAAATGTTGCAGTATCGGCTGTATTTAATAACTGTTCATTAAAAGAACTCTTTAAGGATTGCCCATTATTTTCTGAGGACTATTATTCAACAACTGTGTCAAAAAAGATAAGAACTTTGACATGACATACAAACAGTTGACAGAATTAACATTTAAATTCTACTTATGCATTTTCACATTCATACCTAAGGACAATTATAATCCCCAGTTGATGCTAATTAACCTAACGTGCATGTCTTTGTCCTGTGGGAGGAAACCAGAGTACCCAGAGAAAACCCACGCAGACAGAGAGTGAATGGCTGTCTGTCTCTCTGTGACGGCCCTGCAGTAGACTGGTGATCTGTCCAGGGTGCACCCTGCCTCTCGCCCCAAAGACTCTGGGATAGGCTGCAGCAACCCAAATAGGATTAAGCAGATGAAGATGAATGAATGAATGAATTCTGCTTATGCATTATAAAGAAGAATGGAAAACCAGCACTCTTGTGTCCTATTTTTAATCACATGACCACGATCAGTCTCTCTCGGTCTGTGTCAAGCTCTCACATTATTTTTTAATTCTCGTGTGATCTTGTCATGCAAACCTTGCTCTGATCCGTGCCGGTTCCAAGCACAGATGCAGCCAGCAGGGAGTGTCGCAAGGCTGAGACTGCAACACAGCCACAAATGAACACAATCACAGTCAGTGGAAATGAGTCTTTAGAGCTACCACTTATAGTTTGTGTTATGAAACGTCTGCTTCCAACAGACTGGACAAGTTACAGTTGTATTTACCATCCTGATTAACCAACCAGAATACCCATGGTTAAGGAAGGGCATCTGGTGTAATAATGCTTGCCAAATCAATATGCCGATCATCACAAATACTGTATAAGGTGATGATATACTGTGGCCACCCCGGAAAAAAAAATCATCTGAATCTGCCAAGAAGAAATGGATGAAGTGCATGAAAACTTACATGGGAATGGTTCAAACATTCAACTGAAGTGATTAATTATTCTCTGGTGACACCTCATAGTTATTGTTTATGGTTTACATAAATGATCTTACTAATATCTCCTGTCACAGACCAAAATACATTGTTGTGATGCTGAAATCAAAGAACCTCCTGCCCACTGGGCTCACAATAAATCACCCAATGAAATGCTATGATTTACTATTGTATAGTGAATGAATGAATGAATGAATGAATGAATTTATTTCGGATAGTACAGTACAGGTTAAAAAAAAAACAGGTTACAGTACAGGTTAAAAAAAACTGAATAATATAACAACAAGGTCAAATTAGACAATGACTCCTCTGATTATACAATTCCACGTAAGTTATCCGAAATGGGTGATGACTGAAGCCACAGCTTATATTGCCCACCCATATTCCATCCAGGAATTCAAAATAGAAAAAATGCTACAACACAACACAGGCTGGATATGTCAATCCTTATGTGAGTTTACATGTCGTCTTGTAAATATGTTTGGAGTATTTCTTCCTTTAGTTTTTGTTTAAATTGTCCAAGCGTTGTACATGATTTTAATTCAGGTCCAAAATCGTTCCATAATCTGACTCCTTGCACTGAAACACAGTGTTGCTTGGTGGTTGTTCTCACTGTAGGCTTTTGAAATATACGTGTTCCTCTGAAGTGATATCGTTTCTCCCTTGTTTGGAACAACTTTTGGATATTTGCGGGCAGTGATAAATTCTTCACTTTGAACATTATTATTGCAGTTTTAAAGTCAACCAGATCTTTCAACTTGAGAGTTTTTTGTTTAAGAAAAAGTGGGTTTGTTGGTTCCCTGTAAGCTGCTTTGTTTATTATTCTAATAGCTCTCTTTTGAAGCATAAAGACTGGATATATGTTTGTTTTATATGTATTTCCCCATACTTCATTACAATATGTCATGTATGGGAGTATTAATGAATGATACAAGGTGTATAGTGTGGGTTGATTCAGCAAATATTTCACTCTGTGTAATATTGCAATTGATTTGGATACTTTACCTTTAATATAATTAATATGTGACTTCCAACACAGTTTGTTATCAATTATTACTCCAAGAAATTTAGTTTCAGATACCCTTTCAATCTCTACACCATTTACACTGAGTTTGGGTACTGGGTTGTTGCGATGGTTGTTAAAGACTATAAATTTTGTCTTACTTAAATTGAACGTTAATTTGTTTGAATCAAACCACAGTTTAAGCTTTCCTAATTCCTTTCCGAGAGTATCCAGAAGTTGTTCCAAATTGTTTCCACTGCAGTAGAATATAGTGACCTTATAGTGACCATAATCTGTATACACATAAGTATGGACGGTGTGACATTGCTTACTTCCATTATTGAAATGTGAAGCTCTGCTTCCTGGATTTAAAGTGCTGCTATCTTGAGCTTTAGTGTAACCACAGCATTGAGTTCCCACCCACACGGCAGGCATTATTGTCAATAGAACAACCTATCGACAGCTCATTCAAACCCACCAATCATGACTCCTTCAGTCATGAGCTCCTGTCCATTTTTATAGCATCAAATAATGAATACCAAACTAATCCAAAAGGGAAAACTTTTTTCACTTCAAAAATATTATATGAGGAACATTTTTAGTTTTCAGTTTGGCAAAATGCCACACATACAGTGGGGTAAAAAAGTATTTAGTCAGCCATCAATTGTGCAAATTCTCCCACTTAAAAGATGAGAGAGGTCTCCAATTTTCATCATAGATATACCTCAACTATGAGAGACAAAATGAGAAAAAAAAATCCAGAATTTATTTGCAAATTATGGTGGAAAATAAGTATTTGGTCACCTACAAACAAGCAAGATTTCTGGCTCTCACAGACCTGTAACTTCTTCTTTAAGAGGCTCCTCTGTCCTCCACTCATTACCTGTATTAATGGCACCTGTTTGAACTTGTTATCAGTATAAAAGACACCTGTCCACAACCTCAAACAGTCAGACTCCAAACTCCACTATGGCCAAGACCAAAGAGCTGTCAAAGGACACCAGAAACAAAATGACCTGCACCAGGCTGGGAAGACTGAATCTGCAATAGGTAAGCAGCTTGGTGTGAAGAAATCAACTGTGGGAGCAATTATTAGAAAATGGAAGACATACAAGACCACTGATAATCTCCCTCGATCTGGGGCTCCACGCAAGATCTCACCCCGTGGGGTCAAAATGATCACGAGAACGGTGAGCAAAAATACCAGAACCACACAGGGGGACCTAGTGAATGACCTGCAGAGAGCTGGGACCAAAGTAACAAAGGCTACCATCAGAAACACACTACGCCACCAGGGACTCAAATCTTGCAGTGCCAGATGTGTCCCCCTGCTTAAGCCAGTACATGTCCAGGCCCGTCTGAAGTTTGCTAGAGAGCATTTGGATGATCCAGAAGAGGACTGGGAGAATGTCATATGGTCAGATGAAACCAAAATAGAACTTTTTAGTAAAAACTCAACTTGCTGTGTTTGGAGGAGAAAGAATGCTGAGTTGCATCCAAAGAACACCATACCAACTGTGAAGCATGGGGGTGGAAACATCATGCTTTGGGGCTGTTTTTCTGCAAAGGGACCAGGACGACTGATCCGTGTAAAGGAAAGAATGAATGGGGCCATGTATCGTGAGATTTTGAGTGAAAACCTCCTTCCATCAGCAAGGGCATTGAAGATGAAACGTGGCTGGGTCTTTCAGCATGACAATGATCCCAAACACACCGCCCAGGCAACAAAGGAGTGGCTTCGTAAGAAGCATTTCAAGGTCCTGGAATGGCCTTGCCAGTCTCCAGTTCTCAACCCCATAGAAAATCTTTGGAGGGAGTTGAAAGTCCGTGTTGCCCAGCGACAGCCCCAAAACATTACTGCTCTAGAGGAGATGTGCATGGAGGAATGGACCAAAATACCAGCAACAGTGTGTGAAAACCTTGTGAAGACTTACAGAAAACGTTTGACCTCTGTCATTGCCAACAAAGGGTATATAACAAAGTACTGAGATGAACTTTTGTTATTGACCAAATACTTATTTTCCACCATAATTTGCAAATAAATTCTTTAAAAATCCTTCAATGTGATTTTCTGGATTTTTTTTTCTCATTTTGTCTCTCATAGTTGAGGTACACCTATGATGAAAATTGAGACCTCTCTCATCTTTTAAGTGGGAGAACTTGCACAATTGGTGGCTGACTCAATACTTTTTTGCCCCACTGTAATAACTTGGGGAGGAGGTGCGTATTGTCTTACTTTGGAGAACTTTTATGCCCTCCTTCTTTATTTACAGTCTCTGACAGTGACACAAGGGCTCCTTGTGCACAGCAATCTGCACGCCACAAATGAGACCACACTGATTCAACAAAGCGGTGCAAAACAAAAAAAGCTCATGTATCTCAGATAGCTTGGGAATGGCCATGCATCAATGCACAAGCAATGGTGCAGTTGCTGTGGAGATAAATGACCATGTCTTTATTATTCAAGGATATCCATCTATCCATCCATCCATCCATCCATCCATCCATCCATCTTCTACCGCTTTCCCAGAGGTCCGGGTTGCGGAGGCAGCAGTTAAAGCAGAGAAGCCCAGACTTCCCTCTCCCCAGCCACCTACTCCAGCTCTTCAGAGAGGATACCAAGGTGTTCCTAGACCAGCTGGGAGACATAGTCTCTCCAGCGAGTCCTGGGTCTGACCCAGGGTCTCCTCCCAGTGGGATGTGCCTGAAACATCTCAAGTGGGAGGTGTCCAGGAGGCATCCTGATCAGATGTCCATACCACCTCAACTGGCTCCTTTCAATGTGGAGGAGCAGCAGTTCTACTCTGAGCCTCTCCCAGATGACTGAGCTCCTCACCCTATCTGAGGGTGAGTCCAGCGGTCCTGCGGAGAAAGCTCATTTCAGCCGCTTGTATCCGCAATCTCGTTCTTTTGGTCATTACCCAAAGCTCGTGACCATAGGTGAGAGTAGGAATGTAGATTGACTGGTAAATCAGCAGCTTTGCCTTAGAACTCAGCTCCCTCTTCACCACAACAGACCAGTACAACGTCCGCATCACTGCAGATGCTGCTCCGATCCGTCTGTCAATCTCTCGCTCCATTCTCCCCTCACTCGTGAATAAGACCCTAAGACACTTAAACTCCTTCACTTGGCACAGGAGCCTGTCCCCAACCCGGAGAGGACAATCCACCTTTTTCCGGCTGAGGACCATGGACTCGGACTTGGAGGTGCTGATTCTCATCCCAGCCGCTTCACACTCAGCGGCAAACCGTCCCAGCAAGAGCTGTAGGTCATTGCTGGATGAAGCCAGCAGGACAACATCATCTGCAAACAACAGAGATGAGATCCTGTGGTCACCAAGCATGACATCCTCCGTTCCCTGGCTGTGCCTAGAAATCCTGTCCATAAGAATTATGAACAGGATCGGTGACAAAGGGCAGCCCTGGTGGAGTCCAACTCTCACTGGGAATGAGTCCGATTGAGTGTTGGCAATATGAACCAAACTCTCACAACGTTTGTACAGAGACCGAATAGCTCAAAACAACAAGCCTGATACCCCATACTCCCGAAGCACCCCCCACAAAAAAACCACGAGGGACGCGGTCAAATGCCTTCTCCAAGTCCACAAAACACATGGAAACTGGTTGGGCAAACTCCCACGAACCCTCGAGGATTCTCGAGAGGGTAAAGAGCTGGTCCAGTGTGCCACGGCCATGACGAAAACCACATTGCTCCTCCTGAATCTGAGGTTCGACCAACAGCTGGACTCTCTTCTCCAGTACCTTGGCATAGACCTTCCCAGGGAGGCTGAGAAGTGTGATGCCTCTAAAGTTGGACCCTCCGGTCCCCTTTTTTGAAGAGAGGAACCACCACGTCAGTTTGCCATGCCAAAGTCACTGCCCCCGACCTCCACGCAATGTTGCAGAGGCGTGTCAACCATGACAGCCCTACAACATCCAGAGCCTTGAGGTACTCAGGGTGAATCTCGTCCACCCCCGGGGCCCGGCCACCAAAGAGTTTTTTAACCACCTTGGCGACCTCAGCCCCTGTGATAGGCGAGTCGTCCCCCTCATCCACAAGCCCTGCTTCCTCTGTGGAAGGTGCATCAGTGGGATTGAGGAGATCCTTGAAGTATTCCTTCCACCGCCCGACGATATCCCCAGTTGAAGTCAACAGTGCCCCATCCGCACCATACACAGTGTGGACAGGGAGCTACTTCCCCCTCCTGAGCCGCCAGACAGTTTGCCAGAATCTCTTCAAGGCCAACCAAAAGTCTTGTCCATGGCATCACCGAACTCCTCCCATACCCAAGTTTTTGCTTCAGCAACCACCCAAACTGAACTCTGCTTGGCTTGCCAGTACACCTCAGCTGCTTCGGGAGTCCCACAGGCCAACCAAGCTTGATAGGACTCCTTCTTCAGCTTAATGGCCCCCCTCACCACTGCTGTCCATCACTTGGTTCGGGGGTTGCTACCATGAGATGCCCCGACGACCTTGCGGCCGCAGCTCTAGGCCACTGCCTCAACAATGGAGGTGGAGAACATGGTCCATTCAGACTCCATGTCTCCAGACTCCTTCAGAATGTGGTTGAAGTTCTTCTGGAGGTGGGAGTTGAAGACCTCCCGGACAGGGGCCTCAGCCAGACGTTCCCAGCACACCCTCACTATACGTTTGGGTCTATCAGGTCTGAATGGCTTCCTCCCCTGCCATCGGATCCAACTCACCACCAGGTGGTGATCAGTTGACAGCTCTGCACCTCTCTTTACCCGAGTGTCCAAGACATACGGTCGCAGGTCTGATGACACAATAACAAAATCGATCATCGACCTGCGACCTAGGGTGTCCTGGTGCCAGGTGCACATACTGTATGGGCACCCTTATGCTTGAACATGGTGTTCGTTATGGACAACCTGTGGTTAGCACAGAAGTCCAATAACTGAACACCACTCGGGTTCAGATTGGGCAGGCCGTTCCTCCCAATCACCCCCTTCCAGGTTTCACTGTCGTTGACCACATGTGCATTGAAGTCTCCCAGTAGGACAATGGAGTCTCCAAGAGGAGCACTTTCCACCACCCCAGTCAGAGACTCCAAAAAGGGTGGGTACCCTGAAACATCATTTGGTGCATAGGCGCAAATAATGGTCAGGACCTGTTTCCCAACCCGAAGGCACAGGGAAACAACCCTTAAATCCACCGGGGAAAACGCCAATATAGAGGCAGCAAGGTGGGGGGATACAAGAATACCCACCCCTGCTCGTCGACTCTTGCCCGGGGCAACTCCAGAATAGGCCAAGCTCCAGCCCCTCTCCAGGAGACTGGTTCCAGAACCGGGGCTGTGTGTTGAGGTGAGGCTGACTATATCTAGCCAGTATCTCTCAACCTCACGCACCAGCTCAGTCTCCTTCCCCACCAGAAAGGTGACATTCCACATCCCAAAAGCCAGTTTAGGAAGCTTGGGATCAGTCCGCCAAGGTCTCCGCCTTTGACCTCCACCTGACCCACATAGCACTGGACCCCCATGATCCCTCCTGCAGGTGATGAGCCCACTGGAGAGCTGACTGAAAACATTCAGTGTCTTTTTATATTATATTGATTTGGTTTCTCTACTATTAAATAGAAGTGGCAGGCCAGTTTAATTGAAATTTAATCCTTTCTAATTAATCAGCTAATTAGTCAAACAATACTGCAGCTGTATGCATACATGGCACACACTGACATGAGTAAAATAATCTTTGCTAAAAAGAAATCTGTGAAAACACAGGAACAGAAACAAAAAAAACCCCTTTGATTTCTAGCCAGTTTTACTCAGTGCCATCTCCCACTGTGAACTATGGCTATCATTTCCCATCTCACAGTTAGTGTGCAGACCTCACTGTTAGAATGTTGTCCCTGAGACGCACAGCGGTGGCAGCAGCTGCTCCCTGACACAGTGGAGAAATACACGATACACGAGTTAGACACCCTGACCCGAGGATAACGGCACCGACTGTAGCATCAGGAAGACAGTCTCTCACAGGTGTCGCACCTGCAAACACTGCAAACTGATGGATGGACCACTGCTGAGAGCTGGATCTGTGACTCTGTGGGTGGATTTCCCTCACCTTCGAAGACTTCCTCATAAGCAAAGCCATTTTAGCGCCAGGACACCACTCCCTCCCTGCACTCTAAATGACTGAATTTAGATGTGACAGAGAAATGAATTGAATCATTATTCCCTCCTGTTGGCTAAGACCAAACAAGCCTGTCTGGGAGTGAGATCTAAATGTCTGCAGCCAGTTGCAGATCTTTCTGAAACTCCAGCAATAACCATTCCTTAGCTCTCAAATATAGCTTTAGCCAAATGAGTTTATTTATTTAACAATGATGTTGATTCTGTCAAATTTAAAAAGAACACATATTACAGGTTATATATCTGTAGCATTAAGCTAAGCTTTTCTCTGCTTATTGGAAAAACAAAAGCTTGCAACAGTAAACCACAGGCTGTACAAAAATCTTGGCCAGAGCCCACAATCACATTTGAATTTTCCTGCCGACGGGACGATGCATGTGTCATAAAGCCACAGGCGCACAATTAAACTGTGTCAACTTAGAAGAGGCGATAACAACGGGAGGCATGTGGGAGTGAGGGACTCGACATGCTGGTCTATTAACACTCCCTCCCTAAGTTGTCTGGCTCCCATCCACTCACCCAGGCTGTTGCTACGCTACAAAGGCCAAGACAGAAGGGGAGAATCGTTGTGGCAGCAGAAAGGAGCATTGTTCTGTGCAGCCTCATACAATGATCTGCTAAAGAATCGGAGCATACTTGCAAAGTAGCTTAGTGCAAAGTGGAGGGGAGGCTTAAGAATTACAAAATGGTTTAAAAAAATAATGTGATGAATGATTGCTGAGGAAAGATGAATAAAGCTCATCTGTTAACACTTGAAATAGGATGACACAGCTTATAAAGTACAGCACTGTGAATTACAATGTACCATAAAAGTACCCAGTTGTTCAAATTTAATTATCATGTTTATTCTGTGAGTACTCTGCATTTACCATATAGGTGCCCTGAAGGTCAACCATTCTTATGTTTTCAAGGTAATTTCAGGGTAATTATGAGAAGTGAAAACAGTAAGTAGTATATAATTTCAAGGTACTTACACATAGATTAGCTTTTGAAGCATGGCAGCTGCAGGGTTCTTATATGGGATCTGCAGGGTACCTACTTGGTAAGCATATGGTACTTAAATGGTCACAGCAGGCACTGCTACCCTTAACTTGCACTGTACTGACACTGTTTTAACCCAGTACTTACACTGACAATATGCGGTAATTTAATGGTACTTCATGGCTGTGTTTTAAGGGGCTACTGAGTTATCTAACTTCTACAGGATGTAGACTATACTGCTTGGGGATCCCTGAAACACCTCCTTTTTATGTTAATGTAGCCCCAGTTTTACTACAAAAAACACGAACCAATTTTAGGGGACAGGAACTTGAAATGAGCAAACCCTGTATCTGGCCCTCATCCCCCCTTCGTGTCTCCAGCATGGCGGTAGGAACCATCAGTCTCTGGAGGATTTGTTCATGACATACACTGCCGTTCAAAAGTTTGGGGTCACTTAGAAATTTCCTTATTTTTGAAAGAAAAGCACTTTTTTTCAATGAAGATAACTTTAAACCAATCAGAAACACACTCTTTACATTGCTAATGTGGTAAATGACTATTCTAGCTGCAAATGTCTGGTTTTTGGTGCAATATCTACATAGGTGTATAGAGGCCCATTTCCAGCAACTATCACTCCAGTGTTCTAATGGTACAATATGTTTGCTCATTGCATCAGAAGGCTAATGGATGATTAGAAAACCCTTGTGCAATCATGTTAGGTCTGCAATGCTGTAATTGCTGCAAATGGAGGATTCTTTGACGAAAGCAAAGTTTGAAGGAAAAAATTATTATTTCTAATACAAATCATTATTTCTAACCTTGTCAATGTCTTGACTATATTTTCTATTCATTTTTCAACTCATGGTGGTAAATAAAAGTGTGACTTTTCATGGAAAACACAAAATTGTCTGAGGTGACCCCGAACTTTTGAACGGTAGTGTAATTATTTGACAGTTCCGGCCAAGACATAGCGGGGCAAAGTAAAACACGTTTAAAACATGTTGAATGGAAAAGAATGCAGAATGGAGTACATGTGACAGACTTCCCACCATCATTGTTTAATGATTGCAGAGAGGAACGGACTGATTACACGGGGTAGATGCACGAGTGGCAGCAGCTGGTCGGCCGTATGTGTCCACTCTGCGGCTACAAACAGCCTGAGCCGCTGACCTTGCCTCCCTGCTGTGTTCATACCTCAACGCATGTGTGAGCACATATGGTATACAAGTGATCTGGCCGTTCCTTTCCACAGCCATGGTGGTATTATCTTTTACATTTTTAGGCATTATGTGACATCAACTGCACAGAAACGCGTGGAGAAGCACTGTCTCTGATTGGCCGGCTTTGTGGGTTCGATCCCAGCGAATGGCAGTGGTAGTAGCCTGTGTTACTTGCTGTGGCGCTCCACTGTAATGCTCGTGTCCTCCACATATATGCCGAATAATCACTAGACCTTCCGCAATCATGGCAGCATTATATTATACATTTTTAAGCATTAGACCTTCACTATTATCTTTTTCTGGTGAAATTTGGAGCTTTTCATTTCCTTGTGTTTTGTTCATGAGGTGCTCCAGTTGAGATGCCAAGTTTTATCCAATCAGCATTGAGTCAATCCTAAACCTCACCCAGCAGTTTTCAGCCCACTCTAAAGCACCTCACCCTGAGTGGGACCTTATTTTGGCTGCTTCAGATTCATGAAAACTTCCCTTTTTGGGGAGGTTCCAGTAGTGGAGACACACACTACAGGGAACGTTCCTGTAAAATTGGTTAATGGTTCTTTTCTAATCTTGTCCCTCCTAGTCACACCCAATGAGAATCTTAGCATCTTCAACTCTGCCACCTCCAGCTCCACCTCCTGTCTTTTTGTCAGTGCCACTCCTTCCAAATCATACATCATAGCAGGTCTCACTACTGTCTTGAAAATCTTCCCTTTCACTCTAGCTGTTATCTTTCTGTCACAAATCACCCCGACATTCACTTTAAAGTCAAGATGAGCTTTTGGAGATAGCAACTCTGGCAACTTTTATGCTTTTAGCATTACCCAAATGCTAGTGGAGGACACTTTCACATCACCAGGCTTACCCAAATAGGCAGATGCTGGTGGAGATTGGAAGCAGAATCAAGCAAAGTGAGTAGGGATACAAGCTAGGCTAAAGGATGGTTCCTTCAAACTTTCACTACTGACTGTCCTTATATGCAGTTTCTTCCTAACAAAATGAACAATCTCACAATGAGAGTAGCATTAAAGCCAGGTGCTAAGAAAAGTTGCATCTTGGTGAAACAGCAAAATTCCTGATGCACATCAAGCTAATGTGCTGTTCACTGCATTGCACTGGCAGGACAACATACTCCAGCAAAAAAAAAATATGGAGGAATTTGGGCAGACATTTAGTTTGGTATACAGACAATCATAAACCCACTTTGCACAAGTGACATGAAATATAGCATGATGAGGCGCATACCGTTCTCTAAACTTGCACATGGCACTGTAATGACCACTGTCATCTACCAACAGTGACTGGAATAAGCTTCATGTATCTAACAAGACCAGTGGTTGTAGAGACCATACATCTTCAGCAAAAGAAAACAAACAAACAAACATCGTATTCTTTATTAATCCCAGAGAGAAATTCAGGGCATCCACCTGGATGGATGAGGCAGCCACGGTATGGCACCAATCCCTTCACCATTCTCACACACACACACACACACACACACACACACACACACACACACACACACACACACACACACACACACCCCTAGGGCCACTTTAGAGTCTCCAATTAACCTAACTTGCATGTTTTTGACCAGTGGAAGGAAACCGGAGTACCCGGGGTAAACCCACGCAGACATGGGGGGGACACGCAAACTCCACACAGAAGGGTCACTGATGCTCAGAGAGTGGGATCAAACCCACAATGGTCAGGGGTGGAAACAATCCCATGACTTTCTTACTGTGCTGCCACTGTGCTAACCACTGCGCCACCGAGCTGCCTCAACTGATGTGTCACAAAACAAGACAGCCAAAAGGTCAGGAGGAGCTGCTTTGTTCCCGGGTAAACACGGGCCGATCAAGCCTGAACACTCAGTCACAATAAAGATGGATGGCAAATCAGAAGACAACTTCAGACACAGTTCCCTGCAGAGGGGCTGAAGTGGCCACTGAGTGATGATGCACACATCCTGTAACATTTGTACCAGCGCTGCTCCATTGTGCGATCTGTGGGCCAGAGCACATGGATGACTTGATAAGTCTAAAAAAAAGCAAATAAAAGGGGGAATGAATGGGGAGTGGAGTGAGCATTTTTCACTGTGCAGTCATTGTTTCCCCCTTCACCTCCTCCACTAGTGTCCTTGGGCTGTCGTGTCAGTTTCGCTGCTGCAGATCTGTGATGCACTGTGTTTTCCTCTAGAGGACAGTAGAGTTGCAGATAATTCAGAGGCAGACTTGGTGGGTTCAAAAGTGCTCTGTCAAGTGGATATTACTTCTGTCTCTGTTCTCTCAGCCCTACATGGTGGTGCTTAACAACCAAGTGATGTTACATTTGGCTTTCCAAATTGTCCACCAGTGCATTTGTGTTTGATTTTGTATTTATCTGAATTTTCCCATTATCGTTCTTCTTCTGACACATAGGGGGGCATGAGGAATCAGCCCACCCATGAAGCAGCTAAATCCTCAAGCCACAAGTGATGCTGATGTGTGCAAAAAGATGAAACGAAGTGCAGAGGAAGACGGAGAGTGACTCATTTTCCACAACAGCTTCTGAGAGCCTGTGTTGCTCCACATTGGGTCCGACATTGAATAAGTGGGGTCGCTGGTGTTGTGCTAGCAGTTTCCTATTAATCTGACACACAATTGGAGGCCAAAGGCTCCAGTCTTTAATTCTGCCTGATTCTTTGCTTCTGCCCTATGTCAGCACAGCGGCTTAATGCATAGGTTGCAGTGAACTTTGTATAGGTTTTGCCAACTTTGGACCACACAGAGGTGAAAACACAGAAGGACAAAGGAGTAGGAGGAGAGGACAATATAAAAAACAGCTTACCAGTCACATTTATTCCTCCTAAAGATGAGAAAATGGGAAAGCTGAAAGGATGCATTCATTCAGCGACAGTGGAGAAAGACATGAAGGCACTAGCAGCAGGCGAAGGGATCAATTTCTCCCCTAAGGGAGACATGTGGTGTCCCCACTTAAATGCAGAAAGATTGTTAGAGTGGAAGGGGGGAATTGCTGTATTTTACTCAGTGAAAGAGGGATTGATGGAAGGCACTGTTGCAGCTTAAGCATGGAGATGCACCCTGACAGCAGAGAAGCAGACATGGGCAGCGTTAAACTTGGGATGGACACAGGAGAATCAGAAAACTGCACAGGCATTTTTCCCTTCAGCACCAGAGTCCTTCACATCTAATTGCCACATTCATAAAAATGACCGCACAAGAAAAACAATCAGGTTGTTGCGTTATGTGCTCTCTGCAATAAGGTGGGTGGGCATGTATTTCTGATGGTGTCCTAGGTTATCTTTGGGACACCAACAGAGGTGTTTGATGACCGTATCACTATATCAAAACTGCTGTGACTGCATGTGCTTATCAGCCAGTGGGAATGTGACATAAAATACAGTAAAATGATTACTGGAAACACAGTCCATGAATGTCCTTGTACTGCTAACTCCATTCAATGGTGTGCAAAAAAATGACCAATAGCATTTTTTATTTAACTGAAAATAAGCAGATCCAGTCTCTGTAGGATATGGAAAATATATTACCACCAAACACTAAGGCTTATATGGACTTCATTCATTCATTCATTCATTCATTCATTCATTCATTCATTCATTCATTCATTCATCTCCAACCACTTAATCCTTTTTGGGTCTACAGGAGCTGGAGCCTAAAAACAAATATTTAAAAAAATGAGTCCAAAGTAATCTGACAGAATGGCAAGCAGACAAGAACCACGGTGGCCTGTAAGTATCTCACAGCCTGTAGGTTGATATTATTTATAACCTCCATAGGAACCAGTGAGTGCGGACACTCTATTAGCATCTTTGGTTTTCCATTCTTATGCAGTCCCTTCACCTTGAAAACTACATGACACTGACAGCCTTATCCTTGAATAACTTAAGTGTGCTAGTGGGGTGTATTCATTGTAATGGATACTGATGAACTGGCTGCCAAGCCTGTCTTCATAACGTGGTGTTTGAATACCTCCATCACGGAAAAAAAGTCAATTAAACGCCTAGTAGAACCAGGTCCAGGCATAAACAGAGCATAATACAAATGTGGGATGTTTGTTTAATACAAACACGGGCTGCTTTGCTGTCAAAGCATGTTTGATTGCACACATTCACAATGTTTGCTGTTTAAATGTCGGTGGACCTTGATAAATGAATCCCCATTGTGGCTGTTGTGTATATCTAGATGGAGAATGCAGGTCTGTGCATTGCCACTCGCATATAAACATACTGTACTGCAGCCTTATTAATATAATGGAACTGAAAGAAGTCACAGTTTATGCAAGCATCCTGCAAGTAATAAATATTATGAAAGCCTATAAAAAAGATTGACTACAGTGGACTTTATTGTGACTTATAATCTAAAAAATGTTATCATCATGAGTGAAGTAGCTTTAATTAGCTTATTATGCAAAGTACTGTGCGACTGATATGGAGTGTCTGTAAACACTTATTAAGTTTCAAGTTGAATGGATGAGAGGTTGGAGAGGGAAAATAGAAAGTGTGCAGAAGAATGAAAACAGGGCATCATGGGGTCACTAAAATGAAATTGGCTTCCCATCTCATCACTGGGGTACACATACTGCTGTCTGATGATTGAAAAAATTAAACTGTGATTAAACCTATTTTTCGACAGTTAACTCGTGTCTCTCTGTGTTGGCCCTGTGATGGACTGGCGATCTGTCCAGGGTGGACCCTGCCTCTCGCCCAAAGATGCTGGGATAGGCTCCAGCCACTCCGCGACTCGAAAAGGATTAAGCGGAAGAAGATGGATGGATGGATAACTCATGACTGTTAACTGTGGAAAAAAAAAAAAAAAACAATTGAACAATTGGAATTGAGTGTCCTGTCCTGGGGTTTTATCACTTCCTGTTCCGCTTGTCTGGGTGGTATAGCTACGCTTAGCTCTCTCTTTTCTCCAGAGGATTATAGCTTTTAATTGTTTCTTAATTGTTCTTTACTTCTTCTGTAATCTTCAGTGGGTGCTTAATAAAACTCTTGCACTTCTGTGCCCTCTCACTGTCACCTAATCACCATCTTCAGCATTCTGTTCACCGTGGTCGGTGTTTGTGTTAGCCTTGGGTTAGCAATTAGCAATGGCTACTACCTCTCCCCCTCCTTCAGTGTGCTCTTTGAGTCAGATGGTTAGCTACACTTCTGCCTCTTTTACCATAACACGTGTTGTCTTTTTGAGGTACTAGAGGTGAGGTTGAGTGATTTGGAATCCCAGCACCACTGCATTTGATACATCTCTAGTGCCAGTTAATGACGACTCACTCCTAGTCGCAGCGGAGCCTCGTAGTGCAGATCTTGCTAGCAGTTCCCCGGCACCTTCTTTGTCTGATTTTGTTTATACAGGGGAGGTCAATTGACAGCCAACCTCTCTTTTTCAACGATACCCTGTTCACACTTTGTTCTTCTATTCAGACAAAGTAGAAAGATGTTTTATACCTTGACATGATTCAACTGGCACCTGCAGTCTTCTTCAGAAAAATGTCATCTGACATTCTGTGACATGACCTGGCAGATCTGATAGATCCACTAAGTCGGTCATGCCCACCACCGTGTGATGGCCTTAGAGGAGCATCACCTTGGTTCATGGCGTTGTGGGCCCACTTCCTGATTTCAATTGCTTCTTTGATCCAGCATTTGTGTTTGTTGTCCTCTGATCTAATTATTATTTTTGCGTTGTGGTGTGGCTGTTTGTCTTGCAGTGGCTTTGAGATTTTCCAGTTATGATTTTTCCTTCTTGCACTCTTGTGAGTCATGATGGACTTTTTTGCATTTGTTTTGGTGCTCCATTTTCCGTGTTGCAAACATCCTTCCTGCTTCTCCTTCGCATGTTTTTTCCACCTGATTTGCATAGTATCTCATAAACTATATCACATTTTGTTTGATCCGAAACAGCTGGGACAGGGCATGTTTACCACTGTGTTACATCATCTTTCCTTTTAACACTCAATAAACAATTAGGAAGTGAGGACACTGTTGAAGCTTTGTAAGTGGAATTCTTTCCCGCTCTTGCTGGATGTCTGACTTCAGGTGCTGAACAGTTCGGGTCTCCATTGTATTTTGTGCTTCGTAATGTGCCACACATTTTCAGTGGGAGACCAATCTAGTATCGCATTCCAGTTACATGCAGTCAGGGTAGGCAGGTGAGGCTGCGATTAAGAGGCTGTGTAGGACCATTGACCCAGTGACAGGGGACATGCTTGAGCACCGTAAGCACAGGTTTTTTTTAAAAATAAAAGAAGATAAGGACAATTTCAACAAAGTCACAGTGGTTTTGTTCCAGAAGGATGGGTAAATTTACTTCATTTACAAGTAAAGGTACGACCATGCATGCATAGCAGTTGTAAATACTACTAATAATTTGTAATAATTATTGCTCGAACAACAAACCCTGGATCAACCCTGAGATAAAAACACTTCTGAGAGAGAAGAAGAGGATCTTCAGGTCGGGGAACAGGGAGGTGCTGAAGTCCGTACAGAGGGAGCTGAGGAGGAAGATCAGAGAAGGCAAGGACAGCTTCAGGAAGAAGATGGAGGACAAGCTGCAACAGAGCGACATCAGCGGGGCCTGGAGAAACCTTAAAACCATCTCTGGGCTCCAGAATACCTCCTCCCAGGCCACGGGGGGGGCAGGGAGTGGGCGAACAATCTGAACCTGTTTTTTAATAGGTTTGACCAACCACCCTCCCCCCCGACTGCACACCAACCACTGCTGCCTCTAAAGTCATTGAGACCTGCTGTCCGCACCCCACTCCACCAACACCCCCCCACTCCCAGCACACAGCCCCCCAACCTGACCCTCACTAAGACCCAGGTGAGGACGGAGCTGAGGAAGATCAAGGCGAGGAAGGCCTCGGGACCGGATGGCATCAGCGTGAAGCTCCTCAAGTCCTGTGCAGACCAACTGTGTGGGATTGTGGAGCACATCTTCAACCTGAGCCTGAAGCTGGGGAGGGTACCACAGTTGTGGAAAACATCTTGTGTGGCACCTGTACCAAAGACTTCCCACCCCAAAGACCTGAACAGCTACAGGCCAGTGGCCCTGACGTCTCACATGATGAAGACCCTGGGGAGACTGCTCCTTGCTCACCTCCGCCCCCTGGTGGGACCAGCGATAGATCCACTCCAGTTCGCCTACCAGCATGGTATTGGGGTGGAGGATGCAGTGATATTCCTCCTTCACCGTTCCCTGTCCCACCTGGAGAAGCCCAGGAACGCGGTGAGGATCATGTTCTTTGACTTCTCCAGTGCTTTCAACACCATCCAACCGATGATCCTGAAGGACAAGCTGCTGTGCGCAGGGGTGGATCAGCACCTGTCATCATGGATCCTGGACTACCTCACTAACTGGCCTCAGTTTGTGAGAACCCGAGATTGTGTGTCTGACACGATCATCGGCAGTACAGGGGCCCCCCAGGGAACGGTTTTGGCTCCCTTCCTGTTCACCCTTTATACTGCGGACTTCTCACACAACACAACAAACTGCCATCTACAGAAGTTCTCTGACGACTCTGCAATCGTCGGTCTCATCTCCAACGGAGATGAAGCTGAGTACAGAGGACTTATCTAGGACTTCGTGGACTGCTGCCATCGGAACTGCCTCCAGATCAATGCGAGGAAAACTAAGGAGCTGGTGGTGGACTGCCGCAGGCAAGGACAACCCCTCACAGCACCAGTAAACATCCAGGGAACAGACATTGAGATGGTGACATCATACAAGTACCTGAGTGTTCATCTGAACAATAAACTAGACTGGTCACACAATACCAACGCACTCTACATGAAGGGACAGCGCAGGCTGTTCCTACTGAGGAGGCTCAGGTCTTTTGGTGTACAAGGGGTGCTCCTGAAGACATTCTATGACACGGTGGTGGCATCAGCCATCACTTTTGGAGTGGTCTGCTGGGGCAACGGCATTACAGCAGCCGATAGGAAGAGACTGAACAAACTGATCAAGAAAGCTAGCTCTGTCCTGGGACAGCGCCTTGACCCAATGGAGGAGATAGGAGAGAGGAGGATGGTGGCTAAACTGTCATCTCTGCTGGAGTCCGAGTCCCACCCTATGCAGGACATACTGGACACACTGAGGAGCTCATTTAGCAGTAGACTACATCATCCTAGATGCGTGACTGAGGTTTCGCAGGTCCTTCCTACCTACGGCTGTCAGAATGTACAACCTAAGCAGGGCTGCTCACAGAGATAGCAAAAAAACGTGACGACCTAATAGTATTGAATGCAAAAGACGCAACAGACTTACACAAATGGTCCCCTCCAGTATACAACTAGGACAATATCAGTCGCTACGGAGGGTGACAATATGTATGGGTACATATTCATACCATGAAGGGTAACTAAATAGACGGTTATGCTGTTTATTGCACCTAGCTACAATGCTCCGCACTGTGTATATATATTTATATATTTATGTGTACATACGTATATTCACTGCTCTTATTTTCTTATCTTCTAAATTATTGCTCTGAGTGTTGCTATCCCTGTGCTGTTGCAATCCTGGAATTTCCCCATTGTGGGACTAATAAAGGCTTATCTTATCTTACCTTATCTTATCTTACCGGAGTGGTGGCTCAGTTGGTAGAGCATCCGCCCCACACCCGGGAGGCAGGGGTTCAAATCCCGGCCGGGTCATGCCGAAGACCATATAAAAGTGGAACTTCCTGCCATCCAGCTTGGTGCTCAGCAATAATGGAATGGAGGAGGGAAATCTGTGGCGGCGCCTTGCATGGCAGCGGCCCTCTGATTCTACACTGGGGTGTGTGTGATTGACACTGTAGATAGGTAAAGCACAATCTCGTTCTACTATACATGATTGGTTGTACGGTTGAATGACAATAAGGGTGATTTAATTTAATTAAATTAATTAATTGATCTTATCTTAAGGAGTGTAACTTGTGGAGCTGCAACACACAGAGAGATGCAGCTCTCTGGGCTATAATTTACATTATTCCTTGGCCAAAAACAAAGTATAATGAATTTTGTGCCCCCCAAAACTTGTTTATAAAATAACTTAGCAGTATACTTGTAGTAACTGAGGGTTTTTGCATGTTGTTTATACTCAAGGAGAGTTATAAAATGGAAACATGGACTTTTATTACTGCTTTTTTGTGTATTCCATTAAGAGGTAACTCACTAAAATACCTTACAGTTGTTCTGTTAATTTTTTTTTTTACAAAATACGATTTGTAAATCTGACTCTGAAAGCATCACAGCTTCAGCATTCATGAACCTCACTGCACATCACTGCCACACACTTTTACTGTGAAGCCACACTTTTGTAACACGTGAAGAATGTGGCTTGGCATTGTCTTACTGAAATGAGCAGGGACGTCGTTGAAAAAGACGCTGCTTGGATGGCAGCATATGTTGCTCCAAAACCTGTATGTACCTTTCAGCAGTAATGGCGCCTTCACAGATGTGCAAGTTATCCGTACCATGGGCACTAACACACACCCATACCATGACAGATGCTGGCTTTTTAACTTTGCATTGATAACAATCTGGGTGGTCCTTTTTGTTTTTAGCCAAATCTTGCTTGACTAAAAATGTCTCCTGCAGACATGAAATGTCACATTCTTCCAGCAGACTGTCAACAACTATACGTCAAGCTTTATCCCCTGCACTCTGTCGCATACACAGGCCACGACAGTTGTAAGACAAGATCCGGATGGACATTATACTGATGGGTTAACACTGCAGGGTTCATTTATCTCTCCTGCTGGAGGCACAACATTTGGCCGGAAAGTAGCGGCCTTGCACAGCTCATAATAATGCCTGACCAGAGCCCCCTCAGGCCAGTGCTCCAAAGTGTGTATCTCATGAACATCAGTACATTCAGCAGTCACTTTAAAAGACCCAGACCTACTGCGTGCATTATCAATCTTTTGACAGGTGACATCCCTGTTAAGTTTCCCTTTAAGATATGCAGAAAGCATCTCTGCATCCAGATCTGGGGAAGATTTGGTGGCAAATGCACTCACTAATTTAGTCCTTAATTTAGTCTTGGCTGCACGGTGGCACAGTGGTTAGCACTGCGGCAGCACAGTTTACCCTTGGCCGGGGGATTGTGGGGATCGTGGGATCGTGGGTTCGATCCCAGCCACCGGCCAACAGTGATCTGTGTGGAGTTTGCATGTTCTCCCCGTGTTGCGTGGGTTTACTCCGGGATTTCTCCGGTTTCCTCCCACATGCCAAAAACATGCATGTTAGGTTAATTGGCTGTTCTAAATTGTCCCTAGATATCTGTTTCCTATAGGCCCTTAGAATAGAGGGTTAGTATTAATGAAAGCGCTTTGAGTGGTCTTTGTGACTAGAAAAGCGCTATATAAGTGCAGGTTAGTTAGTTAGTTAGTTAGTTAGTCTTAACAGTTTTTATAGTACTCACAGCTCCAGTGCCTATGATAGATACAGGTCTGTTTCTCTTACGTCCAGAGGCAGCAGCATGCACACCTGAACCTGCAGCAACATTCTGCAGCTTTTGCCGAGGCTGACCTTTCCTCACAACTTTATTCCATCATGGAGAGCCAGTGGAAGACACTGACCCAGCTTGATCCTTCCTCATCGTAGCACTCCTGTTTTGTCCAGAGGCTGTAATCACAGCCCCATCCCGTCTGCATGGAAAAGATCCGTGAAAAGACACTGACACGTCACTCACTCCAGCACTCAAGTCCGGCACATAAAAAGCATAAAAACATTAACTTCACATGTATGTATCTTCTTCACACTAAACTACCATTCAAGTTTTACTTAATCTATTGTTTCTGTTAAGGTTTATCATCATATTCTAGTTATGACATCTTAAACCCAATTCATGGTGGCAAAAATGCATTGCTATGCAAACGAGCGCAGTGGACGCATTTATGCACAAACCTACGCAGAGGGTGAGCACTGACTGAGCAAATGCAGCCCCCCAAAAAGTGAACACACGTGCAAGTACACAAATGGTCACAGTGAACTGTGCATGCACCCGGAAACTCCCACCAGAGGGAAGTACTGAGCAATCCGCCAACATTGGGTGAACAAATGTCCGTCTTTTTGCCCATCTGCTTTCTTCCTCTGTCACTAAACAGCAAAAGCTCCTGTTCATCTCAACTGTCATTATATTCACGTACCTCCATCGCTTCCGCCATTTAAAACATCTGCCACAACGCTCTTCTTTTGTGTTTGGATTGCAGCTGTTCAAATCAGCTTGGTGGTTCTTGCCTGCCGCTCACAGTACGGGCATGTGAACTGCAGATTATTACCTCCGCCAAAGGGGGAGGTTATGTGATCATCCGCGTTGGTTTGTCTGTTTGTTTGTCTGTCTGTTTGTCTGTTAGCAAGATAACTCAAAAAGTTATGGACGGATTTTCATAAAATTTTCACACATTGTCAGAAATGGGGTATCCTACAGATGATTACATTTTGGTGGTGATCCGGATCACCGTCCACAAGAAAACCGCCATTACGCAAAATGCCATTTTCGTGAATAACTACTGAACCACTAATCCTACCATTGTCAATCCAATTGCTAGTCATATGTTTTCATGGTCAAGGAATCTGAAAACGTACACACAAACACTCTATGGGAGGAACTATGGCCACCATTACGGAAAATGCCATTTTTGTGAATAACTACTGAACCACTGCTTGTCATATGTTTTCATGGTCAAGGAATCTGAAAGCATACACACAAACACTCTATGGGGGGAACTGTGGCCGCCATTACGGAAAATGACATTTTCGTGAATAACTACTGAACCACTAATCCTATCATTGTCAATCCAATTGCTAGTCATATGTTTTCATGGTCAAGGAATCTGAAAACGTACACACAAACACTGTATGGGGGGAACTGTGGCCGCCATTACGGAAAATGCCATTTTCGTGAATAACTACTGAACCACTAATCCTATCATTGTCAATCCAATTGCTAGTCATATGTTTTCATGGTCAAGGAATCTGAAAACGTACACACAAACACTGTATGGGAGGAACTGTGGCCGCCATTACGGAAAATGCCATTTTCGTGAATAACTACTGAACCACTAATCCTATCATTGTCAATCCAATTGCTAGTCATATCTTTTCATGGTCAAGGAATCTGAAAACGTACACACAAACACTCTATGGGAGGAACTATGGCCACCATTACGGAAAATGCCATTTTTTGTGAATAACTACTGAACCACTGCTTGTCATATGTTTTCATGATCAAGGAATCTGAAGACTGTATGGGGGGAACTGCGCCGCTTGGCGGAGGTCTGCGCTCTCCGAGTGCTTTTCTAGTTATTATTATTTTATTATTTTATTATTTCTGTTAAGGTTTATCGCCACATTCTAACTATGACAACTTAAATAACAACACATTTGGCATGGCTGTTCCCTTCACAGGACAGTGTCAGCAAATGCTGATGACTGAGGAGCCCTAAAAGTTACTAATGTAGCCTCAGTGTTAAAGCATCAGTTGACACTGTAGTACAACAGGGACGGAGTAACACACAGTAAATTGACAGTCTAAGGAGATAATACTTATTTTCCAACATTCAACATTTCCCATCAGCCCTTGCAGCTGCATTTTTTGAGAGAGATTTAAAAGTATCCATCTTCATTTGGTGATTATGGTTATGACTTTGAAATTACAAATGATAATGTTCAAATTTACTGAAAGAAACTAGTGTTTTTTTCAGTACGTTTAAATTGCTTGAGTCAACTTGAGATCTTTAATCTGAACTTCAGATTACCAAATCTAGCCTGTTTTCTTCTTAAAGTGTACCAGACTGGTGCACTGCCATGAAACATCTTCCTCTGCTTTACAAAAATAGGGACTCCTAAACACAATGTTGCGTAGGGCCCCCAAAAGCAGAAAAATTAAAAAAAAAAAATTACTGTAATTATGCCATTATCAAAGTAGTTGATTCTGTGCGTTGACTAAACAAGGATTACAGGAGTGCAATTCATTATGTTGTGGGACACATATGTATCACTTTAAGCTTCACATCTCAGAGTAGAACAAAGAACTGGGTCTCCTTGGAGATAACCGGAGGATGTGAAAATTTAGTATTTGGTATGCAACAGACGGCCTTGGGGGATTTCTTGGTCTGCCAGAGACTATGAGGAGGATGTTATAGGATTTAAGGAAAGATGCATTGTTACTTGTGATTAAATGCAATGTGACTGTGAGCTTTGAAGGTCCTGGATATATAAAGGACGAATGTCTGTGTTTTTCCTCTTTCTGCTTTGCTGATGTTGGAAGATGTGAATAAACTTGACTCGTGAGATAAACTCTGCCTCGTCATTTTCACATTTCCACACTGGTGACCCTAAGACGTATCATGGATGAAAGAAATTCCCCCGGGCCAGCTGAGTCAGGAGCTCCCAGCCAAGCGTATGCCGCTAAGGTCCAGCTACCGGACTTTGGCAGGACAACCCGCGCTCCTGGTTCCACTTGGTCGAAGCACAGTTCGCCCTCCGGGGATAACGGTAGATGACACGAAGTTCTACCATGTGATTGCAAAGCTCGACAACCGCACGGCTCGGCATGTGGAGAGCCTATTGGAGCGGCCACCGGCCAACGACAAATACAGCGGGTTGAAGGCTGCACTTATCCAGCGCTTCACTCTCTCAGTCGAGGAGAGAGTGGAGAGGCTCGACTTGGGAGATGGCACGCCCATTGACCTGATGGAGAACATGCTGAGGTTTAGGGGCTCAGACGACGACGACTTCATCTTCACCCACATTTTCCTCAGGACCCTACCGTCGGCCACGAGAGCAACCCTGGCCAGTTCGCCGCTGTTGGCCCAGCGGGACTTCCGCGCGCTGGCCCAGGAGGCGCACCGGATTCTCAACGCCAGCAAACAGCGCGCGGCCACCGCGGCAGCGACGGAGTTTGGCACGACGGCCGGAGATGGCGGGGGGCCAGAGACGGCGGTAGCAGAACCACCGACGACGGCGGCAGCGGGGGCCAAGGATCGCAGAGAAGACACCCTCTGTTTCTACCATCGCCGCTTTGCAGAGAAGGCACGCAAATGTATACCACCGTGCCAGTTCAAGCGCTTGGGAAACGCCAAGACCGGGGGTCGGTAGCAGCTGCGGCCCTCAGGGAGGAGAACAAGCTGCTCTACTTGAAGGATGCGCGCTCGGGGAGGCATTTCCTCGTGGACACACGCTCCCAGTTGAGTTTCATCACACCTTCCTCCGCTGACCGGCTGGCGGTTTCCAGAGGTCCCGGGGTGTCAGCAGCGAACGGCTCGGAGATTAAGACCTTTGGTGAGAGGACTCTGCTTCTGTCCCTACATGGCTGTACATTTGAGTGGACTTTTGTCATAGCTGCAGTGAATTTCAATATGTTGGGGGCTGATTTTCTGTGCTCACATGGTTTGTTGGTTGATCTTGCTAACAGGCGCCTAGTTAATGCACTTTCTTTTTATTCTATTCCCTGTACAGCCCGAGTGGCCCCGCCAACAGCACAAGCCAACGTCACAGCTGCAAGCGGTAAGTTCCACACACTGCTCACTCAGTTCCCAGCACTCACGGTTCCCACATTTTCAGCAGCCGTTGCTAAACATGGGGTGGAACATTTTATTACTACCACCAGACCGCCCGTTTTTGCAAAAGCTCGGCGCTTGGATTCAGCTAAACTGACCATAGCGCGCGAGGAGTTCGCCAACCTGGAAAGGTTGGGCATCATCAGGCGTTCGAACAGCCCATGGACTTCCCCGCTTCACATGGTCCCGAAAGCTGACGGCTCGTGGCGACCTTGCGGAGATTTCTGCAGGTTGAACAACGCCACAGCGCACGACCGCTACCCAATCCCGCATATCCAAGATTTTTCCGTTCATTTAGCGGGGGCGCGCGTTTTTTCTAAGATAGACTTGGTCCGCGGTTACCAACCAAGTCCCAGTGCGCGCTGAGGACATACCCAAAACAGCGGTAATAACTCCTTTTGGTCTATTCGAGTTTTTGCGCATGCCATTTGGGCTTAAAGGCGCTGCACAGACGTTCCAACGCATGATGGACGTGGTGTTGCGCGATCTCCCCTTCGTATTCGTCTACCTGGACGACATCTTAGTAGCCAGCGCGTCCGAAGATGAACACGAAAACCACCTCACGGCAGTTTTCCGGAGGTTGGGAGAGCACGGTTTAATAATCAACCCAGTGAAGTGTCAGTTCGGGGTGACGCAGATTGATTTTTTGGGGGCATCGCGTCTCTCCAGATGGAGCGGTTCCGCTGCCTGACAAAGTGTGCGCGGTAGCAAATTTTCCCCAGCCACAAACGGTCAAGGCGTTACAGGAGTTTTTGGGAATGGTGAATTTTTATAACCGTTTCCTCCCCCGCGCAGCGCAGCTCATGCAACCATTCTATGCCGCACTCAAAAAACAAAAACCCACAAATAAGATCGAATGGTCTCCGGAGCGAGAGCGAGCATTCTCGGAGGTCAAAACAGCCCTGGCAAACACTGCGTTGTTAGCACATCCAGACCCAACGGCTGCATAGCGCTCACTACTGACGCGTCAGATGTGGCCATAGGGGCGGTCGTGGAGCAGCATGTAGCCGGGGCTTGGCAGCCGCTCGCCTTTTTCAGCAGGACTTTGCGCGATAGTGAACGAAAATACAGGGCATTCGACAGGGAGTTGTTAGCTCTCCACTTGGCCATTTGCCACTTCCAGTTCTGGCTGGAGGGACGTCGTTTCACCGCGTTTGTTGACCAGAAGCCGCTGACATTCGCGATGGCCAAGGTTTCAGAACCATGGTCGGGCCGGCAGCAAAGACAGCTGGCCGCCATCTCAGAGTTTACTACCGATATTCAGCACGTGGTGGGTAAACTGAATGTAGTGGCAGACTGTCTCTCGCGCGCCGTGGCGGCCCCAGTCCGCGTAGGGATAGATTATGCAGCCATGGCCGCGGATCAGGTTAGCGGCGCGGACGTGCGCGCACTCCAGTCTGGACCAACAGGGTTAAGGCTGGAGAACAGGGTGCTGCAAGACGGTATGCCCCCCCTAATCTGCGATGTCTCCATTGGGCGACCACGTCCTGTGGTACTGGCCGCGTGGCGCCGCCGCGTTTTTGACTCAATTCATTCTCTGGCGCACCCGGGAGTGCGCGCGTCGGTCAAAATGGTAGGAGAGAAATTTGTATGGCCGAGCCTGCGCAAACAAGTTAAGGAGTGGGCAGCAGCCTGCATGGCGTGTCAACGACCCAAGGTACACAGACACACGAGAGCTCCCTTGGAGCCGTTTCACATCCTGGCTAAGAGGTTCGATCATGTTCACGTGGACCTCGTAGGCCCCCTCCCGCCGTCACAGTGGTGCACACACCTTCTGACAATGGTGGACCGCACCACACGCTGGCCGGAAGTGGTCCCACTGGCGTCAACCACAGCTGAGGAGGTGGCGCGCGCGTTTTTAACAGCATGGGTAGCGTGCTTTGGAGTCCCGTCGGACATTACGTCCGACAGAGGTCCTCAATTTGTTTCCGACCTTTGGTCAGCAATGGCCCGCAGCCTGGGGGTAACGATCCACCGCACAACCGTGTACAATCCGCAGGCTAATGGGTTATGCGAACGTTTTCATAGGTCATTGAAAGCGGCTCTCAAAGCGTCGCTGACAGATGCAAATTGGGTGGACAGGCTACCGTGGGTTTTATTGGGGTTGCGTTCTGCACCTACAGAGGACTTAGAAGCCTCCCTGGCTGAGCTAGTTTTTGCGCAGCCACTTCGGCTGCCTGGGGAGTTTCTCCCAGATAATCCTGCGCCAGATAGCTCCCCGTCTCAGCGGATGCAGCGTGGCACGGAATTGGGCACGCTGCCTGGCTCCTTTCACCACAGTTTTCCGCACGTTTTTGTGCCTAAGGCTTTGAAAAATGCGGAGTTTGTTTTTGTCAGACACGATGCCCATCGCCCACCGCTGCAACCACCTTATGATGGACCATTTAGAGTGCTGGAAACAGGGAACAAGCATTTTTTGCTAGATTTGGGGGGCAGGAAGGAAAAGATTGGAATAAACAGGCTCAAACCCGCCTTTGTGGTGGCGGACGAGGATGTGCTGTTGGCCAGGGCTCCTCGGCGCGGCAGACCCCCTCGGGGACATTCCCCAGAACACCTACAGGGAGTGACAAACAGTTCTCACCCCCAGACAGCAGCTCCCCAGCAGGATGGCGCCGCAGAAGTGGCGAAGCCCGCTTACAGCAGATACGGGAGGAGACTGAGGCCCAAGCAGCATGTGGGTTAATGTGTAATGATTTTATCATGACATGCAGACTGTTATTCTGTTGTTCCATCTTAGATGTTTGGGGGGGGGGGTCATGTGGGACACATATGTATCACTTTAAGCTTCACATCTCAGAGTAGAACAAAGAACTGGGATAACAGGAGATAACTTGGAGATAACAGGAGGATGTGAAAATTTAGTCTTTGGTATGCAAGAGACGGCCTTGGGGGATTTCCTGGTCTGCCAGAGACTATGAGGAGGATGTTATAGGATTTAAGGAAAGATGAATTGTTACTTGTGATTAAATGCAATGTGACTGTGAGCTTTGAAGGTCCTGAATATATAAAGGACGAATGTCTGTGTTTTTCCTCTTTCTGCTTTGCTGATGTTGGAAGATGTGAATAAACCTGACTCGTGAGATAAACTCTGCCTCGTCATTTTCACATTTCCATAATGTCAGTTTAACGAAAAATAAAACTAGCTAGATTATTGGTTTTGTTGCCGCACAGCCTGATAATTTCAAACCCTGAATTAAAAAAAAAATGTCAGCAGTTATTTTATAGCAATAATGAAGTGAACTCAGATGAAATGAGTAAATGCATCAATCTAGAATTATGTCATCAATACTTAAAATGCCCCCAAAATGCAAGTATGACAAATCTGTATTTTTGACCAAGGTTAAATTTGTAGAAATGAGGGACTCCAATTTTTTTTGAAGGATTATTTACTTGCTTCTTTTATTAAGTAGAACTGTTAGGTTTTACGGTGTATAGGAACTAGGAACCAGTTTAACATGAACTCCACTATTGGTGTGTCTCCACTGAAGGAAACGTTCCTATTAGGGACATTTTTGGGAACTCAAAGGGGCTAAAATACGTCCCCTGCCATGAAGTAGGACTTTAGTACTTGGGTGGGGTTTGTGATGAAGTCTGTGCTGTGTCTATATAACTCAGCTTCACAGCGTCCATGCCCACACTCTCTGTGACAGGGCTGGATGAGTGCTCTTCTGTGTGGATCCACACTCCCAACTGAGAGCTGATGCCCTCCACACCTCTTGTGATCTGTGGTCGTGCAGCTTGAATAACTGCTTCTCTTCACAGTCAAATAATGGCGATGAGTGAGTTTGATGCACTCCTCCCTAGACTCGTTTCATGCATGATCGCATCTGTAAAATTTCAGCATACCTTAAACGGTGCAGCGTATTTAATTTGGTGTGCAAAACTTTCACATATTTATGTCATGACTAAAACCTGTGGAGACCAGAGGCTCCTATCCCTACAACTGAGACGCAGTGGATGAGAGGACCAGCAACAGGAATGGTACTTACCACATTTCCTGTCCTCTGAGCTTTACCCATAGTTCCTATAGTGGCAGCAGGGATCATTACAAAAGTTTTCAGCTCACGTTTTCTTAAAAAAATAAAGCCAAGTCCCAGTTCATGGATAGATCAGCCAGTTATAGTGCTGTGTTCCAGAGGTGTTGCTCTGTTGGTAACATTCCATCTTCATTTCATCCATTTTCATTTCATTTTGTTGGTTTATTTAAAGGGATATTGCTCATCAATTGACAGAAGTAGAGTTCTGTAAATGAGCAAGAGTTAGCTAAAAAACTAGTTTTCATCTGTCATTGTCCCACTTCCTCTTTTCTTTTTGTTTCTGTTTACCTTAATGCCATCTAATACTACACTGTGCTCTAATTTCCTGCACCATGTAAACCTTTTCCAATCAACCTATGCTGGAAGGCTTTATAACAAACTATGCCCCTACTGGTCATGGTCTGGGCATGGTCCTCGGACCATGCCTACACTTTAAGTTATTTTGATATCTTTGTGTTTTCCCTCATTATTGTTTGCATTTACTGTGTTCTTTGTTTTGTTCTTGGTGATTATTATTTTTATTATTATCATTCCTATTGACTGTCCTTTGTGTTCCCCGGTGTGTAGTCACGCTGTGTCCTCTCCTTAGTGTCATTATTGTGGTCTTTGTGTTTCCCTGGTTGGTATGTTGATTATTATTTGTACTGCGTCTTCTGCGTTTCCGCTGGTCCACTGTGCTCACCCCGTTTGTTTCAATTGTCATTAGTCTGGGTCTTGTGCGCATGTTTGTTTACCTGTTGTTGTAAGCTCCTCATGTTTTCCACACCTGCAGACTCATTCCCTCATGCGTTACCATTTAGCCCTTGATTGTTCGCCAGCTGTCCTGCATCTGTAATCATTAATCTCCCTGTATATGTCAGTCTGTGACTGTGCTCTGTGTTGGGTGATTGTCTTTTCCTCCTGTCATGCTCCCAGTGCATGCTGATAGTTTCCTCCATGAATCTAGTTTGCTGTATGTTTTCCAGCTAATTCAGGCCCCTTTGCTGCGCCTTTGTTTTGTTTCTTTGAGTTTTTTGTTAATAAATAATCTTCTGCACCGAAGTCCTGCCTGCACCCTGGTTCCTATCTAACCTCCTACACCTGCCGAAGGCAGTATATGACACCTAACAATTCTTTATACTGCTCTTTTACCTGATAGGAAGTCAGTGCATACATCAGATTCAACTGAAGATGCATTTTTTTTCCCTCTTTTAAGTTGCTGCTGGGCATGGTTCTTTTACCAAAAGCAAAGATCATGTATTGTGGTGATACTAGTATTTATGATGGCATTTTAAGCATGTGTTCATGGTATTACATTCTTTAGAATGTTACACAAGGTATTTCAAAGCAAAACATGTTTGATATGTCAGCAATGATAATACAGCATTTCTCAAACTTCAAGATGATGATTAAATATCTATTACAGATGTGCCTTAAGCCAAGTTCAGGTGACATAATTTGAAACTTGTCAGATCTGACTCCCAAACCTGACTTTTCTGTATCTGAGTCCTGAAGTAATAATGAGTTTATACTACATGATTCAGTGGTGACTGAGGGTTTCATAAAACAGGATTTACTCTGACTGGTTCTCTGATCTACAATACTCTGACATGAAAAGATATGCAAATTATCTCATAGGAAACAGGGGAGTTAAATTACATGCCAGACAAAATCAAGCATTAGGAGTTATTTGACCTATAATTTGTAAAAGTTTGAAATTTAAAAAAAAAGACCTGGGTCTGCACTTTTTCTGGGTGAAAGTGCAGTAAAAGATGCAATTTCATGCAACAACAAAAATGCAAGGGAAAAAAAAATCACAAATTTAGAAGAATAAAACCCCACATTTAGAGGAAAGAAAGTAAGAGAAAATATAATGCAAGCATCCAAGTACAGTAGGCCTATCCCTTGGCTAGTGAAAGGGCTAAGAGGCTAATACTTTTGTATAACTACTAGCCACAGTTGCTGAGGACCATAAAAGTCCTATAAAGACTTAAGAAGACAATATTATAAATCAGAAACATACACATCACAATAACATTGGTTTTGGGTTACTTAGACAATGTAAGATGAACTTTAGAAATAGAAACACAACCACAAGAGGATGTTTCTATAATGCAGAAAGGTTAGTGTTAGAAAGCTGCATTAAGCTACAATCACAAAGATTCTTACAAACAGTGGATTCCCAAGAATCTCCCAGTTCTTACAAATTCTGGAGTTTGCAGACATATTGTGGAGGGGGCAGAGTTTCTTACAGCTGTCGTTCAATTTGCAAGAGCAACTTGAGGCATTCTTGAGAAATGAGGTACTGTTCTGTGGTAGAGTTCTTACGTTCTTCCTTAGGGTGCCTTGGGATCTTCCTACAGCATACAAAAAATGTCGTGCAACTCACAGCAATTTCAAGTCATTGGTAGGAAGATCTTACGGCTTTTGGTACATTTTGTCGGCACAAATGTGGCAAGAATGACATACTTCCACCTTATGAGTGCCTCACTATTGCCTTATGCATGTTGTATGAATCTCCATCCAAACAGGGATTCATACGACGTTTCCTACGACCACTGTAAGGGGCCCTCAAGAACAACAAGGTATTCTTGAGGCATACTTACAGCCAACATCTTGTGTGGTTCTTCCATTGTTCCTATGGCATTCGTACAGCCGCCCTATGATGATGAGTTTTCGTGGGGCGTTCGCAGAAATCTTGGACAAGACTATCAACCTGGCCATGAACTTGTGAATGGTCTGTGAATGCTGGATTCTCCTATGGCCACCTTAAGAAGGCCATACAAAAACAAAAACCGTTTGTATGGTGTTTGCAGCCATTCGTAAAGGTATTTGTAACTGTAGCTTTAGTTGAAGTATCACACTAAATATGGGCAAAGGTATGAAAACTCTAATTTGGCTAAACAGTAGTTTTTTGCAATCATTTTGTTTTAAGCTCAAAGTAACAACCCGTTGACCACAATATCTAACCACTGCAGAGCTGAAATAAATCTCCTTCCTGTCACATCACTTGGACATCTCCAAAATCAAAGCCATTTCCAACACAGAAGCATTACCATTTCTACAGATTAGAAAGTCTGGTAGTCCATATGTCACCTTTCAGAGTTATAAATATGCATTTCACATATATTGGATTGGTGTTAAAATATCTGCTAGATTACTGACTGAAGGAGCTTCAAAGATTTTCTCAACTGGTGTTTGAATTCATTCCCTCCTTCCACATTATATGCAGTGCACTGTAATAGTACTAACTGTACTAGCTGAGCTATAATAAGCACAAGGATCAGCTCATATCCCCATCATCCTAAAAGCAAAGTAAATCAACCTTTCAAAACTCTGTAAAAATATAATGAAACAGATTGACAGATTCATGAATGGTTATCTTTATTAGAAATTGTCATAAGCTGGAGTGTTAAAAGGGAGGGGGTAAACATGAAGACATACTGGTTAATGAACTTGATGAAACCCCTTCAACATTCTGGCCAGTTTCCCTAAAATTGCATAAAAATAACAGCCTCTGTGAATGAAAAGCTATTGTTCAACCCTTTGTAGTATATTCATGGGACTGGTCTCATTCAAAAGAAAACTATTTTTAACAAAACGGTCAGAATCACTCTAAGTGCTTCTGCCACTGAGTAACAATGGTCTGAACACACTGAATTTGAAAAAAAATATAAAGTTCCCATCCGTTTTTTTTTTTTTTAATAGATACAGTACAACCCCAATTCCAATGAAGTTGGGATGTTGTGTAAAATCTAAATAAAAATAAAATAGAATGATTTGAAAATCATTTTCAGTCTATATTCAGTTGAATACACTACAAAGACAAGGTATATAATATTCAAACTGATAACCTTTATTGTTTTGTTGCAAATATTCACTCATTTTTTAATTTGATGCTTGCAGCACACAAAAACACCTTTATGGAACATTCCACAGATGAAAAGGTTCCCCAAAAAGCTCAGTCGGTCACAAGCAAGAATGGGGCGAGGTTCACCACTTTGTGAACAACTGCGTGGGCAAATAGTCCAACAATTTCAGAACAATGGTTCTCAAGGCCCCCTCATGGATCGTCACCTTATCGTGGTGGGGGGGTTTGCGTGCCCCAGTGATCCCAGGAGCTATGTTGTCCGGGGCAATTTGCCTCTGATAGGGTCTCCCAAGACAAACTGGTCCTGGGTGAAGGGCCAGACGAAGAACGATCCAACAGACTCTCATGATAAATTGTATATCAAGGATTCAGTGTACCCCGCCCGGTATGGGGTTACCGGGGCCCCACCCTGGAGCCAGGCCTGGGGGAGGGGCTCGAAGGCTAGCGTCTGGTGGCCGGGTTTCCACCCATGGGACCCGGCCGGGCTCAGCCCGAAGGAGTTACATGGGTCCGCCCTCCAGTAGGTTCACCACCTGCAGGAGGGATCATGGAAGTCCGGTGCTATGTGGATTAGGTGGCAGTCAAAGGCGGAGACCTTGGCGGACTGATCCCAAGCTTTCTAAACTGGCTTTTGGTACGTGGAATGTCACCTCTCTGGTGGGGAAGGAGCCTGAGCTGGTGTACGAGATTGAGCGATACCGGCTAGATATAGTTGGCCTCACCTCAACACACAGCTCCGGTTCCGGAACCAGTCTCCTGGAGAGGGGCTGGAGCTTGGCCTTTTCTGGAGTTGCCCCGGGCGAGAGGCGACGAGCAGGGGTAGGTATTCTTGTATCGCCCCACCTTGCTGCCTCTATATTGGAGTTTTCCCCGGTGGACGAAAGGGTTGCTTCCCTGCGCCTTCGGGTTGGGAAACGGGTCCTGACCATCATTTGTGCCTATGCACCAAATGATGTTTCAGAGTACCCACCCTTTTTGGAGTCTGTGACTGGGGTGCTGGAGGGTGCTCCTCCTGGAGACTCCATTGTCCTACTGGGGGACTTCAATGCGCACGTGGGCAACGACAGTGAAACCTGGAGGGGGGTGATTGGGAGGAACGGCCTGCCCGATCTGAACCCGAGTGGTGTTCAGTTATTGGACTTCTGTGCTAACCACAGTCTGTCTATAACGAACACCATGTTCAAGCATAAGGGTGTCCATATGTGCACCTGGCACCAGGACACCCTAGGCCGCAGGTCGATGATCGATTTTGTTATCGTATCATCAGACCTGCGACCGTATGTCTTGGACACCCGAGTAAAGAGAGGTGCAGAGCTGTCAACTGATCACCACCTGGTGGTGAGTTGGATCCGATGGCAGGGGAGGAAGCCATTCAGACCTGGTAGACCCAAACGTATAGTGAGGGTGTGCTGGGAGCGTCTGGCTGAGGCCCCTGTCCGGGAGGTCTTCAACTCCCACCTCCGGAAGAACTTCAACCACATTCCGAGGGAGTCTGGAGACATGGAGTCTGAATGGGCCATGTTCTCCACCTCTGTTGTTGAAGCGGCAGCCCAGAGCTGCGGCCGCAAGGTGGCCGGTGCATCTCGTGGTGGCAACCCCCGAACCAAGTGGTGGACACCAGTGGTGAGGGGGGCCATTAAGCTGAAGAAGGAGTCCTATCAAGCTTGGTTGGCTTGTGGGACTCCCGAAGCAGCTGAGGTGTACCGGCAGGCCAAGCGGAGTGCAGCTCGGGTGGTTGCTGAAGCAAAAACCCGGGTATGGGAGGAGTTCGGTGAGGCCATGGAACAAGACTTTCGGTCGGCTTCAAAGAGATTCTGGCAAACTGTTCGGCGGCTCAGGAGGGGAAAGCAGCTCCCCGTCCACACTGTGTATGGTGCGGATGGGACACTGTTGACTTCAACTGGGGATATCGTCGGGCGGTGGAAGGAATACTTCGAGGATCTCCTCAATCCCACTGATACGCCTTCCACAGAGGAAGCAGGGTTTGGGGACGAGGGGGATGACTCGCCTATCACAGGGGCTGAGGTCGCCAAGGTGGTTAAAAATCTCCTTGGTGGCCGGGCCCCGGGGGTGGACGAGATTCGCCCCGAGTACCTCAAGGCCCTGGATGTTGTTGGGTTGTCATGGTTGACACGCCTCTGCAACATTGCGTGGAGGTCGGGGGCAGTGCCTTTGGCATGGCAAACCGGGGTGGTGGTTCCTCTCTTCAAAAAAGGGGACCGGAGGGTGTGCTCCAACTTTAGAGGGATCACACTCCTCAGCCTCCCTGGGAAGGTCTATGCCAAGGTATTGGAGAGGAGAGTCCGGCCGTTGGTCGAACCTCGGATTCAGGAGGAGCAATGTGGTTTTCGTCCTGGCCGTGGCACATCGGACCAGCTCTTTACCCTCTCGAGAATTCTTGAGGGTTCGTGGGAGTTTGCCCAACCAGTTTACATGTGTTTTGTGGACTTGGAGAAGGCATTTGACCGCGTCCCTCGTGGATTTTTGTGGGGGGTGCTTCGGGAGTATGGGGTATCGGGCTTGTTGTTACGAGCTATTCGGTCTCTGTACGACCGTTGTGAGAGTTTAGTTCGCATTGCCAACACTCGGTCGGAGTCATTCCCAGTGAGAGTTGGACTCCGCCAGGGCTGCCCTTTGTCACCGGTCCTGTTCATAATTTTTATGGACAGGATTTCTAGGCGCAGCCAGGGAATGGAGGGTGTCATGCTTGGTGACCACAGGATCTCATCTCTGTTGTTTGCAGATGATGTTGTCCTGTTGGCTTCATCCAGCAATGACCTACAGCTCTTGCTGGGACGGTTTGCCGCTGAGTGTGAAGCGGCTGGGATGAGAATCAGCACCTCCAAGTCCGAGTCCATGGTCCTCAGCCGGAAAAAGGTGGATTGTCCTCTCCGGGTTGGGGACAGGCTCCTGCCCCAAGTGGAGGAGTTTAAGTATCTTGGGGTCTTGTTCACGAGTGAGGGGAAAATGGAGCGAGAGATCGACAGACGGATTGGAGCAGCATCTGCAGTGATGCGGACGTTGTACCGGTCTGTTGTGGTGAAGAGGGAGCTTAGTTCTAAGGCAAAGCTGTCGATTTACCAGTCAATCTACGTTCCTACTCTCACCTATGGTCACGAGCTTTGGGTAATGACCGAAAGAACGAGATCGCGGATACAAGCGGCTGAAATGAGCTTTCTCCGTAGGATTGCTGGACTCACCCTCAGAGATAGGGTGAGGAGCTCAGTCATCCGGGAGAGGCTCAGAGTAGAACCGCTGCTCCTCCACATTGAAAGGAGTCAGTTGAGGTGGTATGGGCATCTGATTAGGATGCCTCCTGGACGCCTCCCACTTGAGGTGTTTCAGGCACGTCCCACTGGGAGGAGACCCCGGGGCAGACCCAGGACTCGGTGGAGAGACTATGTCTCCCAGCTAGTCTGGGAACGCCTTGGTATCCCCTCTGAAGAGCTGGAGCAGGTGGCTGGGGAGAGGGAAGTCTGGGCTTCTCTGCTTGAACTGCTGCCTCCGCGACCCGGACCTCCGGAAAAGCAGTAGAAGATGGATGGATGGATGGATGGTTCTCAAGGGCAACTGCAAGTTTATGGATTTCATCATCAACAGTGCATAATATCATCAAAAGATTCAGAGAATCTGGAGACATTTCTGCATGTGAGCAGCAAGGTCAAAAACCAACGTTGAATACTCGTGACCTTTGACCCCTTAGGCAGCACTGCTTTAAAACCCAACATCATTCTGTAAATGTATCTAGCCCACATTGTTTGCAGGACACCACACAGACAGCCAGAGGTTGAAGGATGACATGCGGCTAAACATGTCATCACTGGTCAAATTGGGGAGAGGCCCAGAGAATACTACAAAGGCAGACATCGTTTTGGCAAAGCTACACACCGATTCCACACTAAGTTTTGTGACTTCCGACTGCCGGAGTCGGATGGTGTTGTGTCAATGTGTCTTTTGGCACATCAGCTACTTTGTATTCTATCAGGAATTGGACAAAAATGTATGTAAACTACACCTTGATTCATTGGTGGTGGAAAAAAAGAGCAATTGTTCTTATTTTTGTATCCTAATTGAGTTCCTTTTACATTCTGCACATTGAGTATTGATTATTCATTTGAGCACACATTTGGCTGTCAACTGCCTTAGCTTCAAGGAAATTCAGATAGCAAAGAGGCCTAATTAAACTCTTCTCAGAGTGAAAGAAAAAAGATAAATTGACACAGATGCTGTCCGTATGTGTGCATTGTTTCTGAAATGTTCACAGTAAAGATCGACTTTTCAGCAGTGAACTAGAAAAGAAATCTGAACAGATTCCAGAACTGCTGCAAGGAGAAATATTTGGCATTTCTAAAGAGACTGGCAGCCAGTGTATATTTATGGAGAGAATCACAGCAGCACAGAGGCTTCTCACCAACTCACAAGAGACTTTTTACAGGAAGAATTACAACACAGTCTGTCACTGAATAGTACTATGTGTAGTATCTGCTACAAGAGGCTAAAGTGTTGTCACCACAGGGCTTTAATAGTGCCCTTGTGTCAGGGGACAAATCTGCTTCATTCTTTACCTTCTAGATTAGCGCTTTGATGAAACTTTAATATCAATTGATAATGCATCATTGACTTTAAACATGTTTTTTGGTCAAAATCACAATGCCAGAAAATAGCACTGTGGTGACTTTGATGCCCAGACACATCCATTTTAAATCAGTGTAAACCATGCACACAGTTAATTTGTTAATTTGGACGGCAAGGATACAAACAGTCAAAACAGACAATATGCTACCAGAAAACATCAAAACTACTGGTGCAAGGTGCAACAGTAGTTTTGCGCAGTATATTGCAAATGCATGCTTTAGACCATCATAACAGGGTCATTGGGTCTTGTCTTGATTTTGATACAATCTTGTCTCAGCCTAGTCTTGGTGTGGTCTTGACTACATTGATCGCTTCTATGTTGTGTATTTCCTGTCTGAATGTAAACTGCACTAAACACAAACAAAAGGCACCTTTTGTGTAAAGAAGGCACACCAGTTCACACTTCAACAGGCTGCTTCACTTCCTCTTAACGATGAGGCTATCTGGAAGCTGACAGGAGCACAAACTGGCTTTAGAGTTACAAATTTACCAACACCTTTTTAACAATGTGTCTTGCCACATTGTGTAGGATAAATCTCCCCCCACACACACATACAAAAAAAAAATTGCATTCACCCACAAAGTGTGGCATATCTAGCACTAACTCTGAGCTGCTGTATTCTTCTGCAAGAACCAGAGGGATCGTTACATCAGTCCAAATATGTGGGGAAGACAGACTGGTGATGTCATTTGTGGCAATCTGTCAGAGTGGGACGGGAACACCTCAGAGCAAGAGAGGGAAAAATCTATTTGGTTGCGTTGGTCCCTACTGGGGATGGACAGAGTGACCTCCAACAGAGGTCCTGCTGTGGCCTCACCTGTCTGCTGTGAGCATAGCGGTCCCCAGTGACACTCTAGATCAATCCTCTTTTCTCATAGCACAGTCTGGGTAAAACTTCAATTGATTTGTGCCTTGAGAATTATTTCCCTTTTTTCATTCATCTCTGCTAAGATAGTTTGCAGATGGAGAAGTCGGTTTGTGATGAGTTCAGCAGAACTTTTAATTTTTCATATCTGAGAAAGTATTTAAGTACAAGCAGCCTTTAAATACTTTTAAGAAGTATAGATAAGTTAAACGCACTGCTTTTATGAACATTTCATCATGCGGGCACTTTTTTCCTCTTTTACAGAGAGAATCAGTGCCTTCATAAGCAATTCATATTGCACTCTCTTCTTAATTTTCCTGTCTCAATATCTTGAGATGCCTTCTCAAAGAAAAGCTGTCAGTGTACGAGCCCAAATCTATAAACAGTGCACGTCATAGACTTGGCAAATCATCCTCGTTCGCTTGAAAAAAGTACATTTTCAAGCTGTGTATGCACATGTTTGTATCACATTAGTTCAGGGGTCAGTGCTGTTTAAAAAAAAAAAAAAATCATTATTTATTTTACAAAAAACTATGCAAAGAACTCTTAAAACATATTTCAGCCTTGAAAAGAAGTTAAAACCACTGAGTAAGAATGAATTGGAGTGTCTTCACAATAAAGTTCATTTGCTTTGATCCATATCAGTTGAGGATTTTTTTTTTTTTTGGTTGTTTACCTCTTGGTTTGGTTTCTTTTCACAGAAAAAAACCCATTTGCACCAAAACACATCACATCAAACTATGAAAGAATATCCTCTATACTTACTGGTCAGATGTCTGCCATGGTAACAACAAAAGCAAATCCAGAAAGTAGATCCTGTGTAGTTTACATGTTTCTATGATGATGAGAGAGAATGGAGGTTACCATAGATGGGTTTGTCATTGCTCTGCTGAATTTTTATTAGTTTACTTGTATTTACTATCTAAGACACTTTAATAAAGAAGCAAAGCTACAACTTCAAAGCAAAGTGTTAATAAACTGGAGTTGTCAAAGGTAGCCATGGAGACAACACAGGAGGTAGAGGGTAGTAATGTTCCTGAAGTATAACATAGTCATTATCATCATCAGACACTCAAAGACCCTTTACAATGGATACATTATTCATTCACTCCACAGACAATGGTAGGAGTAAGCTACTACTGTAGCCACAGCTACTCTGGAGTAGACTGAATGAAACATGGCTGCCAATCCGCACAAACAGCCTCTCCGGCCACTACCAAATATTTATACCCAGTTTCATGGACACTGGAGGCAAGGTGGGTAAAGTGTCTTGCCCCAAGACACAAGGGCAGGATGGCTGGGGAGAGCGGGATTTGAGTCTCCAGCCTTCCGGTTATTAGACAACCCACTCTACCTCCTGAGCCACTGCTGCCCACATTTCCTTTTTTTCTTCCTCCGTTCCATTTTTGCTGAGCATCAAGATGGACAGCAGGAAGTTCCATTTTTATATGGTCTTTGGCATGACCACGCCAGGACTTGAACCCCAACCTCCTGACTGTGGGGTGGATGCTCTACCTCTAGGCCACCACTGCGGTATCATCATCATCATCATTATTATTTTCATCATCATCATCTTGTTTCATCTTCTTGGTGAAGGTTGGAGTCATGTTTAGCCAGCAGTTCTGATTTAAAGCTGATGTTTTACGTTGGTGAAAGGTCTTAATATCCGCTTTCGTCTTGGTCTTCCTCTGCTCCTCTTGCCTTCTAAAAGTTGGGTTTTGAAATAACGGTGTCTTACAATATGACCAAAATACCTGTTTTTTAATTTTTTCTTTTCATTACATCACTTACTAGAGTACGATGTCACTTTGCAGTATTTAAAATTCCATCATTAGTTTTTCTTTCGTTACAGGAACTTTTCCTCATACACTATATTTCAAAACCTTGTAAGTGTTTTGTTATAGATCTGGAGGGGGTCCAGGTTTCTCATCTATAGAACCATGTTGATATAATTGAGAACTTTAATATTCTGAATCTTCTGAGATAATTTCCTTGATGTTAAAATTGATTGCACGGCACTAAGTCCTTTCTTGGCAATGGCTATTCTGCATTCCATTTCGTTTCCACAGGAACCATCCACTGTAATGATTTGTCTGAGATATTTGAATTGTTTCACTTGTTCAACCCTCTCACCATCTATTATTGTGTTTATTGTTGGTAGATATTATTTTTAGTTATAGTATGCATGACTTCTGTTTTTTAGCATTCATTTTCATTCCAAATGTTTTTTCCATTTTTATTAATGGTGTCTAATAACATTTGCAGATCCTCTTATTGTGGTAAATTTACAAGATTATAACACAGCATTATCTCATCTCCCTATTTGCTGCCAAATCCAGGTGTAAATAGTCCAGTTTGTTTTCCAAGGAGTGGACATTTGGCAGGAGAATGGATGGAAGTGGTGCTCTCCATGGGTTAGCCTTTAGCCTAACCGTTAGCCCCTCTCGGCCCCCGCGTTTGCATCTCCTATCACACTTCCTCCAATTCCTTCTGTAGCAGCCAGTACTGGTGGACGATCCCACCGCTCTGCAAAACCGCTGGACCGTCCCGGCGTACCAGTCTGAGGTAATGTAGACATTCCATTATCGTCACGTCTACAGAGCCTGCGCTACTGAACTGATTTAATTTCTCTAGGGACTTCTGATCATACTTGAAATTGCCTCACTGTAAGCTAGCAGACTGGCAGGTAGCAATCAACACTTATCTATGTCCCATCATCAGGAGTAGATGCTGCCACAGCCAAACAGGGTGCCGCCATCTTGGATTTTGAAAATGATTTAATATTGCAATAATAACAAGTATAAGACATAGCAGTTAATATTATTTTTGCTGCATCATGGTATGATTCTTCAAAGAGATGCTGTCTGGACATATAGGGAAATGCATACATTATATGACACATAGATGTGCTGGGTGATAGATTGTCCAATACTGTGTGTTTATTAAAAATCCAATAGTAGCCAGTCAGAACCATCCATCTCTGAAATGCTGGCTGACTGTTCAAGTCTCTGTGAGACGTCTTGCTTGTTACCTTAAGGGAACACAAAGGAAGAAACTGTGCCAGCATACAGTACTGGAGCGAGTGATGAATGTGGATGAAGGCACAGTTTCACGCACAGTTTCACTGACTCTCTGTGTTCCAAGTCTGACTTCTTTAAAAGTAAGGCAGTCAATCCATCAGCTAATTATGTTTTGTGGAGAATATTTTTGGATTTTTTTTGACATTATTTGAAATTGTTATGATGAGCAAAGCGTATAAAATTCTGAAAAAACTTATGACTTCCACACTTGTGTACACTCACTGTGTTCCAAATTATTATGCAAGTGACACGTCTCTAGGATTTCAGTTAAACATTTGTTTCTTTTTGTTTTGTTTTTTGTTTTTCAAGAAAAAAAACCCATCTTGCTAGCTTTGTTTCATCTGTCTTGCTGGAGAACTTGGATCAGTCTCAGACAGGCTTGCTGATTAGTTCCTCAGGTGATCTTACTTACAGCAAAACCTGCATAAAGGAGGATGTTCCAAATTATTAGGCAAGTCACAGTTCTCACCCAGTATGGGAAGAAAAGAGATCCTTTTTGAAGATGAAAAATGTGAAATATTACAATGTCTTGCAAATGGCATGAATATGATTAAATTAAAGAGAGCTCACCAAACTGAAAATATGTGTGTATGATTAACAGTGCAACTGAATTCAGTTAGCTAAAGCAGCAGTTCTACTCTGAGCATCTCCCAGTTGACTGAGCTCCTCACCCTGTCTCTAAGGGTGAGTCCAGCAACCCTAGGAAGAAAGCTCATTTCAGCTGCTTGTATTAGTGATCTCATTTCTTTGGTCCTTACCCAAAAGTCATCACCATAGGTGAGGGTAGGAATGTAGATTGAGTGGTAAATCCACAGCTTTGCTTTAGCACTCAGCTTCCTCTTCGCCACAACAGACTGGTTCAACGTCTGCATCACTGCAGAGGCTGCTGAGATTCGTCTGTCAATATCCCGCTTGTGAATAAGATCCCAAGATACTTGAACTCCTCCACTTGGGGCAGCACCTTATCCCATAAACTGAGGAGGACAATCCGTCCTTTTCTGGCTGAGCATTATGGACTTGGGTTTGGACAGGGAGCTGCTTCCCCATTCTGAGTTGCTGGACAGTTTGCCCAAATCTGCTTGAGGCTGACTGAAAGTCTTCATCCATGGCCTCACCGAACTCCTCCCACACCCAAGTTTTTGCCTCAGCAACCGCTTGTGCTGTGCTCTGCTTGGCCTGCCTGTACAACTCAACTGCTTCTGAAGTCTCACAAGCCAACGAAGCTTGGCAAGGCTCCTCCTTCTGACGACACAATAAGAAGATACATCATCGACCCACGACCTAGGGTGTCCTGGTGCCAGGTGCACGTATGGACACCCTTATGCTTGAACATAGCAAGCATGTTCAAGCATGCTCATATTGGGCAGTTCTTCCCAATGACACCCCTCCAGGTTTCTCTGTCATTGCTCACATGCAAGTTGAAGTAGCCCAGCAGGACAATGAAGTCTCCAGGAAGAGCACTTTCCAGACAACTAGTCAGAGACTCCAGAAAAGAGGGTACTCTGGAACATCATTTGGCACATAGGCATAAATGATGGTCAGGACTCATTTCCCAATGGGAAGAGGCAGGGAAGCAACCATTTCATCCACTGAGGAGAACACCAACATAGAGGAGGCCAGATGGGGGATACAACAATAACCACCCCTTCTCACTGCCTGGGACAACTCCAGAAAAGGCCAAGGTCCAACCCCTCTCCAGGAGTTCCAGAACCCGAGCTATGCCTGGTGAGCCCAACTGTATCTAGCCAGTATCTCTCAACCTCTCGTACAAGCTTAAGCTCCTTCCCCACCAGAGAGGTGACAATCCACATTCCAAAAACAGTTTAATAAGCTGAGGATTGGTTATTGTTTGGATTGTTATGTAAATATTAAAGCATTTTGGGAACTGTTTATGCATGTGCAAGTTCACATGCATAACATCATGCATCATTATGACAACAGGACTGGAAAGGCAGAGCGGAGCTGGGCCTGCTTTGACTTACTGTCCACTGCCTGACCAGAAGAACGTGAAGCTAATGAAAATTACATCTTTTTTTAGCGGCTGCCTTTAGGGGTTGCTATAGCATATCACCTCAATCTTACCCTATACCTCCATCTCCTACTGTCTTGTGCCCTGCCAACTAGTTTCGATAGTTGACGCCAGGTATTTAAACTCATCCACCTTCACTACTTCCAGGGCATACCGCAATCTCTTCAGGTTCTCTTCCACCTGCTCCCTCCACTCTCACTACAGATCACAATATTGTCTCGAAACATCATAACTTACGGAGACTCCTATCTGACCTCATCTGTCAGCCTTTCCAAATGAAAACCACGACAAGATTATAGAAAAAAAAATCTGAAATATAGGAATAAACATCAGCAGAATAAATCCTTTTTTCTTTCATACAGTGGTGTGAAAAAGTGTTTGCCCCCTTCCTGATTTCTCATTTTTTTGTATGTTTGTCTTAATGTTTCAGATCATCAAACAAATTTAAATATTAGACAATGATAACACAAGTAAACACAAAATGCAGTTTTAAATGAAGGTGTTTATTATTAAGGGAAAAAAAATCCAAACCTACATGGCCCTGTATGAAAAAGTGATTGCCCCTGTCACGATCTGTGCACGGAATAATTTCACCATGCTCTGTTTCTTTGCTTTTTGTTCTTCCTTATTTGTGTAATGCTGCATTTTGAAATTCTATGCCTGTTGTGTTTTTAGTTTGTTTTCACATATTCATTATTGTTTCTTTGTATGATTTATTCTCCTGTTTTCGTTCGGTGTAGTTTTGTTATCTGCTTCCACTTTTCTTTCCCCCTTAGGAGTTGCAGTTGTCAGGAGCACTTCCGGGTTTTTTCCTGGTGGTGGGTGGTGCTCCTGTCAAATTGTCAGCTCCGTCTCCTCATGACTCACAGCTGACTGCCATTTTCTCTCAAGCCTGTTCATGTGATTCGCACCTGTCCTCATTTGTTTCATTTGTGTTTAGCTGTATTTAAGGGCTGTGATGTTCATTCCTCCTTGCCGGAGTCTTACATTCTTCACCCTCACCTACACCACAACCAGCCCTTCTGCTGGTGTGATAAGTTGTAATTTTCCTTTGCTAGTCTTTTGGATTTAGTGTCGAGCACGGTGTTGGATGTTGTGTTTTGTTTTTTCTTAAAAAATTCACAAACTGCAGTCCTGCGCGTAGGTCTCTCCTCTCTGCCCTGAGGGGCAATTCATGACAGACCCCTAAAGCTAATAAATGGTTGGGCCACCCTTAGCAGCAACAACTGCAATCAAGCGTTTGTGATAACTGGCAATGAGCCTTTTACAGCGCTGTGGAGGAATTTTGGCCCACTCATTCAAGAATTAAAGGATTCATAGTATTCAAAGGCTTTATTATCATGTGCACGGTTAAGAAATGCAACATTTCCTGAGCAATGAAATTCTTACCCTGCTCTCCAAATGAATGCCAGGGTAATAGATACACATCAATACTAATAAGGTAATAACACACCTAATGCTAATGAATACTAAAAAAACACACACTAATAACACCCATTAGGGAATTGGGACACCTTAAACATACCTTAATACTAAGTACTAATACCAATGAATACTAAAAGCACACATTAGGCAATTAGGACAGTTAAAGCAGTTAAACAATTCAATTTCAATTCAATTCAATTCAACTTTATTTATATAGCGCCATTTCACAACAACAGTCATCTCATAGCACTATCAACTGTAGGGGAAACCCCCACAGTTGCAGAAAGACCCCAGCAATCAGGCGATCCCCTGTGAGCAAGCACTTGGCGACGGTGGAGAGGAAAAACTCCCTTTTAACAGGAAGAAACCTCCAGCAGAACCAGGCTCAGGGAGGGGCAGTCATCTGCTGCGACTGGCTGGGGGGTGAGGGATAGAGAAGATGAAAAGAACAGACATGTAGAGAGCAAACAGCACGATGGGGACTCAATCTATGGGAGAGAACAAACAAATGTTAATGACCAGCAAAAAAATATTTCATTGAGAGTGAGGAAAGGAGTGAGGCCCAGTGCATTACTGGAGGTCCCCCGGCTGACTAAACCTATTAGCAGCATAACTAAGGGAGGGTTCAGAAACACATGATCCCTCCCTAATTGTAGGCTATATCAAAAAGGTAGGTTTTAGCCCTATTCTTAAAAACAGAGATCGAGTCTGACTCCCGAATCCAGATTGGCAGCTGGTTCCACAGGAGAGGAGCTTGATAACTGAAGGCTCTGCCTCCCATTGTACTTTTGGAGATTCTAGGTATTACAAGTAATCCTGCATTTTGGGAGCGTAGTGCTCAGTTAGGATAATACGGTAGTATCAGATCTTTTAAATAAAAAGGAGCCTGATTGTTTAGAGCTTTGTAAGTAAGAAGAAGGATTTTAAACTTAATTCTAAACTCTATGGGAAGCCAATGAAGGGAGGCCAGAACCGGAGAGATATGATCTCTCTTGCTAATACCTGTTAAAACTCTTGCTGCAGCATTTTGGATCAGCTGAAGACTTTTTAAAGATGTTTTAGGACAGCCTGATAATAAAGAATTACAATAATCTAATCTCGAGCTAACAAAAGCGTGGATCAGTTTCTCAGCATCACTCTGAGACAAGATGCTCCTAATCTTGGCAATATTACGCAAGAGGAACAAGAATGAAGAGGAAACAAACAAGAGGAAGCAAGAATGAAAAACAAGAATGAAAAAAAGAATGAAAAATTGAAAATGAAAAGAATGAAAAATTGAAAATTCACTAGATGACTATAATGGACAATGGTATATGGCTGCACGGTGGCGCAGTGGTTTAGCACTGTGGCAGCACAGTTTACCCTCGGCCGGGGGATCGCGGGGATCATGAGATTGTGGGTTCGATCCCAGCCCCCGTCCAACAGTGATCTGTGTGGAGTTTGCATGTTCTCCCCGTGTTGCGCGGGTTTACTCCGGGATTTCTCCGGTTTCCTCCCGCATACCAAAAACATGTAGGTTTAGGGCGCTCGCGCACGCAGCGACCAGCAGCCGGTGGCTTGTCACCAGACTGCAAACCAAATCTACCTACGGGTACAAATAAGTAACAAAAAAAAAAAATAAAAAAAAATATTGATATCAGAGATGATATGAACCTGAGATGGCATAAGTCTATGTACAGTGTGCAAATGAGCAATGCGCAAATGATTACCCAGTGTGAGAACTTCTCTGTAATGATAACACCCAGTAGACCATACAATGATAATTTAGCAGTAGAGATGACATGGACATGAGACGGGGTCAGACTATGTACACTGTGCAAGTGAGCAATGTGCATATTTAGCAACCAGTGTGTGAATTCCTATTTGCACAGCTGTGTCCGGAATTTGTTATTTATTCAAGAGTCTGATGGCAGTGGGAAAGAAGTATTCAAGTCTGGATGTCTTGCATTTCAGACTTCTGTACCGCCGGCCTCATCTTTGCAGAAATGTTGTAATTCAGCCACATTGGAGGGTTTTTGAGCATGACTTTTTAAGGTCATGCCACAGCATCTCAATCGGATTCAAGTCAGAACTTTGAATAGGCCACTCCAAAGTCTTCATTTTCTTTTTCTTAAGCCATTCAGAGGTGGACATGCTGGTGTGTTTTGGATCATTGTCCTGCTGCAGAACCTAAGCACACTTCAGCTTGAGGTCACAAACAGATGGACGGACATTCTCCTTCAGGATTTTTTTGTAGACAGCAGAATTCATGGTTCCATTTACCACAGCAAGTCTTCCAGGTCCTGAAGCAGCAAAACAGCCCCAGACCATCACACTACCACCACCATATTTTACTGTTGGTATTATGTTCCTTTTCTGAAATGCTGTGTTACTTTTACGCCGGATGTAATGGGACACACAATTTCCAAAAAGTTCAACTTTTGTCTCGTCAGTCCACAGAGTATTTTCCCAAAAGCCTTGGGGATCATCAAGATGTTTTCTGGCAAAACTGAGATAAGCCTTTATGTACTTTTTGCTCAGCAGTGGTTTTCAGCTTGGAACTCTGCCATGCAGGCCATTTTTGACAAGTCTCTTTCTTATGGTGGAGTCATGAACACTGACCTTAACTGAGGCAAGTGAGGCCTGCAGTTCTTTGAATGTTGTTGTGGGGTCTTTTGTGACCTCTTGGATGAATTGTCACTGCGCTCTTGGGGTAATTTTGGTCAGCCGGCCACTCATGGGAAGGTTCACCACTGTTCTATGTTTTTGCCATTTATGGATAATGACTCTCACTGTGGTTCGCTGAAGTCCCAAAGCTTTAGAAATAGCTTTATAATCTTTTCCAGACTGATAGATCTTAATTACTTGTTTCTCATTTGTTCCTGAATTTCTCTGGATCGCAGGATGATGTCTAGCTTTTGAGGATCTTTGGGTCTACTTCACTTTGTCAGGCAGGTCCTATTTAAGTGATTTCTTGATTGAGAACAGGTATGACAGTAATCAGGCCTGGGTGTGGCTAAATAAATTGAACTCAGCTTTCCAAAGATATGATAAACCACAGTTAATTTATGCTTTCTTTTTTTTGGGGGGGGGATCAATTGTTCACACAGGGCCATGTAGGTTTGGATTTTTTTTACCCTTAATAATAAACACCTTCATTTAAAAACTGCATTTTGTGTTTACTTGTGTTATCTTTGTCTAATATTTAAATTTGTTTAATGATCTGAAGCGTTTAAGTGTGACAAACATACAAAAAAAATGAGAAATCAGGAAGGGGGGGAACACTTTTTCACACCCTACAGCTGTTAAGCTTAAAAAAAACCACACAAACTGAACCCAGTTGTCCCACAGATGAAAAATGACTGGTTACAACTTCATCAGATTGGAGAGGACCCAACCTCAGGAATCACAAGTATTTGATGCACAATAAGGTTAGACAGTAGTTTTAAAGCGCTTCCTCAGTGAACTCAAGTCAGTCGCAGGGTCTTCTGGGCAACATTAATGACAAGGTGTCCATATTGAGTAGAAAGCTCTGAGTACATTCTCAGATTGCCTTGCTAAAGAAACTGAGGGTAAAGGTGATGGACTGGCCAAGCATGTCTCCAGAACTATTGAGCATCTGTGGGGCATCCTCAAATGGAGGGTAGAATTTTGTTAGCATGCCTTATTCCATAATTGCTGGTAAAAAAAAAAAAAAAAAAAAAAAAATGCGTATGATCATCTGCATTTTTACATCACATTCTTGGCTCATGAAGATACAGTATCTCACAAAAGTGAGTACACCCTTCACATTTTTGTAAATATTTTATTATATCTTTTCATGGGACAACACTGAAGATTTGACACTTTGATACAATGTAAAGTAGTCAGTGTACAGCTTGCATAACAGTGTAAATTTGCTGTCCCCTCAAAATAATTTAACACACAGCTCTTACACTCCTCCATGACGACATTAGGGAGCTAGTGGATGTTAGAGACCTTGCGCTCCTCCACCCACCGTTTGAGGATGCCCCACAGATGCCCCACAGATGCTCAATAGGTCTGGAGACATGCTTGGCCAGTCCATCACCTTTACTCTCAGTTTCTTTAGCAAGGCAGTGGTCGTCTTGGAGGTGTGTTTTGGGTCGTTATCATGCTGGAATACTGCCCTGCGGCCCAGTTTCTGAAGGGAGGGGCTCATGCTCTGCTTCAGTATGTCACAATACATGCTGGCATTCATGGTTCCCTCAATGAACTGTAGCTCCCCAGTGCCGGAAGCACTCATGCAGCCCCAAACCATGACACTCCCACCACCATGCTTAACTGTAGGTAAGACACACTTGTCTTTGCAATCCTCACCTGGTTTCTGCCACACATGCTTGACACCATCAGAACCAAATAAGTTTATCTTGGTCTCATCAGACCACAGAACATGGGTCCAGTAATCCATGTCCTTAGTCTGCTTGTCTTCAGCAAACTGTTTGTGGGCTTTCTTGTGCATCATCTTTAAAAGGGGCTTCCTTCTGGGACGACAGCCATGCAGACCAATTTGATGCAGTGTGCGGTGTATGGTCTGAGCACTGACAGGCTGACCCCCCCACCCCTTCAACCTGTGCAGCAATGCTAGCAGCACTCATATGTCTGTTTTCAAAAGACAACCTCCGGATATGACACTGAGCATGTGCACTTAACTTCTTTGGACGACCATGACGAGGCTTGTTCTGAGTGGAACCTGTCCTGTTAAACCACTGTATGGTCTTGGCCACTGTGCTGCAGCTCAGTTTCAGGGTGTTGGCAATCTTCTTATACCCTAGGCCATCTTTATGTAGACAAATTTTCTTTTTTTCAGATCCTCAGAGAGTTCTTTGCCATGAGGTGCCATGTTGAACTTCCAGTGACCAGTATGAGAGAGCGTGAGAGCGATAACACCAAATTTAACACACCTGTTCCCCATTCACACCTGACACCTTGTAACGCTAACAAGTCATATGACACCAGGGAGGGAAAATGGCTAATTGGGCACAATTTGGATATTTGTTGCCAGCGGTTTAGTCATTAATGGCTGTGTGTTGAGTTATTTTGAAGGGGCAGCAAATTTACACTGTTATACAAGCTGTACACTGACTACATTGTATCAAAGTGTCACATCCTCAGTGTTGTCCCATGAAAAGATATAATAAAATATTTACAAAAATGTGAGGTGTGTACTCACTTTTGTGAGATACTGTTTGAATGAAGCCTCATCATAATATCGGCATGAAATGTCTAAAACAGACCCAACACTGAGAACATATGGCCACTGAAGTGACACATTTTCCCCATTCAATGATGGCAAGTCCTCTGTCTTCCCAGGCTAACAGTGAGTGTGATGTTCAAGCTAATCTCCCGGTGAGTGTGTGAGAGCCTGAGGGCTCGCTGACCCTGCAAGTGCAGTACAGCTGATGGTTTTATGAAACGGAATCATAGCGGAGGGAGACACTGATGAGAGGTGCCGCGTGGCCGACTGATGCTGCTGAATAACACACAAACAGCACACACGTCAATAACGAAACACAGAGCTGCTTTATCCTCCAGCTGTCATGAGCACAGCTTTAACAAGCACCCTCAGGTAACACGCAAGTGGCAGAAGAAATGGGAAGATTTGTTCAAATTTCCTTTCTGACAGATACATGTTTTGTTTTTCGGGACGTTTTTTAAGCAACTGCAAAATTTCTGCTCATGGAAGAGTGACAGGGCTTTTTTTCTTATTACTTTTTCTTAACTCCTGACAGCCAACAGTTCCTCTCAAAATAATGAGAGCACTTTTAGAAGCTGTGCCCTGTGTTGCACGGGAGCCAGAGATATTTAAGTGTAATACCTTTCTTGCGCTGCTTAGATTTGAAAGCTAACACAGATCAATATATCCTTTTCGGCAAATAAAGCCGTAAGCATGAGTAGAGAAAAGCTGTTTGCTCTGGGAAAGCTATTCAAGGATCCAGCCAAGGTTAAAGAGAGAGAGAAAAATGGAAATGATAAGAAGGCACATCCACATAACCAGCCAGGAAAAAAGAGCAGCTTAGCATGAGATTCATTCGCAACCATTCATCTCAGTTCATAGAGGTATTTATCCCCTCAGGGGCAATTAAAAAACATAAGAGTGGTTCGGCTAAATCTCCAACAACTCTGAAAACACGTTAGAATGCTACAGTGAACCCTCTGTGGTCAAAGCCATAAGTGACGAAGGCACCCTCACAAGGAACCTGTTTCCACCTGTCCATCCCTCTTCTACCGCTCATCTGGGGACACAGGTCGCAGGGCATCAGTCCAGGCGGAGCAACCCAGACCTCCGCCCAGTCTACATAGCACCATGAGAGACACTGTTTTTTCCTCTTAATTCTACTTTCCTCTCAACACTTAAATTTGCAACTTCTCCCAATAATGTTGTGACTTTTTGCTTATTAAGTCCTACACAGGGCAGGACTGACACCCCACTGTATCTTCTACAATTGACTCTAGCTGAACAGATGGGCATCATCACTATGCAATCCATATTGGAAAAAGGGAATTGGTTTATATCATGAATTTTTTCACATAATTTTTTAAATTTTGTACATATATTTCATAATTTTTTTTATTAAAAAATGAATTTCCCCCTTACATTTTTGACACACGGACAAATACCAAGTGGTCTCATACCACAAATCACTAAGTCTACAAAACTCTGACGCTCCAGTCCTCCCCGTACATGCCGCAGTGTCACACAGGCAGTCAACTACATGCAAGTGACCAACTACAAAAGAGGTATTGATCACTAGTTGCTGCCTTCCCCTAGCAAGCAACACTCAAATGTTCCAAAGGCAGGATGACCTCCAACACAAAAGACCACAACAGAAACCCTACTAGGGAAGGGTGTATCAATACTCTATTACTAATACTTCAATACTCAGCTGGTCGACATTTAGGAGTCGATACCTTTTTAAATATCGCAATACTGCTGTGTTAATATAAAACGTGCAATTTGTTTACACTTCTGAGAGTTCAGGCATTAAATTTATGTGTGAAACCCGGTGAAAAACCAGCCCAGGCATATTTTAGAGATGGTCTACTGTGCCACATGATTATGACAGCCTATCAGATGTCAGAGCCAAAGACTCACTGCGTACTGCACAGCCAGTCAAGCAGTCACTGACTCCCACGCAGAGTGAGCTCAGCAGCATCACAGGCGGCAGAAGAAGTACTACTTCTGAAATGTTACACCATTCATCCAAATTCTATGGTGATACCAAGTAGCATAATTTTGAAAAATAAACAAAATAAGCACTATTTAAGTTTGTAAAATAATAGTGTAAAATAAATAATAAAAATAACAAATAAATTCATTCATTCATTCATCCATCTTCTTCCACTTGATCCTTTTCGGGTCGCGGGGGACTGGAGCCTATCCCAGCATCTTTGGGCGAGAGGCAGGGTCCACCCTGGACAGATCACCAGTCCATCGCAGGGCCAACACAGAGAGACAGACAACCATTCACTCTCACAGTCAGACCTAAGGACAATTTAGAATCCCCAGTTTTGATGTCAATTAACCTAACTTGCATGTTTTTGGCATGTGGGAGGAAACCGGAGAAATCCCGGAGTAAACCCACGCAGACACGGGGAGAACATGCAAACTCCACACAGATCACTGTTGGTCGGGGGCTGGGATCGAACCCAGGATCCCCCGGCCAAGGATGAGTTGCTGTGCTGCCGCAGTGCTAACCACTCCGCCACCGTGCCGCCCATAACAAATAAATAATAAACTAAACTAAAAAAACAAAAACAAAAAAAACCCATTGCATTGTGAAAAAAAATGCACATATATGCTGCTTGGTTTTACCATAGAATTTGGATGAAAGTTGAAACATTACAGAAGTAAAAAATACTTGAATCCAGTTGACTTGACTGAGCTTTCATACAGCACACTTCACTTACCTGACAACTGAGAATCTTCACCACATTAAGAAATTGAATTATTTTGCATTCATTTTAAGTCTTAATTATTTTATTAGAACTGAAAAAAAATGTTCATTTTATTTTCATTTACTTTGCTCATTGTTCTATTTTATCATCATTTTATAAGCATTTCTTTCAAGTACTGATGTTCATGAATTTTATTCACATTTCTAATTACCGCTTTACCAACTGGTCACTCACTGGTGTAACCATAATCAAACCCACTGAATCTTTATACAAAAAAGCCACAAAAATCCTCAACAAGGGCGCGCGCGCACACACACACACACACACACACACACACACACACACACACACACAATGTATATATACAGTGGGGTAAAAAAGTATTTAGTCAGCCACCAATTGTGCAAGTTCTCCCACTTAAAAGATGAGAGAGGTCTCCAATTTCCATCATAGGTATACCTCAACTATGAGAGACAAAATAAGAAAGAAAAAATCCAGAAAATCACATTGAAGGATTTTTAATGAATTAATTGGCAAATTCCTCGGTAAAATAAGTATTTGGTCAATAACAAAAGTTCATCTCAATACTTTGTAATACTTTGTTGGCAATAACAGAGGTCAAACGTTTTCTGTAAGTTTTCACAAGGTTTTCACAAACTGTTGCTGGTATTTTGGCCCATTCCTCCATGCAGATCTCCTCTAGAGCAGTGATGTTTTGGGGCTGTCGCTGGGCAACACAGACTTTCAACTCCCTCCAAAGATTTTCTATGGGGTTGAGATCTGGAGACTGGCTAGGCCACTCCAGGACCTTGAAATGCTTCTTACAAAGCCACTCCTTCACTGCCCGGGTGGTGTGTTTGGGATCATTGTCATGCTGAAAGACCCAGCCACATTTCATCTTCAATGACCTTGCTGGTGGAAGGAGGTTTTCACTCATAATCTCACGATACATGGCCCCATTCATTCTTTCCTTTACACGGATCAGTCGTCCTGGTCCCTTTGCAGAAAAACAGCCCCAAAGTATGATGTTTCCACCCCCATGCTTCACAGTAGGTATGATGTTCTTTCTCCTCCAAACACGACAAGTTGAGTTTTTACCAAAAAGTTCTATTTTGGTTTCATCTGACCATATGACATTCTCCCAATCCTCTTCTGGATCATCCAAATGCTCTCTAGCAAACTTCAGACGGGCCTGGACATGTACTGGCTTTAGCAGGGGGATACGTCTGGCACTGCAGGATTTGAGTCCCTGGCGGCATAGTGTGTTTCTGATGTAGCCTTTGTTACTTTGGTCCCAGCTCTCTGCAGGTCATTCACTAGGTCCCCCCATGTGGTTCTGGGATTTTTGCTCACTGTTCTCGTGATAATTTTGACCCCACGGGGTGAGATCTTGCGTGGAGCCCCATATCGAGGGAGATTATCAGTGGTCTTGTATGTCTTCCATTTTCTAATAATTGCTCCCACAGTTGATTTCTTCACACCAAGCTGCTTACCTATTGCAGATTCAGTCTTCCCAGCCTGATGTAGGTCTACAATTTTGTTTCTGGTGTCCTTTGACAGCTCTTTGGTCTTGGCCATAGTGGAGTTTGGAGTCTGACTGTTTGAGGTTGTGGACTGATACTGATAACGAGTTCAAACAGGCGCCATTAATACAGGTAACAAGTGGAGGACAGAGGAGCTTCTTAAAGAAGAAGTTACAGGTCTGTGAGAGCCAGAAATCTTGCTTGTTTGTAGGCGACCAAATACTTATTTTACTGAGGAATTTACCAATTAATTCATTATAAATCCTTCAATGTGATTTTCTGGATTTTTTTTTTCTCATTTTGTCTCTCATAGTTGAGGTATACCTATGATGAAAATTGGAGACCCCTCTCATCTTTTGAGTGAGAGAACTTGCACAATTGGTGGCTGACTAAATACTTTTTTGCACCACTGTATATATATACAGTATATATATATATATATATATATATATATATATATATATATATATATATATATATATATTTATATGTGCCTGTGCATCATGCACATATGCCTCACCTCTTGTTTGTTGCTGCCTGTTGTTGCTGTGAGATACTTGGGTGCATTTGTGTGTGTGCATACACAGCACTTCACACGTGTGACATTTGAATATTTTGTTTTGTAACACCTTAACTCTGCACTTTGTACAGTTTCACTGCAGTTGTTCTCCTCGTGTATGATTGTTTGTTTGTGTGTTTTTGTGACCTGCTGGGGGACTACAGATGCAAAGTAGCAGTATTGCTAAATCCGGCATACTTACATTTGTATTAATGTTCATTAGTATGTAATGTCCCTTTCAAACAAACATTAAACTTCAAACTAAACTATTGCCCTTGCAATGAAGTTGCTAATGAAACTGCAATCATTAGCAAAAAGTATTGTATCAAAAAAGTCACATAAATTAATGGTATCATATCGAAAGGAAAAATGCTGGTATCACCCATCCCTAAGCACTACAACCTCACCTCATAACCTTCGAGGCACTCATAGATTTAGATGCAAAACAATGGGCCTGTCCACACATGGCTGTTAGACAGAATGTAATTCATACAGCAACTCTTCCAAAAGAGCCTCAATAACTCCTTGTCCCCAAAGCATAAAAACATTCTGCACAACTGTAACAAGCTTAAAAGTCAATATTTAGTCTGACCATCTGAACTCTCTTATTTAAGCAGCTTATTTAAGTAGTCTCCAAGGAACAGTTTAATATGTTAAGATGATTCAACATTTTAAATTGTGACTCATGAGACTTGTTTCTACTGATTTTAAGTCCAGTTCTTGTGTAATTTCCTCAACCTTTTCTCCCTGTTTCCCTTCTTAAGGAATGACTTCTTGACAGCTACCCTTCCATTGAGACCATTCTGATGAGACTTCGGTCAGTGGTAGCTGGATCAGCTGAAGGGCCAGGTGAAACACTCAGGTCCTGTGCCAGGTCTTTGCTGGATATTTTTCCTTTTTCTATAGGACAGCAATCTCAGATACTTTTCATCTGCTGTAAATGATTTCTTAGGTCTGACCCTTTTTTTTCTTCTATTCCATTCAGTTCATTCATTCATTCATCTTCTTCCGCTTAATCCTTTTTGGGTCTCGGGGGGGCTGGAGCCTATCCCAGCATCTTTGGGCGAGAGGCAGGGTACACCCTGGACAGATCGCCACTCCATCGCAGGGCCTCTATTCAGTTCATCTTTATTTATATAGCGCCAATTCACAACAACAGTCACCGTATAACTCTTTCAAACTGTAGGGAAAAAACCCACAATTGCAGAAAGACCCCAGCAATTAGGCAATCCCCTGTGAGCAGCACTTGGTGATGGTTGAGAGAAAAAACTCCCTTTTACCAGGCTCAGGGAGGGGCAGTGATCTACTGCGACTGGCTGGGGGGTGAGGGGATAGAGAAGAAGAGGAAAAGAACAGACATGTAGAGACCAAACAGCATGATGGGGACTCAATCTACAGTATGGGAGAGAACAAACAGATGTTAATGATCAGCAAAAATATTACATTGAGAGTGAAGAAAGGAGTGAAGCCCAGTGCATTGTTGGAGGTCCCCCGGCTGTCTAAACCTATTAGCGGCATAACTAAGGGAGGGTTCAGGGGCACATGATCCCTCCCTAACTATAGGCTTTGTCAAAAAGGAAAGTTTTAACCCTATTCTTAAAAACAGAGATCAAGTCTGACTCCCGAATCCAGATTGGCAGCTGGTTCCAAAGGAGAGGAGCCTGATAACTGAAGGCTCTGCCTCCCATTGTCCACTTAGAGATTCTAGGTATTACAAGTAAACCAGCATTTTGGGAGCATAGTGCTCTGTTAGGATGATAGGGTAGTATCAGATCTTTTAAATAAAAAGGGGCCTGATTATTTAGAGCTTTGTACGTGAGAAGAAGGATTTTAAACTTGATTCTAAATTCTATGGGAAGTCAATGAAGGGAGGCCAGAATCAGAGAAATGTGATCTTTCATTCTAGTACCTGTTAAAACTCTTGCTGCAGCATTCTGGATCAACTGATGACTTTTTAAAGATGTTTTAGGACAGCCTGATAATAAAGAGTTACAATAATCTAATCTAGAAAAAACAAAAGTGAGGATTAGTTTTTCAACGTCACTCCGAGATAAGATGTTCCTAATCTTGGCAGCATTACACAAATGATAAAAAGCAGTCTTAGAAACAAGTTTAATATGTGAATAAAAGAACAGATCTTGATCAAAAATAACACCAAGGGTCCTCAAAGAACTGTTAGGAGAGTAACTCCATCAAAACTAAGAATTTGACTTGGGAAAGTATATTTCTAAGGTTTACTACAATAACTTCACTCTTATATGAATTCAATAGCAAGAAATTACAAGTCATCCACGCTCTGATTTCCTTGAGACATGCCTCTAATTTTGTTAATTTGGTTAATTGATTAACATTTAACTACAGTATCTCACAAAAGTGAGTACACCTTTCATATTTTTGTAAATATTTTATTATATCTTTTCATGGGACAGCACTGAAGATATGACACTTTGATACAATGTAAAGTAGTCAGTGTACAGCTTGTATAACAGTGTAAATTTGCTGTCCCCTCAAAATAACTCAACACACAGCCATTAATGTCTAAACCACTGGCAACAAAAGTGAGTACACCCCTAAGTGAACATGTCCAAATTGTGTCCAAAGTGTCATTATTTTGTGTGGCCACCATTATTTTCCAGCACTGCCTTAACTCTCTTCGGCATGGAGTTCACTAGAGCATCACAGGTTGCCACTTTAATCCTCTTACACTCCTCCATGACGACATCAGGGAGCTGGTGGATGTTAGAGAGCTTGCGCTCCTCCACCCTACGTTTGAGGATGCCCCACAGATGCTCAATAGGGTTTAGGTCTGGAGACATGCTTGGCCAGTACATCACCTTTACCCTCAGTTTCTTTAGCAAGGCAATGGTCATCTTGGAGGTGTGTTTGGGATGGTTATCATGTTGGAATATTACCCTGCGGCCCAGTTTCTGAAGGGAGGGGATCATGCTCTGCTTCAGTATGTTACAGTACATGTTGGCATTCATGGTTCCCTCAATGAACTTTTTTTTTTTTTTTTTTTTTTTTTTTTGTTACTTATTTGTACCCGTAGGTAGACTTGGTTTGCAGTCTGGTGACAAGCCACCGGCTGCTGGTCGCTGCGTGCACGAGCGCCCTAACCCTACATGTTTTTGGTGTGCGGGAGGAAACTGGAGAAATCCCGGAGTAAACCCACGCAACACGGGGAGAACATGCAAACTCCACACAGCTCACTGTTGGTTGGGGGCTGGGATCGAACCCACGATCACATGATCCCTGCGATCCCCCGGCCGAGGGTAAAACTGTGCTGCCACAGTGCTAAACCACTGCGCCACCGTGCAGCCCACGTAACTGTAGCTCCCCAGTGCCGGCAGCACTCATGCAGCCCCAAACCATGACACTCCTACCCCCATGCTTGACGGTAGGCAACACACACTTGTCTTTGTACTCCGCACCTGGTTGCCGCCACACACACCTGACACCATCTGAACCAAATAAGTTTATCTTGGTCTCATGAGACCACAAGACATGGGTCCAGTAATCCATGTCCTTAGTCTGCTTGTCTTCAGCAAACTGTTTGTGGGCTTTCTTGTGCATCTTCTTTAAAAAGGGCTTCCTTCAGGGATGACAGCCATGAAGACCAATTTGATGCAGTGTGCAGCGTATGGTATGAGCACTGACAGGCTGACTCCCCACCCCTTCAACCTGTGCAGCTATGCTGGCAGCACTCATATGTCTATTTTCAAAAGACAGCCTCCGGATATGACGCTGGGCATGTGCACTTAACTTCTTTGGTCGACCATGGCAAGGCCTGTTCTGAGTGGAACCTGTCCTGTTAAACCACTGTATGGTCTTGGTCACCGTGCTGCAGCTCAGTTTCAGGGTGTTGGCAATCTTCTTATAGCCTAGACCATCTTTATGTAGCACAACAATTCTTTTTTTTCAGATCCTCGGAGAGTTCTTTGCCATGAGGTGCCATGTTGAACTTCCAGTGACCAGTATGAGAGAGTGTGAGAGCGATAACACCAAATTTAACACACCTGTTCCCCATTCACACCTGAGACCTTGTAACACTAGCGATTGACATGACACCGGGGAGGGAAAATGGCTAATTGGACACAATTTGGTGGTGGGTGGCGGTGCGGTGGTGCAGTGGTTAGCATTGCACCAGCACAGTAACTCACCCTTGGCCATGGGATCCCTGGTTCGATCCCAGCCACTGACCAACAGTGATCTGTGTGGCGTTTGCATGTTCTCCCCGTATCTGCGTGGGTTTACTCCGGGATTTCTCCGGTTTCCTCCCACATGCCAAAAACATGCAGGTTAGGTTAATTGGAGACTCTAAAGTGGCCCTAGGTGTGAATGTGTGTGTGAATGGTTAAGGGATAGTGCCGTACTGTGGCTGCTTCATCCATCCAGGTGGATGCCCTCAATTTCCCCTCTGGGGATCAATAAAGTATACAAAATTTAAAAAAAAAAAATGGACATTTTCACTTAGGGGTGTACTCACTTTTGTTGCCAGTGGTTTAGACATTAATGGCTGTGTGTTGAGTTATTTTGAGGGGACAGCAAATTTACACTGTTATACAAGCTGTATGTAACCCTGTGACACTTGTCTCGCCAAATTTTGTAACAATATACCACTGTAATACAATGGGGGTGATACAGGGTATAATATCACTGGGATTGGGTAATACCAGGGTAACACCCACTAACACCTGCGCTCGCCAGATTTTTTGTGTAACCCTTTTGTGTGTAACCCTTTTGTGTAACACCTACTCACTTTAGGTGTAGTACCCTTTTTGGTAGTGGTGTGTTATGGCAATGTATTTACCTTAACTTTACTACCTGAGGGAAGGGATAATTGGGCCAGGTCAGACCGACTCTGGGTTCTTAGGAGCCTGGGAGGTGCAACAACAGACAACACATACACAGCCGTATATGGAACTTGCAGCTATGTATATTATTTACAATTATGTACACAAAAATAAATACATAGCGCAATAAAATAGAAAAAATAAAAACAAAATACTCCAAATTATATTTACAATATTCACAGTTCTTGTTTTGATCCTTTCCAGGTGACTAGTGGAGTCACCTCTAGCAGTTTCTAGGGTTCGGGCTTCGGCTCGCCATCCAGATTTGGAGATCCACGCTCTGACCCCGGATCCCAATCAATTTCAAGGGTTTTATCCAGGTAAAGGCTGCTACCAGCACGCTAGCATCGCCATATCACCAAGGACATTCTGTCTCTCTGGTCTGTGTCTTTCGGCGTCTGGCGTGACTGAGCCAAAAATGCAAGTCATCCCAGACCCAGGGAGAGAGCACTTGGGTGGCGTGACCCAGCAACGGCGCAGCCATTGGTTACAATAAATATCAACACACAATACTAGGAACTTTATCAGAATATTCTAGAAAACGTTCCTAACTATTTATGAATATAATTTATTTAAATATTCATATTTAAATCATTTACTCCCATTGTGAAATGGGTGTTTTTCTTTTTAAAAGCGGTATCGATATTTATAATTTAATTCACATTAAACTATCTATTCCCATTGTGAAATCAATGTCCCCCCTTCTTCTTAAAGCGGTATCGACATTCATAATTTTAATCACGTTTTTAACACTGGGTTACATGTACACTGACTACTTTACATTGTATCAAAGTGTCATATCGTCAGTGTTGTCCCATGAAAAGATATAATAAAATATTTACAAAAATGTGAGGGGTGTACTCACTTTTTTGAGATACTGTACATCCTTCTTTTGTCTAGTTAATAAAAAAAATTGAGGAAACTGGAAAATGTACAATGTGCAAGGATTAGATTGGAAATGAGTGAAAAAGCAGACAATATCCAAAGAAAAAATGTACAACAACCTTCACAAAGCCTGGAGAACTATTACTCAAAAACACTTACAGGCAAGAAAGTTGAGTATCACAAGCTTCAGATCCCTTGGCTAGTGGTAAAGGCCCTGTCACACCTTGACGATTTAGGCACCGTTTGCCGACAAATCAAAAGTTCTCTAAAAAGCATACGCTCAAAATTTTTGCTTTTGACCATATGCATCATGTATCCATAAGTTGGATGTACTGTATACATAACCTATTAGTAACTTATATGGAACGTTTCGATAATTTATAAATAACTTATACCAACATATGCTGAGCATGTTGCAGGTGTTCACAACCTATGCCCAACAATAGTCTAACTTATGCATAACTTATCCTAACTTATGCATAACGCAGTCATGCCAAACTGCTGACGCCTCCCAATCCATGAATCCTTGGTGTACGGGAGGACGTCTCTGTTCAACCAAGATGATTCTCCACTCAAAAGACCATCACACAGTGGGATGTGTGACCGACCTGTCAGAGCTGTCAAATCTATCAGGTCGGTCATGCCTATAACCGCTGATGTGACACGTCACAAACGTCAGATGACAGTGGTCACAACCTGGCTCAACAGTTATGATGAAGGCACGTGAACTGATGATGATAAAAAAGTTTATTTTCAATAAAGTGAAAAAACAAGATAATGCATGGAGTGTACTTTTGCTGGTGTGGACATAAAAAGAGCAGAGAGCCGCAGCCAAGCGAGAGCAACAGGGCTGGCCACAGCAACACAGAAAATGGGATTTATCATCCAACAACAGCTGATGGAAACAAGCTGAGCTCTGTGCTTCGGGCAATCTCCTCAGCTGATTGGATCCACCTTCTCTGGTGTTCTGACATTTTGGCATACCTAAGGTTACTACTCTGTCATTTTCTGTCTTGCCTGTGTGGACAGCTGATGGTACAGACTGCAGTCAAAGGTAAAAACATGGCAAGGAGGGCTGAACAACGATTCGGATCTTCATAATATCCTGTAGCTCGAAAATGCTACACTTAAATTGGTTCTGACAGTCCCCGACAAGTCCCGTTACATGAACAAGTATGTATATTTAGCTCTGTGTGTGTGTGTGTGTGTGTGTGTGTGTGTGTGTGTGTGTGTGTGTGTGTGTGTGTGTGAATTATTTCTACAAACCTATGACAAAATGGTCAGAGCACACCCACAAGTTGGGATACAAAGAAAGCACATGAGTCAGCTCTTAAGGTGTCACCCAGTCTACACAGAAACCATCACACATTTGAAACATGTCAAGGTATGAAACATCTCTTTACTTTGTCTGAACAGAAGAACAAGACCAGTTTGACATGGACATCTGCTCACCTTGGAGTCTTGCCGGTTTCCTCCTGTGAACCAATGCTGCCAATACACCATTATACAGTAACTGTAAGTTAGAAACACATTCAGTAAGTTACACATAGGTTAGAACCTCAGTGCTTAGCCATTCGTCTCACACAGACAAACGTTTCTTTGTGTGTGTGTGCGTGCATGTGTGTGTGTGTATGTGTGGGTGGGGTTAATTGTGTGTTTTATCTTAATGTGTGAAGCACTTTGTCTTACAACTCTTTGTATGAAAAGTGCTATATAAACAAAGAGTTCATCATTTCTAATATCCAGCCACCCCCCCCCCCCCCCATTTTAATCTCTGGCTAATTCTCTTAGGCAAAGACACATAGTTACATGAAGTGTGCATAAGTTGCATAAAGAGTCTTGAATGTCCGCCAAAGGACCATCATGTATTTGATGATCTGACAGAGGGACAGCCCGAAGCTCTCACAGACTTAATGGACTGTGGATGTTAGGATTGGACGGACTGCTGCTCATTAGCTCCACAGCTACTTCTTATGGTTTCGATATTTCTGTGCCTTTATAATGTCATTGAAGACATCTTGCTTAGAAAAGGTTAAAAAGTGAAAATGAGCTTTCCCAAAGCCAGAAAAGATGATACCCTGCTATTTTCATGTCATCATGTTCTTGTTAAAATGATGTTGGTTTTGATCTGAAAAATACAGATAGTTGTGCACTGATCCTCAGTGATTACTGGATATTAAAAACAAGAATATACTTTGCAGCAGATGTTGAAGTAATAGGCAGGGATGAAAATAGTAGCAACACAGAACCCATTAGTTACAGAGAAATTTGCGAATGACAAAGGCAATCATTTACCCCGCATGATCATTTTACACACCTCATAGATCCAAATTATATATCCTTGTTGCTTTGCAAATTTCCAACAATTTACGGTACACCAAAGCAAGCCTAAAGGATGAGGCGAGGTATATCTCATTAGAGAGGGTGCTGCCTCATCCATTAGCTACAGCTACAGACGAACAGATTCATCACTGAAAGGGGGAAAAATGAGCCCCAAATTTCCACATAATTAATTTTCCATTAAAGAATGTATGCTGAGTTTTGGGCTGTGCCAAATGGATAGAGGAATTGTTTCAATTTATTTATATCAAATGCAATGTGTGAAGAGGCGGCGTCTGTGCTATATGTTATTAAAGGGTAGCATTCACACAGCTGTTGAAGGAAGGCAGCAGAAGGATACATTCCTGGACACGTACCCCTAATGACAAGATGGACATGAAATATTAGGTTTCTTGTTTAAGGGGGGTCCTAAAGTTTAGGTTTGTATGTGTTTTGAGAGGAAGAATAAATAACTTTGCAACAGAATGTGGCAAATGTATGAGAACAGTTAAAAATTTGAGAATAAATTGTGTTTGGAAAGGTGCCGTGTCTAAAATTTTTGGTAATCAGAAATCTGAAATTTTATGCTTTTATTTTATTTCTTTTCTTTTTGCATTACCGACTGTACTATGTGGTACTCCACAATATCTGCTGCTAGCTAATATATTTAAAAATTGCTTTGACTAGTATTACTCATTCTTATTCTACATTTTATTGCATGTATAGTTTTTTTATTTCTATCTTTTATTTTATCATGTTTAATGTTGCAGCATTGCACCGAGACAAATTCCTAGTTTGTGTACTACATGAACAATGGCAATAAATCTGATTCTGATTCTGATTCTACTTTGTTTTCAATGTCATATAATCCCATTTTCAGTATTATTATTATTATTATTATTATTATTATATATTTAAAAAATTATTAAATTAAAAAATAACATTTATGGAACATCAAAACGTACATCGTTCCGGTGGTGATTGGATCCCTGGGCATGGTCACTAAGAACCTCGCCAAATCCCTACCAAAGATTGGGATAAAAATGAAGATAGAGCTCCTACAAAAAGCAGCGCTACTCGACTCTGCAAGAATCCTTAGAAACGTACTTGAGGTCTAAGGCTGTGGGTTACAGCTTGCCCTCTATGTAAATGAGTTCCCAGCTTACATCTATGCTGTGATTGTTTAATAATAATAATAATAATAATAATAATAATAATAATAATAATAGTAATATTTTAGACTTACTATATATAATGTTTTTCAATTTTTAAGTCTTTTCAATTCAAAATTTTTAACACACAGGAAGAGAGGGTCCTTCTCTATGGAAGTGTCCATCTTGGACCACAAAAATGTCTTTCAAAGTTTATGGACCAAAATTTAATTATGCTCCTGAGTGCAGATCTCAGTAGGCAGCGTCAGCTCCCACCACAGGTGACAGCTGGCTCCTGGCTCCACAGGGCAGTCTGCAGATGAGTCCAGTGTTTAAATAAAAAAAAAAAAAAAAGAGTAATCCACAATCTGGTTATCATTTCACTTTAGGATGAAGTAAATAAATAAATGAATGTTTAAAGTATATGCTTGTCCTGCAAGTTCACAATTGAAATGCAAAATGTAAATAAGAACCAAAACAATAAAAAGAAAAAGAAAAAAAAACAAAAACTAATGAATCAGATCCATAATCCAGTTTTGGCTCATTTGCAATTATAGTTTGACAAGACCAAAACCACACAAGGGCTACTCCCAGTTGTTCTGTTTCAGACAGGATAATGTTGAAAAAATAAAGAGTACGTGGATTAAACACGTATAAGTGTGTACCCATGCTTTTTACTAAATCTGCTGCTTAAATAGCGATTGATAATTATCAATTGCTATTTTTTACGTTTTTGTTTACATGTACGGGTATTTTCACTTTATATGATGCAAAGTTCTTTTTTATTTCTTGAAATTCTCAGAATTTTGAACAATGATGATGTAGCATTCAATTTATATGTATTTACCTTTATCAATGTCTACTATTTAATTTACAGTACAACTGTACAACTGCTTACAACTTAGCATAAAAACCTGACCTGATCGAGAGAAACGGATGTCATTTTCAGATTCAGCGGTGCAAAATTGTCTTAAATCAGTTGAAAAAACGCAGACACCTTACAAAAAATTTATTTTTGTTATGTTGTGTAATGCACCAATGACTTTAGATCTGCTTTTTGTTCATCAGAGGCACATTGATAGCAAATGTAACATAAGAAAAATGTGCTAAACCTTGCACCAAGCCTCACCCACTTTAAATTACTCTAAAATTATGCTATTTAGATGGTGAGGGCACAGTGGAGTATCAGAAAATAGTCTGACAGAAAATAACAAAAGCACTGGCACAAAATTTAAAGCACAGTGCATATACACACTTTAGATAATCGTAATAGGGCCTAATATGTCCCTTCATTATACCCTCATTCAGAAAAATAGATGAAGTCTGTCATACTACACATGTCTAAGCTGTCCATGTTCATGCTGTGACTTCAGCAAACAGCTCCACAGGAATAAAGCAGCTTGTGCTTCGGCAAGTAGACACCTCATGAAATCAGGAAAACATGTTGCCGTTTCTGTAACATAAACACTCATCTCAGACATGTGTGTGGCACATAAATAGACAGTGAATGCTGAGATTCTGCAAGGCAGGGATGCATGTTGGTTGGGATGATGACATGCAGAACACTAACGGGCTGTCATCTGCTCTGGTTCTCCCCTCACTTTCTCGGCAGCTTTGACCTTGAGAATCCTGCCTCGGACAAGTAAATGAGCTGCAGTCTGTGTGTGGATGTGTATGACAATTAATTTCTTTGGCTATCGTGCTTTGTAAGTGCTTAGCCAAAAGAAGAACGGCGCCACTTGCATAATTTTCCAGGAGATCTGACCTTCACTATTCTCCGCAATCGGAGAAGAGGCCCACGCGGTGACGATAGATTGCTCCAATAGAGTCATGGTGGCAGCCTCGCTGGTTGTTTAAAGGGCCATTCGGATGCAATCTGAGAGATTTCAGCCTGGATTTATGACTTCCCTATTGCTAGGGCTGCTCACTCCAGAGCTATGGTAAATGGGAATGAATTATTGTGTCAGGAAGCAGACTTTTGCTTCCTCTCCCTCTGCAGCCAACCAACCAGGCCCCAGAGCGCAGCAGAGCACAGCAACACTCTGGCTTGTGCTGTGCATTTCATTAGCACTCTGCAGCACTTCACCTGCAAGTGTGAAGCTCATTAACACTGTCATTAGAGAGGCTCAGTTCATGTCATGTTGAGGCCAGAGGTGTCCCCTTGCAGAGAGAGAGAGAGAGAGAGAGAGAGAGAGAGGATTTCTTCTGTAGCTATGCTGACAATTACACTATTGAGGAATTGCACTGAAAGGGAAAATTAAGCATATTGTTGTCCAACAAACCAACTGTATTGAGTGGAAAATAATTATATGAATTCCTTGAGGTAGCACAAGTCATTTCTATCATGACGAGCTAGGGAAGGTGGAGAAACAGAAACAAGTACAATTGCAAAATTGGGAGAAACCCCAATGAAATGTAGGAGGAAAGTTGGAGCACTTTTAATGAATTAGCATCTGTTTAAAAAAAAAAAAAAAAAAAAAAACTCTAAAAACTAGACCCAGACTTGGACACTCTCAACAATGTCCACCCTGGCACTATTTGTGTTTTTAACTAGACCCAGACTTAAAAACACAAATAGTGCCAGGGTGGACATTGTTGAGACTACAAACTCAGACTATCCATCTTCTTCCGCTTAATCCTTTTTGAGTCGCGGGGGGGCAGGAGCCTATCCCAGCATCTTTGGGCAAGAGGCAGGGTACACCCTGGACAGATCGCCAGTCCTTCGCAGGGCCAACACAGAGAGACAGACAACCATTCACTCTCACAGTCACACCTAAGGACAATTTAGAATCCCCAGTTTGGGGGGCTGCACGGTGGCGCAGTGGTTAGCACTGCGGCAGCACAGGTTACCCTTGTCCGGGGGATTGTGGGGATCGTGGGATCGTGGGTTCGATCCCAGCCCCCGACCAACAGTGATCTGTGTGGAGTTTGCATGTTCTCCCCGTGTTGCGTGGGTTTACTTCGGGATTTCTCCGGTTTCCTCCCACATGCCAAAAACATGCATGTTAGGTTAATTGGCTGTTCTAAATTGTCCCTAGATATTTGTTTCCTATAGGCCCTTAGAATAGAGGGTTAGTATTAATGAAAGCGCTTTGAGTGGTCTTTGTGACTAGAAAAGCGCTATATAAGTGCAGGTTAGTTAGTTAGTTAGTTAGTTTGATGCCTATTAACCTAACTTGCTTGTTTTGGGGCATGTGGGAGGAATCCAGAGAAATCCTGGAGTAAACCCACGCAGACACGGGGAGAACATGCAAACTCCACACAGATCACTGTTGGTCGGGGGCTGGGATCGAACCCAGGATCCCCCGGCCAAGGGTGAGTTGCTGTGCTGCCGCAGTGCTAACCACTTCTCCACCATGCCGCCCCTCAAACTCAGACTAGCTAAAAACAAATCTAGTGTAAAAGCTTGGGTGTAGTACTCCTCAACCATTGTTGCTGCTGATATGCGTGGCTGTTCTTGTTTTATTTAACCTTTATTTACACGGGGCAGCTCCATTGAGAGGCAACCTCTCTTTTTCAAGGACTCCCTATTCACACTCACACCTGGAAGCTGCCCAGTCCAACCACAGACTGACCTGTGGCCACTGAGCAGCTCCACTGGAGCAGTTGGGGTTAAGGGCCTTGCTCAAGAGCACCACAGTGGGGTTAAAGAGGGTGAGGCAAACACTGCTGTGTTATCTGTCCTACCCAGATCTGATTCTGCTGGTCCAGGGACTGAACCAGCAATGTTCCACTCAACAGTCCGAAGTTGTTCATCAAGCAAGAGTGGGAAAAATTCTACCTACAGAACTTTAAAAATTAGAGTGCTGTTAAAAAGGAAGGTTATGTGGTAAACATGCTCTCTCCCAGCTATTTTATAATGTGTTGCAGGTATCAAATAAAAAATGTTAAAATGAGTGAATACTTGCAACAAAACCACAAAGTTTTTCAGTTTGAACATTAAATATCTTCATAGTATTCTGCTTATTTGTGTCTCGTACTTGTTTCTGCTCCTTGGTCTATACTGCAGGAGGCTCAATCAGTAGCAGAGTATTCCACTGATTTCCGCCTTTTGGCTGCCGAAGTGGGATGGGATGAGGGAGCTCTCAGTAGTGTTTTCCTCCACAGACTTAAGCCAGCTTCATGCTGCATTTCCCCTCTAGTCCATGTACGCTTTGGATGAGCCCGGCACGCACGCAGCGCTGTTCATGCTCACTTTTTTCATCTACCCAGGCCAAGCGGTTGATGCATGCGCACAACCATCATTTGTAGTTTCACTCCCGCCTGTTAGGTAGCGCCAAGGCACTGAAGCGCCAGGATTTTTTCCAATGAAGAAACAGCGGACTTCTTCACAAGGTTTATCTTCAAATATAGAGTCCATTTCTGCTGTTTGACTTCCCGGTTTTCACTCCTTTTCCACGAAGTTGCTGCTGCCACTGTGATGTATGCTGTGTCGATATCGACACCTCGTGAATGGGACGTTCAGTCTTGCACATGTGCTTTTCAACGCGTTCAGGTCGTGGGCAGGCGACGCAGTCACAAAATTTGGGCTGCACGCGGTCGTCCGTGGTCGAGCACTCCAGACATTAGCAGAGTGGAGACGATGACGTAAATTTTGTCACACAAGGTTTCCGGTTACAGGTACGTGGACAGCAGAGGTGCAGCATGAAGCAGGATTTAGCAGCAGTGGCTCAGGAGGAAGAGCGGGTCATCCAATAAACAAAGGGTTCGCGGTTTGAATCCCGCTCCCCCCCCAGTCATCCCTCCGTCGTGTCCCTGGGCAAGACACTTTACCCACCTTGCCTCCAGTGTCCATGACACTGGGTATGAATGTGTATAAATGTTCGATAGTAGTCGGAGAGGCATGGATTGGCACGGATTGGAAGCCATATGTCCATCAGTCTGCTCCAGGGCAGCTGTGGCTACAGTAATAGCTTACCAATATCAGTGTCTGTCTATGGAGTGAATAAATAATGTATCCACTGTAAAGCATCTTTGTTTGTCCATGAAAAGTGTTATATAAATCCGATGCATTATTATTATGTCAAGTGGGATGAGCTAGCTACCCACGATGAGTCCACCTCGCTTGATGAGCTAATCATCCTCGCCATCAGACTAGACAATCGCCTTCACGAGAGCTCCCGGGAATGTCACCAGACTCGCTCCTCATCTCCACAAGTCCAATCTCCCACTCAGTCATGCCAACTCACCCTCCCGCTGCTTTCCACTGCAGACAACTGCAGAGTGCTGCTGCCGGGAAGAGGCAGACTTGTGTGTGGGCTGCATGAGTGCAGAGCACACTGTTTCCTACTTTCCGGCATTGCCAAAAGAGAATGCCCATAAATCAACAGCTTCACATTGTACAGACCAGTACAACATCTGCATCACTGCAGATGCCGCTCTGATTCGTCTGTCAATCCATTTTCCTGTCAATCATGAATAAGACCCCAAGATACTTGAACTCAGGCCGTTGGTGCAGGACCTCGTCCCCACCCCGGCTGACCACTATGGACTAGGAGGTATTGATTCTCATCCCGGCCGTTTCACGCTCAGTAGCAAACTGTCCCAGTAAGACCTGTAGGTCATTGCTTGATGAAGCAGCGGGACAACATTATCTGCAAACAGAAGAGATGAGCTCCTGTGGTCACCAAACATGACACCCTCCGTTCCTTGGCAGCGCCTAGAAATCCTGTCCATAAATAGTTTTATGAACAGGATGGGTGACAAAGGGCAGCCCTGACAAAGTCCAACTCTCACTGGAAACAAGTTTGACTGATTGCTGGCAATATGAACCAAACTCTCACAACAACTGTATAGAGACTGGCTAGCTAGTAACAACAAGCCCAATACCCCCATTCTCCCAAAGCACTCCCCACAAGAAATCACAAGAGATGTGGTCAAATGCTTTCTCCAAGTCCACAACACACATGTAGACTGTTTGGGCAAACTCTCATGAACCCGTGAGGATCCTTGAGAGGGTGAAGAGTTGGTCTGATGTGCCACAACCAGGATGACAACCATATTGTTCCTCCTGAATCCGAGGTTCAACCAACGGCCAAACTCTCCTCCCCAGTACCTTGGCATAGACCAGAGGCTGAGGAGTGTGATCCCCTAAAATTGGAACACACCCTCTGGTCCCCCTTCTTGAAGAGGGGAACCACCACCCCAGTATGCCATGCCAAAGATAATTTCGCCAACATCCACGTGATACTGCAGAGGCTGCTAACCAAAATAGCTCCACAACATCCAGAGCCTTCAGGTACTTGGGGTGAATCTTATCCACCCCTGGGGCCCTGCAGCTGGAGAGTCTTTTAACCACTTTGGCATCCTCAGACCTTGTGATGGGAGAGTCATCCCACTCACGCTCAGGCTCTGCTTCCACTATGGAAAACATGTCAGTGGGACTGAGGAGATCCTCAAAGAATTATTTTCACTGTCCAAAAATACCCCCAGTCGATGTCAACAGCTCTCCATCCACACCATACACAGTGTGGACAGAGGGCTGCTTGCCCCTTCTGAGTTGCTAAACAATTTGCCAGAATTCCTTCAAGGTCGACTGAAAGTCTTTCTCTATGGCCTTACCAAACTGCTCCCACACCCAAGTTTTAGGCTCAGCAACCACTCGAGCTGCACTTCACTTGGTCTGTAGGTACACCTCAGCTGCTTCAGGAGTCCCACAAGCCTACCAAGCTCGATAAGACTCCTTCTTCAGCTTGATGGCCCCCTCACCTTTGGCATCCACCATTTGGTTTGGGGGTTGCCACCACAAGAAGCACCAACAACCTTTCCACCACAGCTCTGAGTAGCTGCTTCAGCAATGGAGGTGCAGAACATGGCCCTTTCATATTCCATGTCTTTTTTGGGATGTGGTTGAAGTTTGTCCAGAGGTAGGAGTTGGAGACCTCCCAGACAGAGGCTTCAGCCAGACATTCCCGGCACACTCTCACTGTACGTTTGGGTCTGCCGGGCCTGGGCGGTGTCCTCCCCAGCCATCGGATCCAACTCACCACCAGGTGGTGATCAGTTGACAGCTCTGCACCTCTCTTTACCCAAGTGTCCAAGACATGAGTGCACCTGTGATACTAATTAAGGTTACACACTTACTTTGAAACATGCACAGATTAATAGTGTCTTTAGGGGTACCAGCAGGACTGTCTATACTATTTAGCATCTGTAAAATAAACTACAAATTATTTCTTTTCACAATTGTATTGGTTTTCTTTATCACATACTAAATTCAAGCAGGTATAGAATAGACAATTGCTTTTAACTGAATCACTTTTCAACAGAAATGAAATATTGTTTCAATGAGCTGTAAGGGTACCAAGAAATTTGAGCACATTTGTATGTGTGAGTGAGATGCATGAATGTGTTCCTCCTGTCAATCACTTTACATCAAAGTGGCTGTGTGAGATTGCCCTACTGGGGAAAAGTACACAAAGTCTGTAAAATTGATGTCTTTATTGTGTTTTCCATTGTGGCGTGTTTAAGAGTGTGCTTCTTGTAAACAAAGGGTGCTCCTCTAAAACCCTGCCTATCAGTGTACACGTAGAGTTAAAAAAAAAAAGCTCCAGGACTGTAGGATGCACTTCTTGGCCAGAGCACAGCTCGGCACCAGCCTCACTGCACTCTGGACCTCCAGCCTCGTGCCCCACTTGCAGAGCTCACTAATAAAGGTGCTGCTCCTTCCACGAGATTGACACCAAAGCCCCCCAGAGCAGGGTGGACAGCTAGTTGACTGCCTCCCCAGTGAAGGTTGCAGCTGAGTCAGAGTGACTCACCATAAGTTAACATGTGTGGGGGTTTGTTTGTTTGCATGTTTGTTTGATTTTCTTGGAGATTGTTGATTCAAACCTGTGACTTATATGTTTATATATTTTTCACATACATAGTGAGTTGTCACTTCCCTCATGTCCAGCTAGCTGGTTTAAATTATTATTTAAAAAGTATGATTATGTCATGGGCAGTATCGTTGTACTTGTTTTATGCAGTGTTTTATATATTTTATGCTTGGCTTATTGGTATATTACTTTGGTTTCTAAGACTGAAGAGTTATATTTAAGATTTACTGTGTGCTTTTTTATTAGTTTTTTTTTTAATTATATGGTCATAAAGTGCTGAAAAGAGTACCCAAGTCTCCTCATTTTGTAAAACAGATACAACACAGGAGTATAGCCCCTTCCTCAACTTCCATTTCACTTCCATTTGGTTCATGTCACATGTACAATCTCTATACTATGTATAATGTCCACTCTACAAAGTAAAACAATATTTTTAGAGTTATTTCTGGAGTAAGGACTCCTCTTGTTCAGTGTTCATCAGGTTCAAGGGCAATGAAACTCAGCCAACAGTGAGGTCAAGCAGAAATAGAGCCAGAGTCCAAAACGTGTTATTGTGCATCCTTCAAATACTGTATGTACCCACCAACCAGCATGCTGATGTGCTCCTGCACTACCGCTGAGCTCAGTGAATACCGCCTCCAATACCACAAAAGGAACAAAAATACAGCAATCATAAGTTCCAACAATGAAAATCCCATTGCTTTTTATGATCTTTTCAAATAGAAGAGGAAAATCCTCCACAGACAACAAAGAGTAAACAATGAAAAACACAGAAATCCTGAGAACTCGATAAAATTAATGCGCTTATAGAAACATTCAGATTTAATTTAGCTGATCTGAGCTGTAAAAGCAATGCACTGGGGACAAGCAAGATGACTAAAACGACAAAGAATGAAGAGGCGTAAAGAATGAGGGAAGAAAAGGGAAATAAACAAACAAAAGACTTCACTAATAATGAAGCAATGCAGACAAAAGATGGGGCTCATGTTTTCTTCAAAAAGATTGAAATCGCAGAAATCCAGTCAAAAGAGCTGAGGTCCTCAGAAGAATGCTCAAATGAACTCCCATGCAGATAAATCATTCCCATTTATTTGTGTCTGCTTTAGTGTCATGTGCTCATTAGCCATATCACATACCACCATCTAAATGCTTGTTTGACTACCTGCCACATGTGCCGCTAATCATCACGCCACATGTCACTAATTGTTCACTTCGGACCAAATGAGTTAGACCACCTAGTTTATCCAGTTAGACTGGATCATCTAGGAGCAAATTTCTATGCCTTTAATTAACAGCTTTGTGTGTATAAGTGATCTTTGCACTCTAGCCCCCCAAAAAACCGAAACAGGCTAAGGACAACACCATAACAAAAGATGCGTTAGGAACTGGACAAGTTCAAAAGATGACATTTGTTAATGTGTAAATTACTTGTTTGGAATTTACAGCTGTAAACATACACTCACTCCTCATTGTCTGTGTACAGAAACTAATAAAAGTTAGTGGATTTAATGGTAACAGAGTTAAATCTGTGTTGTATTAATTTAATCTGTGTTGTAATAATATTGCACAAATAAGTTAGCAGATTTTAGGGGTGATATGACAGTGGCTAGGGCTCGGCGATATATCGAATATATTTGATGTATCGATACATTTGTCCATGCGCAATATATAAAATGCCTGTATCACATATCTCAAATATTATACAAGTTAGTTCTGACCAAGCAATTTCACTGGACAATAGGGATTCCAGGAGTTACTATATTCCACGATAATTGCACTCCAACGTTTCACTGGATATGTATCCCTCCACTTCAAAGGTGTTCTAGTAACCGTTAATTACTAACTGTTATTTTGTGTCAAGTCTATCATTTCTGTCACTGACTTCTTTATGAGAGTTGCAGTACAGTGTTGGACACCTTAATTATGCCTCAGTGAAACAGAGAGGCATACGGTAATCGCTCAATGCGTCTGTGTGTGTGGTTGTGTGGTTGGTGTGTTGGTTGGTTATATCTGTCTGCCTGTCTGTTTCAACTTACCCAGTGAAAATTAAGTGGAACTAAAGGCTTGTATCATTGTTTTACCATATTTTGTCAACTTTTAATTTGCCAGAATTTTGAAATGAAGAGTTCTTTTGCAAAAACAGATAAGTCCAATTGGTTTAATATTGAGAAACACAACATTTTTATCTGCTGGTTTATAGGTGTTAGTATTTCCAGTTCAGCTTCTAAGACATGGTCACTTGAAATATGAGTATCCCAGACATAATAAAGCAGAAAATCAAACATCAATTCATAGTTACTTTTTGGCAATTCATTAGTACTTTTTTTCTTGCAAAAACAGATCACTTAATCTTATCCTACACTTTATTACATGTATAGTTTATTTCTCTTATCTTATCATGTTTAATGTTGCAGCATTGTACCGAGACAAATTCCTAGTTTGTGTACTACATGAACAATGGCAATAAACCTGATTCTGATTCTGATTCTGATTCTGATCCAAAAGCCAAGTCCAAAAGCCATTCTTTTTCAAAACAAGACAAGTCCCAAAAAACATGCTAGTTTGTCTGAACATATTTGAATATCTATAAGCATCAATGTAGCATAATTGACACACTGATTTAGGCATATCCACTCAGTAAAATGGTATAATATAATAAAGCTATAATTCAACATTCAACATTCAAGATTCAAAGATTTTATTGTCAGTACTACTATATGCACAGGGCATACAGGATAACTGAAATGGCATTTCTCTCTCTCTTCACTGGTGTGCACAGTTTAAAAAGAAAAGGAATAAGGCTGGAAAAAAGAAAACAACAACAGCAGTCTAATATACAATATGTACAGTAATGCAACCCGTGGTTCAAATGGCGACAAGAAAGACCCAGACCTCCCATAGTGCAAAACTGAGATAAATGATTAACGATGATAAAACCCAGCAATCCTATATACAGACAACTAGAGATGTAATACCTGTAGTTGCAGTTCAATGCAGAAGTGTAGGTACAGATAGTAACAGACAGGATTGCACATGATCAGTATTGCAGTGACAGACAGCAGCTGATATGGCATTTGTACAAATGGTTGCGGTTAATGTTAATGTGCAGAGACATACAGCAGCAAAGTAGCAAGAATTCTGATAACACTGGTCAACACCAAATTTATTGTCTTGAGGTTTTTTTTTAGCTGATTTAGGACAATTTTGATGTGCTGAATCCAAAAATCACATTGATTTTGCTCAATCAGGTCAACTTTTTGAACTATGGTCACATGATTTTTACGTTTTTGTTTACATGTACGGAATCTCCAAAAGTACAATGGGAGGCAGAGCCTTCAGTTATCAAGCTCCTCTCCTGTGGAATCAGCTGCCAATCTGGATTCGGGAGTCAGACTTGATCTCTGTTTTTAAGAATAGGGCTAAAATCTACCGTTTTGATATAGCCTACAATTTGGGAGGGATCATGTGTTTCTGAACCCTCCCTTAGTTATGCTGCTAATAGGTTTAGTCAGCCGGGGGACCTCCAGTAATGCACTGGGCCTCACTCCTTTCCTCACTCTCTATGAAATATTTTTTTTTGCTGGTCATTAACATCTGTTTGTTCTCTCCCATAGATTGAGTCCCCATCGTGCTGTTTGCTCTCTACATGTCTGTTCTTTTCTTCTTCTCTATCCCCTCACCCCCCAGCCAGTCGCAGCAGATGACTGCCCCTCCCTGAGCCTGGTTCTGCTGGAGGTTTCTTCCTGTTAAAAGGGAGTTTTTCCTCTCCACCGTCGCCAAGTGCTTGCTCACAGGGGATCGCCTGATTGCTGGGGTCTTTCTGCAACTGTGGGGGTTCCCCTCTACAGTTGATAGTGCTATGAGATGACTGTTGTTGTGAAATGGCGCTATATAAATAAAGTTGAATTGAATTGAATTGAATGTACGGTGCATTTTCACTTTATACGATGCAAAATTCTTTTTCATTTCTTGAAATTCTCTGAATTTTGAACAATGATGATGTAACATTCAATTTACATGTACTTGCCTTTTTCAGTGTCTACTATTCAATTTACAGTACAACTGTACAACTGCTGCACAACTGCTTACAACTTAGCATAAAAACCTGACCTGATCGAGAGAAACGGATGTCATTTTCAGATTCAGCGGTGCAAAATTGTCTTAAATCAGTTGAAAAAACACAGACAACTTACAAAAAAAATATTTTTGTTATGTTGTGTAATAAAAGATAATAGTAGCAAAAATTCTGAATATTGTTCGCTGTTCCAACCTCGTTTGTGCCCTACTGGTGAACACATCATTGGTTCATCTGATTCATCAAAATTATCCATATAAGAAAAGACAAGCCTTTATTAGTCCCACAGTGGGGAAATTCCAGGATTGCAACAGCACAGGGATAGCAACACTCACAGCAATAATTTAGAAGATAAGATAATAAGAGCAGTGAATATACATATGTACACAGAATATACACAGCACGGAGCATTGCAGCTAGATGGAATAAACAGCTTAACTGTCATGAACTCGGGTTTGATGGTCTCAATCCTAGTTCTGACGCTGTGGCTATTTTGACTGTGTTGTATATTTTATGCCTATTTTCCATCAGGCGTGCTCAGGGAGCCCTTGGGGTCCATTCGGCTCTCTGACAGCTCAGCCACGCCTCCTTCCTCCTGTCAGTTTCACCAGCTGTTTCCACTCATTCCCTTTCACGTCCACGCACATTCTCATTACTAACACCGGCGATCTCTTCTCTGATTAGGTTTGGCATTATTTAAACCCTGTTTGAGTGGGAAGAGATTTCCGGATCATTGCGAATCAACACAGTCGCTATTCCCCTCTGTGTTGTTGCCACCACCCACGTCTAGAAGCCCTGCCGAGTTTTATTCGGTGCCGCTTTGCACTGGGTGGCGGGCGTCATTTTTTTCCATTCCTTGCATTGTATTTTCAGCCTGACTATTTAGTCTTCTCTAACATTACCTAATGCCTGTTCGTTACCTGATGTTAGCGGCTGTTCCCGTTTATCTGCACTTCGGACAGCACGGACTGCCTCGGACTGCTCCAACTTGCAAGTTTAAATTGCCTTTCTCCCTGTGCTGTCCAGCTGTGCTGCTGCACTAGGCATTCTCTCCCTCGTGCTGTTGAACGTCCTAGAGGCGTCCCTGTCCTCTCAGAGCCCTCCATGACTGTCTAGCCATTTTACTGTTGGATTTCGTGACTGTATTCACCCATCAGTTGCTCATCATTAACTGTTGCTGGACTGAACTCATTATTTTTGTTCAATAAATTGCACGCAACTATCTGAGCATGTGGGTTTTCATTCCTCCCTCTGTGCATTGCGTAAAGGCGCACAAGGGATCATAACACATAACAGTCTATTCAGTTACCCCACATAGTATGAGTTTTTTTACAACCTCTACGAGCAGCCCTGCTTAGGTTATAGTGTCTGACAACCGTAGGTAGGAAGGACCTGCGAAACCTCTCGGTTGCGCACCTAGGATGGTGCAGCCTACTGCTAAATGAGCTCCTCAGTGCATTCAGCATGTCCTGCATGGGGTGGGACTCGGACTCCAGCAGAGATGACAGCTTAGCCACCATCTTCCTCTCTCCTCCACTGGGTTGAGGCGCTGCCCCAGGACAGAGCGAGCTTTCTTGGTCAGTCTATTCAGTTTCTTCCTGTCGGCTGCTGTGATGCCGTTGACCCATCAGACCACTACAAATGTGATGGCTGATTCCACCACCGAGTCATAGAAGGTCTTTAGGAGCACCCCTTGTACACCAAAAGACCTGAGCCTCCTCAGGAGGAACAGCCTGCGCTTCTTGTAGAGCGCGTTGGTATTGTGTGACTAGTCCAGTTTATTGTTCAGGGGAACACCCAGGTACTTGCAGGATGTCACCATCTCAATGTCTGTTCCCTGGATGTTTACTGGTACTGTGAGGGGTTGTCCTCGCCTGTGGCAGTGCATCACCAGTTCCTTAGTTTTCCTCGCATTGATCTGGAGGCAGTTCCGATGGCACCAGTCCACAAAGTCCTGGAAAAGTCCTCTGTACTATGCATCATCGCCATTGGAGATGAGGCTGACGATGGCAGAGTCGTCAAAGAACTTCTGTAGATGGCAGTGTGATGTGTTGCGTGAAAAGTCTACAGTATAAAGGGTGAACAGGAAGGGAGCCAGAACTGTTCCCTGGGGACCCCCGTACTGCAGATGATAGTGTTGGACACACAATCCTAGGTTCTCACAAACTGTTTGTGTAGACTGTTTGTGTCTATGTTGAATGTAATTTGTGGCTTGTATATATGGATGTCACCAGACTGCAAAACAAATCTACCTACGGGTACAAATAAAGTAACCTGAACCTGAACCTGTGGCTGTTTTTTTTTTTTTTTTTTTTTTTTTTTTTTTTTGTTACTTATTTGAACCCGTAGGTAGACTTGGTTTGCAGTCTGGTGACAAGCCACCGGCTGCTGGTCGCTGCGTGCGCGAGCGCCCTAAACCTACATGTTTTTGGTATGCGGGAGGAAACCGGAGAAATCCCGGAGTAAACCCGCGCAACACGGGGAGAACATGCAAACTCCACACAGCTCACTGTTGGTCGGGGGCTGGGATCGAACCCACGATCTCATGATCCCCGCGGTCCCCCGGCCGAGGGTAAAACTGTGCTGCCACAGTGCTAAACCACTGCGCCACCGTGCAGCCTCACAAACAGCCAGGTTTGTGAGGTAGTCCAGGATAAATGATGACAGGTGCTGGTCCACCCCTGTGCACAGCAGCTTGTCCTTCAGGATCATCGGTTGGATGGTGTTGAAAGCACTGGAGAAGTCAAAGAACATGATCCTCACCGTGCTCCCAGGCTTCTCCAGGTGGGACAGGGAACAGTGTAGGAGGAAGATCACTGCATCCTCCACCCCAATGCCATGCTGGTAGGCGAACTGGAGTGGATCCATCGCTGGTCCCACCAGGGGGTGGAGGTGGGTGAGGAGCAGCCTCTCCAGGGTCTTCATCAGGTGAGATGTGAGGGCCACTGGTCTGTAGCTGTTCAAGTCTCTGTGGTGTGAAGTCTTTGGTACGGGTACAACACAGGATGTTTTCCACAGCTGTGGTACCCTCTCCAGCTTCAGGCTCAGGTTGAAGATGTGCGCCACAATCCCACACAGCTGGTCTGCGCAGGACTTGAGGAGCTTCGCGCTGATGCAGTCCGGACCCGAGGCCTTCCTTGCCTTGATCTTACTCAGCTCCGCCCTCACCTGGGTCTTAGTGAGGGTCAGGTTGGCTGTGTGCTGGGAGAGGGGGGGTGTTGGTGGAGGGGGGTGGACAGTAGGCCTAGATGATGGTAGAGTCAGCGGTGGTTGGCGTGCAGGCAGAGGGGAGGGTGGTTGGTCAAACCTGTTAAAAACAGGTTCAGGTTGTTCACCCTCTCCCTGCCCTCCGTGGCCTGGGAGGAGGTATTCTGGAGCCCAGAGATGGTTTTGAGGTTTCTCCAGACCCCACTGATGTCACTCTGTTGCAGCTTGTCCTCCATCTTCTTCCTGATGATGGATGGAGGAAGGATGGGTCTGTACCTTGTATTCCTCGCTCGTCGCCTCACTATTTGACATACAATGCAACAAAATTGTAAAAAAAAAAAAAAAAAAACTGGCAGGGAAATAAATCACTAAAGGCAAACAGGTGTTGTGTTCGAAATGTTCACTCCCCCATATCGTGTACTATAGAGTGAATGCACAGCCAACGGAGCAGTGAGAGAAGAGCTTCACATCACAACATAAACTACCTTAAGGTATTTATCATTCTATATATTCAAGAAATCTCTGTCAGTGTGTCACAGCCAAAGATCATAGGACCGCCTATGATGTTTCTATGATCTCTGCATGATGTCCTATGATGTTCCTACATATAATGACTCCTTATGTCATTGTGCTGCACGGTGGCGCAGTGGTTAGCACTGCGGCAGCACAGTTTACCTTTGGCCGGGGGATTGTGGGGATCGTGGGATCGTGGGTTCGATCCCAGCCCCCGACCAACAGTGATCTGTGTGGAGTTTGCATGTTCTCCCCGTGTTGCATGGGTTTACTCCGGGATTTCTCCGGTTTCCTCCCACATGCCAAAAACATGCATGTTAGGTTAATTGGCTGTTCTAAAATTGTCCCTAGATATCTGTTTCCTATAGGCCCTTAGAATAGAGGGTTAGTATTAATGAAAGCGCTTTGAGTGGTCTTTGTGACTAGAAAAGCGCTATATAAGTGCAGGTTAGTTAGTTAGTTATGTGTGGAATGTCCTATGATGTTTTTTGGGATGTTTTTTTTTTTTTTTTTTTTTTCCAAAATGGCGACCGGGATGGTCACACTTTTTCAGTGCTGAGACTAAGCCACTGTTTTTTGCCATTAAAATAACTAACCTACAACGATCGGCGCTCGTGACGGACACCCACGGGCTGAATTTCCACCTCAGTAAGAAAACTGCTGGAATACCCCTTTAATCGGGTAGAGCTGCTGCTCCTACCCGAAGCGATTGCTAAGCTAACGCTAACGCTAGTTAACGCTAGTTAGCTTAACGCTGGCCCATTTGTGCCACCTAACTCCGTCACGAAGCGACTCAGCCCCCGGTGAGGACTTACCGGAGGAACTAACCGAGGCGGCAGCTGAACGCGAGCCGGATCGGAGCTCGGGCGCGGCGTTGGTGAGAGACGGGAGCCACCTGGACCCAGCCAAACAATAGCCAAACAATAGCCTGAGCTCCTGAGTCGGAGCCCAGTTGCGAGGCCCAGCGGAGGAACAACCAGACTGATGGCGGTCGGTGACGGGGCCTAGCAAAGGTACCACCCAGGCAGACGGCGGCAGGCGGCGGTGATCAGCGGCGGTGATCAGCGGAGCTCGGCTGCACCGGCGGTGTGCGGCGTGGCTTGGCGGAGGAGCTGTACGGGAGCTCAGTTGCGGCAGCGAACCCTCACCCTGAGTCGGAGCCCAGTTGCGAGGCCCAGCGGAGGAACAACCAGACTGACGGCGGTTGGCGACGGGGCCTAGCGAAGGTACCACCCAGGCAGACGGCGGCCGGCCGCGGTGATCAGCGGCGGTGATCAGTGGAGCTCGGCTGCACCGGCGGTGTGCAGCGTGACCACCCAGGCAGACGGCGATGGTGAATTCTTGGCGGTGATCAGCGGCGGTGATCAGAGGCGGTGACCAGCGCTGCGCGGCGTGACCACCCAGGCAGACGGCGACAGGTGGCGGTGATTGGCGGCGGTGATCAGCGGAGCTGTGCGGCGCTACTTGGCGAAGGAACTGTGCAGGAGCTCGGTTGCGGCGGCGGTGAGCGGAGGGGCCAGACCAGCAGCGGCCGGGCTAGTTGAGGCCTAGCCGGATTCACTGTTTATTTCTATCCACAGGTCAGTAAATGCCTCCAAAAAAAGAGGAAATAGAAGAAATAAAAAAATCTCTAAACTTTATGTCAGAAGAATTGGCCAAATTGACTAGCCAGCAGGCCAAAATAATAGACCTAATAGAAAAGGTACAAGCCCTACAGTTAATAATAAAAGAAAAAGACAAAAAAATTATGGACCTGGAGCAACACGGGCATCTTTTGGAGCAACGCGTCGAGGATCTTGAACAAGGTTCTCGCATTGATGACCTAGTTATAAGTGGACTAGACATCAGATATCAATCATACGCCCATGCCGCAACAGGACTGAGTGGTGAAGATGCTCCCATAAGTGAATCAGTGTCCTTAGAAAATCAAGTGCTTCAGTTCCTTAATAATAGAGGCATTAAGGTAGAAGCCAATGCAATCTCAGCCTGTTATGCTCTACCGAAGAAGGATAACAAAACAAAGAAATCAATTGTGATGCGCTTTGTGAACAGAAGGGTAAAGAATGACATACTGAGGCAGGCCGAAAAGCTTAAGGAAACTCAAGTTTACCTAAATGAACACCTGACAAAAAAACCCGCTGAATTAGCACGGCAGGCACGGATGCTAAAAAAACAAAATAAGATACAGGCAACCTGGACAAGAAATTGTAGAATTTGGATTAAACTAAATGGATCACCTGAGCAAGCAAGGAGTATAATGATCAGAGATGCTACTGACTTAGATAAATACAGATGAACACTGATTAAGAAAATTATGAGTCAAAGATAATCCATATTCATACACACGATAAGAATAGTTCTTTTGATACACCATGTCAAAGTACTTTAAAAAATCCATATTCATACACACAATAAGAATAGTTCTTTTGATACACCATGCCAAAGTACTATAAAAAAATAAGCAAAATAAACAAAAACTTATGACTGACTTGAGTAGACACCAATTATCCCCAGTTGGAGGAAGTCATTTGACACAGAGTGAGGAAATTCAAACTCTGAAAATATGCCATTATGCTGAACATAAACCACAAGAGATGGAGAATGATATTGATCCTGATAACCACTTTTTCAATAATATTCATAACCACTGTGAATATTACACTGAAAAGCAATTCAAAAGTCAAGTGCAATTAGATGGTAAACTGTCAATAATACACTTCAATAGCAGAAGTCTTAACAAAAACTTTCCACAGATTCAGGACTATTTAAAACAGCTAGACAGAAAATTCACAGCTATTGCAGTCTCTGAAACCTGGCTTAATGAAGAACTGGCTCCCCTGATGGCAATAGAGGGATATCAGATGTTTTATATTAACAGATCTCAAAAAAAGGGTGGTGGTGTTGCACTGTATATTGATGACCTGTACAGGTGTAAGCTTGTAAATGAAATGTCCTCAGCACTACCAGGGATTTTGGAATGTGTTACTGTTGAGATTGACCTAGACAAAACAAAAAATCTAATCATAAGCTGCATATATAGAACGCCGGGAACTTGCATTGAGACATTCAGAGATAAATTAGTCGAGCTGTACAATAATATTACTAGTAAGAAAATGGTACTGCGAAAATGGAACCACTGCGCCACCGGCTGCACGGTGGCGCAGTGGTTTAGCACTGTGGCAGCACAGTTTTACCCTCGGCCGGGGGACCGCGGGGATCATGAGATCGTGGGTTCGATCCCAGCCCCCGACCAACAGTGAGCTGTGTGGAGTTTGCATGTTCTCCCCGTGTTGCGCGGGTTTACTCCGGGATTTCTCCGGTTTCCTCCCGCACACCAAAAACATGTAGGTTTAGGGCGCTCGCGCACGCAGCGACCAGCGGCCGGTGGCTTGTCACCAGACTGCAAACCAAGTCTACCTACGGGTACAAATAAGTAACAAAAAAAAAAAAAAAAAAAAAAATGGTAGCAATTTGTGGAGATTTCAATATTGATTTACTGAATCCACATCAACAAAATGTAGTTACAGAGTTCATGAACTCTATGTACAGCATGAGTCTATATCCCACAATAACACATCCCAGTAGAACCACAGTTCACTCCGCTACACTTATTGACAACCTGTTTCTCAATGTTTTCGATAAGAAAATAGAAAGTGGATTATTGATAAATGATATAAGTGACCACTTGCCAACCTTTGCACTTATCCATGGCCACACGGGGCCCAACGCAGAAAAAAATTCAAAATCGTTCAGACACAAATCACCAAATGCAATCAATTCTTTTAAAGAGGACTTGCTGAAGCAAGACTGGACAGAAGTCTATGTATCAGATGTAAATGAAGCCTATGACACATTTATAAACATTGTAACCACTCTTTATGAAAAAAACTGCCCATTAGTAAAAAAAAAGCTTAAACACAAATTTGCTGATAAGCCATGGTTAACCAAAGGACTACAAAAGGCGTGTAAAAAGAAAAATTTATTATATAAAGCTTTCCTAAAGAAAAGAACAAAAGAAGCAGAGCAGCGGTATAAAACATACAAAAATAAGTTAACATATATCTAACTAACTAACCTGCACTTATATAGCGCTTTTCCAGTCACAAAGACCACTCAAAGCGCTTTCACCAATACTAACCCTCTATTCTAAGGGCCTACAGGAAACAGATATCTAGGGACAATTTAGAACAGCCAATTAACCTAACATGCATGTTTTTGGCATGTGGGAGGAAACCGGAGAAATCCCGGAGTAAACCCACGCAACACGGGGAGAACATGCAAACTCCACACAGATCACTGTTGGTCGGGGGCTGGGATCGAACCCACGATCCCACGATCCCCACAATCCCCCGGCCAAGGGTAAACTGTGCTGCCGCAGTGCTAACCACTGCGCCACCGTGCAGCCCAATAAAATAAATACCATTTATTTATGGTATTTAAATAAGATGTAGTAAAAGAGACTATTACAGTAAAGAACTGGCGAAAAACAAAGACAATATTAAAAATACATGGACAATAATCAACAGTATCCTTGGAAATAAAAGCAGAAATACAAGCTACCCAACTAATATTCCAAAAAATAATAAAACGACTCAGAGTGTGAATATAGCTTCACCTGCAGATGAATTTAATAATTTTTTTGTTAACATTGGACCTAAACTGGCCCGAGAAATACCCACTACAGTGCCTACAGGTGATACAATATGCAATAACACTGCTGTAAAAGACTCCATCTTCATAAAGAACACAGACGAAAGAGAGGTCATTGAAATTGTTAAATCGTTCAAAAGTAAAACATCTACTGACTGTGATGGTATTGACATGCTACTAGTCAAAACTGTTATCGAATGCATAGTAAAACCACTGACGTATATCTGTAACCTGTCTCTCCAATCAGGTATATTTCCCAATGCAATGAAAATAGCTAAAGTAATTCCGATATACAAGACCGGCGACAGAGGGGAACTCTCAAACTATAGACCAATTTCACTATTACCGCAATTTTCCAAGATACTTGAAAAAATATTCTATGAGAGAATTGACAACTTCATACTGAAGAATGATTTATTATGTAAGCAGCAATATGGGTTCAGACACAAGAGGACAACTGCATATGCCCTAATGGAATTTACAGAAAAAATATTGTAACGTCGGGGCCATTTTAAGGAGGCCAGGGATTTCCCAGCATGCTTTGCCAGTTTGAAACGTTACTGTGTGTGTTAAATGTGTTATTTCTGAGTTATACTGCTGTGTCATTATAACTGCATTATAATGACCCAGCAGTGTTTAGCAGGATTAGGGCAAGATGTATCTGTGTGTGTAACCATGATTCAAACAGGGGTCTGTGAGAATGACCTCCTCTGCTCTGTGTACTAAGTGGCAGGTTGGGGGTCGGGGTGTGTGTAAGATAAATCAGGTTGATCACAGCCATCTGCTCCATTGTCTTTTTGTGTGAACCCTGCAAACGTCACACTGGTGTCAGAAGTGGGATATGGAGCAAGATGAGGATCCATGCGGAGGTCCAGCGGCCGGAGCGATTCATCGCTCAGCCGGGAACGGAGTGTAGAGCTGAGACGCCGGCCCCTGCAGAGCTTCGCCGCGATGGACGGAGCAGAACAAACCAGCCCCGTTTCCCGCCCTTTTCAGGGCAGGACGGGCTGGCGATTCCAGAGCGACTAGGAGCGGCAATCGACCGGGAGATGACAGTCTCATCCATCCAGCAGCGGGCCAAGATTCCCCGCTACAACAGTGAGAACCTGTTGGATGACCGCCTGGCCCAGGTCGAGTTGGCTGCCGCGCTGATCATCAGAGGAAACCACCGTGCTGAGAGCGAGTGGAGGAGGAGCTACGGCAGATCACAGCAGCGCGTGCACGAAGGAAACAGCCGTGGCGAAGCGAGGAAGGACGGCTTCCGCTGCACAGAGCCAGGGTACATGGCATGGTACTGCCCCGCACACAGCGCACGACAAACTGGCCCCTCGCCGACGTTAAATTAGAGCGAGGTGGCATGGACAGGGAAAAAGCCGCCTCCTGCAGATGCTTCCCCCGGCAGATGACGTCACAGAGGCCTTTGGAGCGCAGCAGCAGTGGAGCGAGCAGGACAGATCCGGTCTTTTCTCGGGATCGGCAGGGTCTGGGCGCCTGGACGCGGGCCAGCGGCCGACTGGGAGGTCCTGGCAGCGGTGGGAGTCATGGGACTCCCTCTGCCAGAGGAGGAACTGTGCGTGTCCTACCGCTACCCGATGCTTTTCCTTTCGGTGACGTCACGGAGGCCCTTGGTGCAAGAGCGACGCAGCGGAGCGAGCAGGACGAAGATGCGGCCACTTTCCAGGCGCGGCAAGGGCTGGACGCATGGACGCGGGCCAGCGGCCGCCTGGGAGAACTGGCAGCGGTGGGAGTCGGCCGGAGCGGGCCTGGGACTCCCGCTGCCAGGGAAGGGACTATGCATGGTCCTACAGAGGCTGTCAGATGTGTCCATCCACCCGCTGGTGGCCAAACCGGAACCCTACCCCAACCAGATACTCTGACCGAGACTCAGATGGCCCGTGCATGCCGCCCTGGCACCGGGCTGACTCGCGTTGGATTTCTGAAAGTGGACTTTGAATTTTCTGGGGACAGAAACCAGTCCGGGGGGGGGGGGCAGTGTAACGTCGGGGCCATTTTAAGGAGGCCAGGGATTTCCCAGCATGCTTTGCCAGTTTGAAACATTACTGTGTGTGTTAAATGTGTTATTTCTGAGTTATACTGCTGTGTCATTATAACTGCATTATAATGACCCAGCAGTGTTTAGCAGGATTAGGGCAAGATGTATCTGTGTGTGTAACCATGATTCAAACAGGAGTCTGTGAGAATGACCTCCTCTGCTCTGTGTACTAAGTGGCAGGTTGGGGGTCGGGGTGTGTGTAAGATAAATCAGGTTGATCACAGCCATCTGCTCCATTGTCTTTTTGTGTGAACCCTGCAAACGTCACAATATCAACAGCCATTGAAAATAAAGAGTATTCAGTTGGAGTATTCCTAGATCTTAAAAAAGCATTTGATACAGTAGATCATAATTTATTATTAAAGAAACTACAAAATTGTGGTATTAGAGGAGTAGCTCTGTCCTGGTTAAGTAGTTACTTAAAGAATAGATATCAGTATGTATGTGTTAGCAACAAAAACTCAGAGTTGCTGAAGGTCACCTGTGGAGTCCCACAGGGTTCAGTTCTGGGACCATTATTATTCAATATGTATATAAACGATATATGTAAAGTTTAAAAAAAAATGGACTTAATATTGTTTGCCGATGACACTAATCTGCTATGCAGTGGAAACAATTTGGAACAACTTCTGGATACACTCGGAAAGGAATTAGGAAAGCTTAAACTGTGGTTTGATTCAAACAAATTAACACTCAATTTAAGTAAGACAAAATTTATAGTCTTTAACAACCATCACAACAACCCAGTACCCAAACTCAGTGTAAATGGTGTAGAGATTGAAAGGGTATCTGAAACTAAATTTCTTGGAGTAATAATTGATAACAAACTGTGTTGGAAGTCACATATTAATTATATTAAAGGTAAAGTATCCAAATCAATTGCAATATTACACAGAGTGAAATATTTGCTGAATCAACCCACACTATACACCTTGTATCATTCATTAATACTCCCATACATGACATATTGTAATGAAGTATGGGGAAATACATATAAAACAAACATATATCCACTCTTTATGCTTCAAAAGAGAGCTATTAGAATAATAAACAAAGCAGCTTACAGGGAACCAACAAACCCACTTTTTCTTAAACAAAAAACTCTCAAGTTGAAAGATCTGGTTGACTTTAAAACCGCAATAATAATGTTCAAAGTGAAGAATTTATCACTGCCCGCAAATATCCAAAAGTTGTTCCAAACAAGGGAGAAACAATATCACTTCAGAGGAACATGTATATTTCAAAAGCCTACAGTGAGAACAACCACCAAGCAACACTGTATTTCAGTGCAAGGAGTCAGATTATGGAACGATTTTGGACCTGAACTAAAATCATGTACAACGCTTGGACAATTTAAACAAAAACTAAAGGAAGAAATACTCCAAACATATTTACAAGACGACATGTAAACTCACATAAGGATTGACATATCCAGCCTGTGTTGTGTTGTAGCTTAGTTTTTTTTTTTTTTTCTCTCTGTGACATTCTGTCTTAGATTTGTCTCGAATAGTAACCGCTTAACTTAGCTTAGCTTAGTTTTCTTTTTTTTTTCTCTCAGTCACATTTTGTCTTAGCTTTGTTTTAAATTGTAATCGCTCTTGTCTTGTTTTCTCTTTTTTCTCTTTTGAATTCTTGGATGGAATATGGGTGGGCAATATAAGCTGCGGCTTCAGCCATCACCCATTTCGGATAACTCACGTGGAATTGTATAGTAGAAGGAGTCTTTGTCTAATTTGACCTTGTTGTTATATTATACAGTTTCTTTTAACCTGTACTGTACTATCCGAAATAAATTCATTCAGATATTATTATTCATTCAGATGTTCCTAAGTAACAAAGGCAGGCATCACTCACAATCATAGGACTAGCTATGATATCATCAAAGATCAAAGGACTCGCTATGACATCAGCAAAGATCAAATGCAGGCATCATAGGACTCGCTATGACATCATGAAAGATCAAAGCAGTCATCACTCATGGTCAGAGGACTCGCTATGACATCATCAAAGATCATAGTACTCGCTATGACGCAATCAAAGATCAAAGGCAGGCATCACTGAACGAGTGCTGACGTGCTTGCTTAAACCCTTGCTTACACCTGCTTTCTACGGGCATGCAGAAATACTTGCTTATACTTGGTTTCTACGGGCATACACAGGTATGCACTAGTATTTAATAATTCATCAAAAACGATTTAATACATATTTAGTTCAAATTACATACAGGTATTCATTTTTTTTTTTACCACCGTTAGTCTGTTACATTTTACTGTCTCACGTGATGACATCATTAGCCATGCCACGAAAACAAGCCCAGTAGTGTCCAAAAGCAGTTAATTTTATTGTTATATTGAGTTTACTTTATAGTCCACTATATCTAAATTCACTATATAGCGAGTAGGGAGTGAGTGAGTGAACATTCCAAACAGAGCCAGAGAAATCAGTCAGAGCGAGCAGACCGGGACGGCAGCCAAAATGAGTCACATGACCCAAATACCAAGCGTTGATTTGCCATGTGGAGTTAATCTGCTTTTGTAAAAAAAAAAAAAAAAAAAAAAAAAAAAAATGCTCCCGGTGTTTATTGGCTGTTGAAAAAACAAAACAAAACATGAATTTGTAGCATCTATAACATAGGACATATCGGATTTTGAGAAAAAACAATTTGAACTTCTATAAGTAGGTAATGTTAACAGTTGTTTGATATAAAGAGGAAAATTTTCTTGGAAGTGGCATTTATCGGTTTTTGCAAACGAAACTTTTCAAATAACGTTTTGTTTTCAAAATAAACACCTAGCTCACCTTTACTGTCAATGCAGCTGAAATGTCATTGTAGTACCTATGCCAGCCCAGTAGAGTAGAACGGCAGTGCGCCGTTATCACAGCCCCACTGAGCACTTCCTGTCAACAGTCGATCTTGTGCTGAACTTTTAAAATATTTGTTTGCAAACTAAACACATATTCAGGAACTACACCATTTACTCTACACATCGTTTCTTTTCAGACACATTTTGCTGTTTACTTCTGAAGATAAAGGACAACATATGTTCTTCCTGTAGTTTACAGCTCATAGGTGAAAACTACTAGTGCGACATGCCAATCACAACAGACCTTCCCCTGAAGTCAAAGAAACTGGCAGATAACATCAGAATAGAAGAGCAGGAGAAAAAAAAAAAACTGTTTTACAAGTCAGTTTTGCCCTTAAATTATGCCGCAGTTTCACTGTTAACACATTAAAACCTCCTAACATGACAACATTTGATTCTTAAGGCTGCATGTCCACCAAACGCATTTTTTGTCGCCTGACCCCCCTGAACTTTTTTTTTTTTCAGCGTTTGTGTGCTGCGCTCTAGAAAAAAAGTCTGTGCCCTGTATCCCAGCAACACCTCGTCACTCTCAGCTCAGCACTTCAGTTTTTCCTATGGTAAGACTTTTTACTGATTTTTTATTAGCAGTCTCTAAATAACAAAGGACAGGAAATGTTTTCTAGCAGCTCTGGATGTAAAATATGATGACATTCAATCCCAGCCCCCGACCAACAGTGATCTGTGTGGAGTTTGCATGTTCTCCCCGTGTCTGCGTGGGTTTACGCGGGGATTTCTCCGGTTTCCTCCCACATGCCAAAAACATGCAAGTTAGGTTAAATGGCATCAAACTGGGGATTCTAAATTGTCCTTAGGTATGACTGTGAGAGTGAATGGTTGTCTGTCTCTCTGTGGTGGCCCTGCGATGGACTGGCGATCTGTCCAGGGTGGACCCTGCCTCTCGCCCAAAGATGCTGGGATAGGCTCCAGCCCCCCCGCGACCTGTCAGTAATATAAACTGTCAGTAATATAAAAACACCACGGTGTGACGTTGTTGAATCATTTCCTTTAAAATGACTTTTACAGTCCCGTCAGTTCTTTATAGATTTATTTACTCAGTTAAAGCTGATGTGAGGTGTGAAATATGAAAACCACTTGAGGTCATTTTTACAGAAAAACAAACAATTTCTTAAGTTGAGTAGGAACATGACATCTGTAAAAGAATTTATTTGGTGACGCTGACTTTAAAAATGTTCTATCACATCTGTAATAATAATCACATTTTCTTTATTTTTTTCTCTTCTCGTTTCTCTCTTTGAGGGCGACGGTGGTGAACCTGAGGGTGAGCAATCAGAGCAGCTGTGAAGAAAACAGGCTGGAAGCTGCACACTGTAACAATATTGCATGTTCTCTTTATAGAAAAACTGCATTTCCATGGGTTTTTTTTGGAAGATAATTCAAGAACCTCTCAACACTCATTACACACAGAGTGAAACATTTCAACCCATTTTGATTTAATGTTGATGATTATGGTTTTGATATTTTTACCTGCTATTGCATACCGTAGTGTAAATACTGTATACATGTATTAAATTAATAAAATCTGTTAATCCAATATTTTTCTTTCTGCTCCTAATTTTATTCTTATGCTTCTCTATTTTTTTTTTATGCGCTCCTTGACAAAAATGCCAGCGTACAGCTCTGGGATGCCATACACCTCGTGTGTATTGCGACAGTGACATCACAGTCATACCTGCATAAACAAATACCAAGCATTTCAAAGCCGTGCATGGATGGCATGACACGATACCCATGCTACCATGCCACCAGCACCGAGGTATCAGCACCTGCACTGCTTTCATTTCCACAGTGAGGTGTTGTTTGAAAAGAAATCATGCCATGACCCAGAAGTCCCACCCTTTTAAAAAAAAACCTTATTCAGTCTACCCTTGTTAACATCCTTAAGCTATTTCACGTATGTTCCCCCCCCCCCCAAAAAAAAGGCAGTACCACGCAGAGTTGGATTTATTAACTCAATTAACAAACCACAATACTTTTGTGGTGATGGACTCTAGTTCATCTGAAAATGCCAGAAAAAAGCGAGTGACGTGTGCTGAAGCCAGATCACTAGCATGCCAACTAGCCACCGGCATTGGCCACTTTTGGATCTCAGTCCTTCTGCGGTACCGACTCAACAGGTGACTGGTATGTATTCTAAGCACTGAGTTTTGTGCTTGACAATATTTAATTTCTTTACACGTGTATGAAATGACAATAGATGTCTTCATGCTGATTGAGATGTTTAGCAGCAGTTACTGGCCACATTTAGAAGGGACTATTTTTTTCTCAGTTGCACAGAATAACTGATTAAGCAGACAAATCATAATATTTTGTCCAGTATTGCTGTCATTTAATAAATTGTGCTTGCAGAACTGTTGTATAAAAGCAATATTACACTCGAGGTCATTGCGGTATGAATATTTTAACTGGCAGTGATTCATAGTACGCCCTCTGCTCCACGTCAGGCGTACGACAAATCTTTTGTCACTTTACAACATATTAATTCTGCTCAGAATTGAATTTCTTGCTCTGTCTCGTTCTGTGCACCGATAATGTAGCCACATGCTCACTCCCCCACCAAAGAAAACAACCTCCTGGAGGAATGCATGTTTTAAGCTGGATTGCATGGCTGAACTTTCAAAATCAGAGCTTCCATCCAGTGTTGTAAACCTTCAAAATAAGAGTGAGTGGCTTACCAAATGAACAATTGATTGAACACAGACACATAAATAACAGAACTAAGCAACAAGTTACATTTTTGCATAACTTCTGGCCACATGTTGAGTATTGCAATACTCAACATGTGGCCCTGTTCATTTCCAGGGCCACAAGCGCGGTCTGTCTTTCTGGGCACTGTGATGTTGTTCTGTCCAACAGAGTGCGTACATTCCATTCTGCTACACACAAGGCTGCTGTTTTCCTCTTCATTTTTCTTCCTGATCCTAGCTTACTTTTCGCTGCCTGTCGGAGTTTGAACAAAAGCTAGACATTATGCTGCAATCCAAAGAAATTCAGGAATAGATGAGAAACAAAGTAACTGAGATCTATCAATCTGGAAATGGTTATAAAGCCATTCCTAAACCTTTGGGACTCCAGCGAACCACAGTGAGAGCCATTATCCATAAATGGCGAAAACATGGAACAGTGGTAAACCTTCCCAGGAGTTGCCAGCCGACCAAAATTACCCCAAGAGCGCAGTGACGACTCATCCAAGAGGTCACAAAAGACCCCACAATAACATCCAAAGAACTGCAGGCCTCACTTGTCTCAGTTAAGGTCAGTCTTCATGACTCCACCATAAGAAAGAGACCTGGCAAAAATGGCCCTTATGGCAGAGTTCCAAGACGAAAACCACTGCTGAGCAAAAAGAACATAAAGGCTTGTCTCAGTTTTGCCAGAAAACAACTTGATGATCCCCAAGATGGTGGGGAAAATACTCTGTGGACTGACGAGACAAAAGTTGAACTTTTTGGAAGGTGTGTTTCCCATTACATCTGGCATAAAAGTAACTCGAAACAAATCCTCGTGCATCATAATGCGGCGCATGACGGAAGGAATGGAAAACCCAAACTTAAACCACGAAAATAACAAGTCCAGCTTAAACCACACAAATGCAGGAAGATGCAATGATGAGTTAAGCCACCAGACATACAGGGCGCCACTTGGATGCTCAACAGCCTGGCGATGGGAATGCCTAGTGCCACAGAGCTACCGTTGACACAGGGAGAAAGGCAAATATAGCTTATGGAACTGAAGTGATGCGGGGCTATCCGTGCAGTCTGGTGGAAGAAGAAGTGAGGCAGAGTCAGCTGCTAACATCCAGGAATAAGACGTCTGTAAATGTCAGGCTGAATACACGAAGGGAGTTGTACAACATTCATGGAGGAACACGCTGCCACGAATGAGGGTGAATGCTCCGACAATCTATTTCCACAAATGCAATGTATTAATATCCTGATGCAAACGAGGAAAGAGATTGATGGTGTGAGGAAGCGTGGGCTGAACATAATTGAACCAGGTGTGTAGGAGTGCGTGTATGACCGTGTGAATGGGAATGAATGGAGTGTGTGTATATGTGTGTGGGAGCACCCATGATGAAGCACAGCTGATGGTACTTGACAGGAGGAGGGGTTGTGCCCGAGCTGTCAGGAAGCAAAGGACCCAAACAGCTCCCTGACATGCCTGACAGAAAATAGGGCAAAAATAAACAATAAGTCAGAACTGGGTTTGGAACAACCAAACCCAGATTCATGACAAACACAGCATTTCAGAAAAGGAACATCATACCAACAGTGAAATATGGTGGTGGTGGTAGTGTGATGATCTGGGGATGTTTTGCTGTTTCAGGACCTGGAAGACTTGCTGTGGTAAATGGAACCATGAATTCTGCTGTCTACCAAAAAATCCTGAAGGAGAATTTCCAGCCATCTGTTCGTGACCTCAAGCTGAAGCGCACTTGGGTTCTGCAGCAGGACAATGATCCAAAACACACCAGCAAGTCCACCTCTGAATGGCTTAGAAAAAACAAAATGAAGACTTTGGAGTGGCCTAGTCAAAGTCCTGACCTGTATCCGATTGAGATGCTGTGGCATGACCTTAAAAAGGCGGTTCATGCTCAAAAACCCTCCAATGTGGCTGAATTACAACAATTCTACAAAGATGCGTGGGCCAAAATTCCTCCACAGCGCTGTAAAAGACTCATTGCCAGTTATTGCAAACACTTGATTGCAGTCATTGCTGCTAAGGGTGGCCCAACCAGTTATTAGGTTTAGGGGCAACCACTTTTTCACACAGGGTCAAGTATGTTTGGATTATTTTCTTTCCTCAATAATAAACACCTTCATTTAAAAGCTGCATTTTGTGTTTACTTGTGCTATCTTTGTCTAATATTTAAATTTGTTTGATGATCTGAAACATTTAAGTGTGACAAACTTACAAAAAATGAGAAATCAGTAAAGGGGCAAACACTTTTTCACACCACTGTAGTTTAGTTCCACTTCCTTTTTCAAAGCTGTAGCTAAAATCCATAATATCTGGGGGTAAAAACATTTTTTATGGTTTTATTTTGGAGACAGGGTAACAGTCACATTTTATCTCACCCAACAATGAGTACGGTTACCATTAATAGTATGAATTTAAAAATAGACTTTGATTCAGCTTTATGGCAGTTGCTAAAAAATAATGTAAACTAGAAAAGCACTCGGAGAGCGCAGACCTCCGCCAAGCGCCACAGTTCCCCCCCATACAGTGTTTGTGTGTACGTTTTCAGATTCCTTGACCATGAAAACATATGTCTAGCAACTGGATTCACAATGATAGGATTAGTGGTTCAGTAGTAAAAGCATTACCTCCTTGGCGGAGGTAATAAACTGAAGTGTTGCTGTTGTGTCCATCTCCTTCATGTGCAAAGTCCCAGGCTGCGAGCGTTTTCATAGATCACTGAAAGCAGCACTCAGGGCTTCAGTGACGGATGCAAATTGGGTAGACAGGTTGCCGTGGGTTTTACTGGGTTTGCGCTCCGCGGAAAAAAAGAGGTTTTTGAATCTTCCTCGGCAGAGAGCTGGTTTTTGCGCAGCCCCTATGGCTGGCCGGGGAATTTCTGCCAAATAATCTGGCAGCGGACAGCTGCCCGTCTCAGTTTTTGCAGCGTAGCACAAACACAGGCACGCTGGCGGGCCCGGGCCACCACAGTTTTGACGGATGCAAATTGGGTAGACAGGTTGGCGTGGGTTTTATTGGGTTTGCGCTCCGCGGGAAAAAAGTGGCTTTGAAGCTTCCCCGGCAGAGAGCTGGTTTTTGCGCAGCCCCTATGGCTGGCCGGGGAATTTGTGCCAAATAATCCGGCGGCGGACAGCTGCCCGTGTCAGCTTTTGCAGCGTGGCGCAAACACAGGCACGCTGGCGGGCCCTGCCCACCACAGTTTTCCAAGTGCTTTTGTGCCTAAAACTTTGAAGAAGGCGGAGTTTGTGTTCGTCAGACACGACGACCAGCGCCCTCTATTGCCCCTGCACACACGTTGAAAATGGCCGTATCTCACAATGTTAAAGAATCCTTTTAAAAATTCCTGTATGAAGACGGTGATCCGTATCAACCCCAAAATTTAATCAGTTCTTCCTTGTACCATTTCCAACAACGCCTGAAAGTTTCATTGAAATCTGTCCAAAACTTTTTGAGTTATCTTGCTAACCAATAGACAGACAAACAGACAGACAGACAAACAAACAGACAGACAGACAGACAAACCCCGGCAAAAACATAACCTCCTCCTGGCCTTCGGCCTGGCAGAGGTAATTAGATAAAGAACAAATTAACAAGTCTGGTGGCCTGGCCAAAGGTATACATTAATATAATACTAACTCATGGCCAGATTGTGTTCAGAAATGGATTCAGATGTCCAGATTGCACGACGAGGCCTTTTTCTTGCCCACAGACCACACAAGATGGCTCAAATAAGATCGTAAAATGGCAGCCTGCCATTCTGCCACTGCTCCATCTCCTCCAATAAAACAGCAATGTCAACACAAAGCAAAGTGAAGGACACACCTGCCCAGAATCCAACACCTTCTGCTCTGTTACATCTGAAGCTGTTCAGAAGCGGCCCATTTTGGAGCACTAAAGGGGGCCGCTTCATTAGTTATGGCATGTGTATTTGGGTATATTTTTGACCCCAACCTTCAGCCTCACAGCTTATTGGTGGAGATGTCTCATAAAGTTTCCCAGCTATGTACTGAGCGCACATTATTACAGAGTAATGAAAAAAAGAATTAAAAAGTTAAAAGGTGGGGGGAGTTGTGCAGCAGACTGAAGGGGAGCGTTATCTGAATTCCAGTATGAAAGTGTGATAAATATTCCTGGAGATGAAATCATCCAACGGCTTCCAACACTGAGTCTAATTAGAGGATGGTCATTAATCACATGTAGCTGTGGTTGTTCTGAATAATGCAAATGTAAAACGTGCGTTTATGGATCAGAGTGTGACAAAGCAATCTGTTTGTCATTGATCACTAACATAACGTGACGATTATCCCTGGAGTAATCCTCACAGAGGATGAAAATGCTAAACAGCCACTTTTTTTTCAAAATCTGAATTTGCACTCTTCTTGGAAAAAATTCCCACCGTTGACTTTGTTCCTCATGTGAATTCCAGGCTTAAGTGCTATAAAATGTTAATTAACCCGCTGTTGATAAAACAATATGCTATTGCATCATCAAATGGCCTATGGTAATCCCGTGTACCCGCACTTCATTATAAAGCCTACTACAGTAATTCTAATCAAAGCGATGCCAGTGCTTCATCAGGGCAGCTTCCTCAGAGGCCCGGTGTAATTGTATCATCAACTGCAGTGCGTCATCTTAACCACGGTTCCTCTGGGCCACATGGGGAGCCCTCCGAGGTCTAGGCCGATAAGAGCGAGCCTCCACGTGAGTGGAGCCATTGAGGAATACCCAAGTAGAAGTGTTGGAGGATAGAGCCAGAGTCTGACAGTTCAATCTCTGAGTGTCAGCTAAATCGAAGTCTAACAAATAATCATGGGACGTGCGCTCATAAATTTCTCTGTGGTCCAACCATTATGGTGACAAACTATTCACTGAGAAAAAACTCAGAGCACAAAATGGTGCAGAAACATGGGTGGGTGGGGTTGAATTCTTGACAAACAGCATCTAAAACCAGTAATGTGTTGGTGCTGTATGGTGGGCAAAGCTCAGTTTTTGTTTTTTTTTTTAAATTGCAATTATCTTTTTAAAAACACATCTGTTTGTGATCAATCATGAGTGAATGCAATTTTTTTTTATTAAACTTGTTATTTTTAAAAGATTTTCATCCCCTTATTGCCAAAGGGAGTGACAGTTATGCTTGCTTTCTGCAACTGTAAATTTATTTCCGGTTTGCAACATTTCAAAAATGACAGCCAATAATTACTGCAGAAATAGTGCACGTGTTAACAACTAGCGACCACTTTAGCATGGTTTCACCAGTTGTTATTTGTGTAAAAGCAGACACCACTCAGTCACGTTTACCAGTCAATTCCCAGCTTCTGTCTAGCTGGAAAGTTCTTAGCTTCTTCAGAGGATATGTGCTGCAACAGAAATCTTGGCAGTGACAGGGCAGTTACTGTAGTTACACAGCACTGAGAAGCAAAAACATGAGTCAGCTGCGGCCTGCACATAGCAAAACACAGCAATCACACACTATGCCCAGCCACAGTGGTCACTTACATTATTCTTTCATGTGAGTTCAAGTTGTGGATAGTCCAGTTTGTTTTCTGGGAAGTGGATATTATAGACGGAAGGCAAGTTTACTTAGGGTTAGCCTTTAGCTTAGCTGTTATCTCTTTTCAAGTCTGCTTTTCACAGCACAACATCGGTGGTAGCATGACTGTATTGTAATGGTGACAACACTGAGCTCTTCTGTTACGATCGCTGAGCATCTTTCATCTTTAAAGACATGAACAACTGGACCAGTGATGTCCCAGTCCTGGACATCAGAACCTCCAGCTGTTGGGGCATAGTGCCACCCTTACCCCACTGGAAGACTGCACACAGCAGCCTCTCCTTTCGTTTCTGTTGGCCTCGTCTCTTCTCGTTCAGGTTGGGATTGTGCATTGATACAGTCCATACGTCCACACAGCATGACAGCGACACTCCAACAAACTGATTTGAACAACCAGAGTTAAATAAAATGAGGAGTTTGTCCCATGAATAGGGGTTCAAATGTCTGTTGTGTGATAATGCCCTAATTTGCCCACCACTAATTTATTACCAATCAAAAATGTTCAAAACAGAGCCAACAGATTATTTCTTCATTTTCTTAACCACTTATCACACTTCAAAACAGAGAGTTCTACTTCAAGCAAAGCTAACTGACAGTGGGATGTGAGTCATGTGACCCTAAAATCCAGCTTAAGGGGATTGGGTATGTGTATAAAACCCTAGTCACACTAGAGACAGAATGAGCCTGAAAGCCATCAGAATGAAAATTCCTTGTATATTCCTTGATATTCGAAGTGCATTTGAAAAATTCTGACTGCATTCTGAGTGCATTCCAAATTTTCAGGCCTATGCTTGTCCAGAATGTTTTGCTCATGCTCAAAACTTTCCAGGTGCATTTAAAGTGGAGAAATATTGAACGGCATTCAAAGTGTATTCTAATGGCACTATGGCTGCATTCTAAACATTCTTACAGCAACCCAACAGCATCCAAAACATTCTGATTACATTCCTAGGAGAGTCGAATCCCATAAAATGAAGCCAGCTGCCGCTGGAACGTCAGTCAGCTGAGTCCACAGCCCCTCCCCCTGTAAGAAGAATTTTCATTCTGATGGCATTGCGGTGCAGTGACGCAGTGGTTAGCACTGCGGCAGCACAGCAACTCACCCTTGGTCATGGGATCCCAGGTACGATCCCAGCCCCTGACCAACAGTGATCTGTGTGGAGTTTGCATGTTCCCCCCGTGTGGGTTTACTCCGGGAGTTCTCCGGTTTCCTCCCACAGGCCAAAAACATGCAGGTTAGGTTAACTGGAGACTTAGAGCCTGGAGACTTAGACTTAGAGTCTCTGGCCCTAGGTGTGAATGTGTGTGAATGGTAAGGGGATAGCGCCGTACTGTGACTGCTTCATCCATCCAGGTGGATGCCCTCAATTTCCCCTCTGGAGATCAATAAAGTATACAAAATCAAAAATCAAAATCAAATTTCAGTTTCAGCGTGACTAGGGTTTTAGGTCAGTTTGAAAATTCCCTCCCAAATGTGGCACAGATTTTGAAATTTTTTTATTCTGGCTGGTTCTTGCTTAACTCCTGCTGCTTCTGAATAAGTGTAATGGGGAAAAATCAATATTTTTTTGTATATGTGTGTGAAATGAAAACAAATTTAGTTTATTCTATATTATGCTCATTATTTTTGTTAGAATATAGTTAACTATGGGTAAAGTTAGGTGGAACTATTTTTCTTGGAAGAGCAAAAATAACTGGTTAAATAAACAAAAACTCATAACTGTTTGCCACACATTCCTGTCAATTAATGAAATGTGTTTGTGGAACTGATGGATAAAAGCAATATCACACTCAAGGTCATGTGGTATCATGATTATATCACTATGGTGACGTTTTCAGCCCTCCACCACACGTTGGGTCTACAACCGAATCACCATGGTGACATGTTCATTGACTTCTTCTTGTTTAATATTGCTTTACTAAACAGAATTTAGAACACAATACAAGTGAAGTTATTCAAAGGTAAAGAAACACAAAAAGCCTAAGCATCAGTTTGTGCTTTTCTGTCAGATACATGGGTTGTCCTTTGGAACTGGTGCTTGTCACCACTGACACACAGCCAAAGGTTAATGGGTCCTTTGCAGATGTCCCCTCCCACCTCATTCGATGGTTGGATGGGTCTTAGAGCAAGTGGCTTGGTTGAAACATTGCAAACTTCATTACAACAGAGAACCTCAATTTAGTTCCTTTTCAGGTTAAGCAGGTGCTATTTTCTTCCCTCATTTATAGATTCAGTAATACATTAGCATTTACATGCTGCTACTCATAAGGGATAATTGTTCCTTGCAGCATTTTTTTAAAGTTTAGCTTTGCTGCATAAAGGACAGTATAGGATGTTCTAGTCTTGTACCCTCAGCAGCACCATCACAACCCCAAAGATAAGCCAACACAGAGAAACGTTTACTCTTCAGGCTGAACAAACTGTGAATCCAGTCCAATTTATAAACTTATTGACTTTATTGTCTTCTGCCTCAATACCTTGGACTTGTGGCTCAAGATAAGAATTATAAGTCACGGTAAACAATAAAGCCCTGTGGCTGACATTGCTTGGAGGTGAGGCTTTACTGTCGTGCTTGTGAAACAATATTTACAACTGTCACCCAAGATGGCAAAAGTCTGTGTCTTCTCCCATCAAAGACGAGCACTGAACATGCTGTTTACCCCCGCCCTCTCATTGAAGCAACTGTCATTGATTTGTGTTGACTAGGTGAAGTCTATATACCTTTTCTCCTCTTGTAATTCCACCATGTTTCCACTCTGACTGATTGGTACTGCCACCATACACACCCAAATTAATCTTGCATTTAAGAGCCATTCTCTCCTGCAGCAGAATGCAATTGCCAAGATTTATTTTGTTTTTTAACAGACTCTGTCTGGCCCATTGCATTCCACCAATCATTTTCATTAGCTACAGCCAGGATCTGTGCACCTACCCCCTCCACCCCCCCCCCATGCCCTGTTGATTGGATATCTTATTAAAATTAAGCTAATGGATTGCTTGAGATTTATCAATGCCTTCCACTGCCCTCATTTCTGAATAGAAATGGATGAGTAATTTGCATTTCCATTTGGTTGGTCTGATAAACAGGGGAAATCTGCAATTTGGCAGAAAATGAACCATTATCAGCATGGGACCATCATGCATGGAGTCTAAATGCCACAGGGACAGTCCCAGAGCTTCAGAAGTTTAGGGAAGTTTGACAAGGCAGTCGTGAAAATGTCAACAAGAAGGTGGATGTGTATTTGCACATCATAATTTCCTGTTACTCAGATATTGCTCATTAAGAAAGATTGAGCTTACCTAAAATGTACTGACTGCATGAACAAACCATGTCTTTTAATTTATTAAAAGTTTAATTTTAAAATTTTCAGGCTGAATCATTTTCTTAGGTGACAGTGTAGTGCAGTGGTTAGAATTTTGGGGTGCTTTCACACCTACAGACTTCAGTTAGTTTCAATAAAACTCGAGTTTATTTTGTCCATTAGTGCGGTTCGTTTTGTCTGGTGAGAACACGGTAATCGCACTCAGGTGCGCACCAAAACAACTGTACCGAGACCACCTAAATGAGGTGGTCTAGGTCTGAATCAGCTGGTGAACTCTGGTGCGGTCCTCCAAGTGAGAAAGGAACCGTACTAAAATGGGACCAGTGGCAAACAGTAAAACATTTCATGCCACTGTACAGTACATGTGGCTGAACATACCACGGTTTTGGAGGATTAATCATCTGTACTGTCTTGATATGTGCCTTTGCTGATTCCAAAGCATTAACATGTTATTTTCTTTCTGTAGCCGCGCTTCATTTTCAAACTGTACGATTTGCCGAAAGTGGTATATGCACGTAATGTAATAAACCAGGGCGGACCAGATTATGTGACAATTTGCATTATTTTCTCCCCGGAAATGTACAGTATATATGCACAGTAGTCATCCTACTTCCTGTATTTACCTTTCCTGTTCTTGTGGCAAAAGAAAATCTGACCATTAAGAACAGAGAACATTTTGACGTAACTCTCACAGGATTTATTGTGATGCAATTAGGTCCACTTGAATTTTTGCCTGTGTGACTAAACTTATCAACTGATGAAGACCAAAGTAAACAAAAGTAGGTGTGAAAGCACCCTTAACCTCACAGATAGATGCTCTTGGCAACTTCCTGGAGTTTTTGACTTGTTCCTTGTTATGCACTGACTTCCTTCCACAGTCCACAGGCCTGATGTTTGGTAATTGTGGTCTATGGGATGAGTCACAGGTGAACATGTGAGAGTGGGAATTTATGTTGGATTGGTGAGCGATTTCATTTTACTGAATGAATTATTATCTTATTCTGTTAGAATCAGCCATCTGTGCTGTGGCAGGTCCATAGAATATATATGCACCAAGATCTTACGATCTACTACGATAGCTCTGAATGGACAGCCTTGTATGCTTAGTGAGAGCCCTTGAGGTTTCATTGTTGAAGTACAAAAAAAGACATACAATGCTGTGAAAAAGTATTTGCCCCCCTCTGATTTCTTATACAGTATTTTTGCATATTTATCACACCTAAATGTTTCAGGTCATCAAACAAATTTTAACATTAGACAAAGATAACCCAAGTAAATACAAAATGCAGTTTTTAGATGACAATATAATTTATTAAGGGAAAAAAGCTATCCAAACCTACCTGGGCCTATGTGAAAAAGTAATTGTCCCTAACTGCCCCCTAAACCTAATAACTGGTTGTGCCACCATTGGTACCAACAACTGACAATGAGTTTTTTACATCGCTGTGGAGGAATTTTGACCCACTCTTCTGTGCAGAATTGTTTAAATTCAGTCACATTGGAAGGTTTCATGGACTCACGGCCAGGCATTCTCCTTCAGGATTTTTTGATAGACAGCAGAATTCATGGTTCTGTCAATTAGGGCAAGTTGTCCAGGTCCTGAAGCAGCAAAGCAGCCCCAGACCATGACACTACCACCACCATGTTTGACTGTTGATATGATGTTCTTTTTATGAAATTCTTTGTTAGTTTTATGCCAGATAAAACAGGACACATGTCTTCCATAAAGTTTAACTCTTGTCTTGTCAGTACCCAGAATATTTTCCAAAAAGTCTTGAGGATCATCTAGATGTTTTCTGGCAAATGTGAGACAAATCTTTGTGTTCTTTTTGTCCAGCAGCAGTTTTTGTCTTGGAACTCTCCCATGGATACCATTTTTGCCCAGTTCTTTCTTATTGTTCCATCATGGACCAGTGTCCAAACTGAGGCAAGTGAGGCCTGCAGTTCTTTAGAAGTTGTTCTGGGTTTTTGTTTCTCATCTGTTGTTGAATTTCTTTAGGTCACAGTGGGACGTGTTGTTATTTAAGATGTTTTAGCCCACTTTAGGTTGTCAGACAGGTTCTATTTAAGTGATTTCTTGATTCAACAAGTCTGGCAGTAATCAGGCTTGGGTGTAGCTACTGAAACTGAACTCCAAAAAATGTGGTTAATCACAGTTAATTCGTGATGTAACAAGAGGGGCAATTACTTTTTTCACATAGGGCCAGATAGGTTTGAATAGTTTTTTCCTTTAACCTCTTGCGCTCCGTTGTACCGCGAACGGGCAAGTCTCTGCGTCCTAGAGCGCACGAGAGCGCACGAGGGCGCTCTCGTGCGCTCTAGGACGCATCATGGAGATTTTGATGTAGGTGGTGTATGGCGTCCAAGCGCGCACTGAAAATAAAAGCTGCAGACACAGCCGCGAACAGATTAGTTCATCTGATTGACCCTCTCATTTGACTAATAAGAGCTTTGAATTGGGTTTCTGAAACCTTGAAGAACCAATGAATGAAAATCTAGCCAGAAGGACCCGCCTTCCAACGGCTGTGAGCCAATTGAAGCACAGAAGTTCGCTGAGCTGTTTTGTCTAAAGCTGGGTGAAGAGAGACTGCTTCAGCAGCCACAGGCAGTGGTTTATTTATTTTTTTTTAATTCCAGCAGAGTGTTTAGGATTCTCTTATATAGTCATCATAGACCGACGGAGGCCAACGACGAAGGTCGTAAATCATTCGCCAAAACCGCAATCATGGAATTATGTTTTGACCGGGTCGCGAGACCAGAACCAGAGCGGACCAGCGTCGGTTTGTCTGACAATGAGGAAGAGAAGTTGGCCAGGACAATGTGGCTGTGAAGAGGTAAGGTGTTATAAGCCAAATTATTTTTTATCCCTGAAAATTGTAATCAAAAATGACTTTTGACCGATCGGTAAATTACAACTGTGCTTTGCAGCGCAGTTCGTGCGCCGCTGTACAAGGGGATGTTTGCCGCGTACAGACTGTGAATGCCCCCCCCCCCGCCCCGCTATTCTTCTGCAGCGGGGAGGGGGGGAGCCGCGGTGATTGCACTGCTGTCCCACATCACCACACGAGGCTAATCTGTTGTGTAGTGATGGCCGAAGTCCATCCTCTTTAGCGAGCGGGGGGGGACAACCCCCCCCACACACACACACAGACAGACAGCCCTGAGTGTGACCTTTCATTAGAGCCCAAAATGAAGATTCTACATTGAATCATTCAAAAGTTACAGACGTTTTTCCAAACTGTGCCATTTGGCACAATTTGGCACAGTTCCAAAACGCCTGGGAACAGCCTGAGAACAAAGCTGTGTAAAATATTCATTTTTTGTGGTATTGTTACAAAATTTGGACCTCAGCTGGATAACACTTAGTTATACATTTCTGTTGCATTTTCCAGCCCGGATCTGAAGCTGTGTGTTATTTGCAAGCATTTGTATCCAAAAAAACACCCAGGCCAAATTTATTTTCTTCAAGTTCACTATGTTTAGATGACTGTAACTCAGTGGCCGGAGCACTTAGAGAGATCACATTTTTTTTGCCAAAAAATTCAAAGTGTTTTCTTTTAAATGAGACCAACCCCGTGAAGATGCTGCAAAGGGTTGAAGAACAGCTTTCGATTTACTTTGGGCACATTATTTTTTGGCGTTTTTAGGAAAATTGACCGGAGTGCAAGGGGTTAATAAATGAAATCATCCTTTGAAAACTGCATTTTGTATTTATTCAGGTTCTTTTTGTCTGATTAAAATTTGTATGATGATCTGAAACATTTAAGTGTGACAAGTATGCATAAGAAATCAGGAAGGGGCAAACACTTTTTTCACAAAACTGTAGGTACTGGATCCTGTCCTAGATAAAGACATTTTTTTTTTGCCAGTTTATGTTAGGAAGAATTGTGGCGTCATTCCCAAATGATACTGGAGGTGTAAGGAGGTGGCTGGATGGCATTTGAGATTGTTGCCACGTCTGAATTGACAACCAGATGTCAGTGACATGTGGTCAGGGTAGGCAGGTAGGCATTATTTGTATGGCAAGACAATTTATCATTTCCTAAAGGTTCAGAATATAATGTGGCTCTAAAGGGAACTATGGCAAGCTGTTTTCTCTTTTTAGATATCTATGACTCCTTTTGAGATATGTAAATTTAGTTTTGCCTAGTCATAGCTACAATTTCAGATATCCAGACTTTGGATCCACCTTAAATTCTGCCCCTTTAAGAAATGATAAAATAGCATGCCAAACAATTAATGTCCATCTGCCTATTCTGACAGGTAGATGTAAGTAGCTTTCTGACGACTCCTCCATTGTTGTATCAGCGATAGTGATGAGGAGTACAGATGACTGATCAAGAGCTTTGTCATGTGGTGCAACAGACACCACCTGAAGCACAACATCAGCAACACTAAGGAGGACAGGGCATGTCTATCCCAGAGAGGCTTTCTGCGTGCCTGTCTCTGATCATTCCCTGCACTTTAGCAAAGTCCAGATTTCCCCCACCCCAGTCACCATCCTGGGGAAGGGAGTGGAAAGGGTGGACTCCTACAAGTACCTTTGTGTCTACATTAACAGTGAACTGGACTGCCCTCTTCAGGAAGAGACAAAAAAAAAGGCTGTTCTTCTTTAGCAGACTCAGATCATTCAGCATGTGTAGCTCTTGAAGGTCTTCTACTAGACTGTGGTGTGCTTGTGGGGTGGAAACAGATTGGTGAGATCAACAGGCTGAACAAACTGGTGAGAAAGGCTCACTCTGTTGTTGGACTGGAGCTTGAAAGCCTGGAGACAGTGGGTGAGAGGAGGATGAGGGACGGAATGACCCTTCCCACCATCTCCGTGATGAGCTGTGGCAGATGGGCAGCTCATTCAGCTATTACATCATCCCACCCTGGTGCAAAACAATGCTTCAGGCTCTCCTTTCTGCCCACTACAATTAGACTGCATAACATCCAGAAACACAGCCTGACACATCACTGAACCTGCCCAGAACTTTAGCATTGATGTGATTTGTGAAGAAACAACACATTAGTGTACTGAGCTAGTGGATGCAAGAGCTAATGTGGAAAGGGTGCTCTTGGTCAAAAGAGGGGAAATATACTTTTTATAATGCCACAGTGCCCATGTTTGGTGTGGAAAACAGAAATAAATTGTATCTGTTTTTCCTGTGTTTTTATTAAGTTAAAACTGCAATTTAACATAACAGTTTATCTTTAGTCTGTGGGAAGAAACAGAAACACCTGGAGAGAACCCATAGTGCACATGAAGAACATGGACACTCCACACAGAAAGGTCACTGCTGACCGGGGATTCAAACCATGAACATTTTAGATGTGAACCATTCTGAAAAGACTTTGCCTAATCTTTTCGCAAAGTGAAGATATTGCAGGTCCCTAATAATAAATCAAAAGTTTTAATAAAACAGAATTCAGACAGAGAAAACATGAGAATGTGGTGCTTTAGAGCGCATTCAGATGGCCACTGTTTGGTCCGGACCAAAGACCAAACAATGGATTCCACAGATAGTTCAGTTCATTTGGTGCCATCTGAACGCGTGTTGGAACTCTGGTGCGCACCAAACAAGCAAAGTCTGGTCTCCCTGAAAACAGGGGTCTCGGTTCTCTTGCAAACAAAGTCTGGTGCGCTCCGCTTGCAGTGTGAATCCAAAGGGAGTATCCAGCGAACCAAAGGACGGAAGTGCCCCTCGGCATTTGTGTAACCATAGCAACACATAGTCTGAGAAGAAGCAGTGGCGTTTACCGTAGTACATTTTGGGTTGAAAACAATAAAGACAACCATGCAAATCAGAGAAATCCTTTTACTGGAGAAAGCCGAGGAGAAAAGATAAAAATTGTCTCGTTTGTGGCAGACAGACAGCCCGGCTGAAGGGAATGGATTTCAGTTTTCAGTCCTGGCCAACTGATGAGCCGGATTTTTCTTCTTCACCGAGATTTTTCTTCCTGGTCAGTGGTGGTTTCGGCTACAGCGCCCTAAATGAGCAGTTATTGTAACTGCGTGACGTTGCCCAGGCAGTTCGGTTCCCTGCAGTGTGAATGCAAAGCCAAGCAAACGAAAGTGTGAAAAATCTTGGTATTCCCCGTCCAGTCGAACCGAGACCCCTGGACTATCCTGGTCTGAATGCAGCTTTAGTTCACCCACCCATGATCTATCAATAGCAATTCATATGTAATGGCAGAATGAATGTGGACAAAAATTATCACACTTCTTAAATAGTCATTCAATAACGTGCAAGATTTCACATTCTGTTTTAAGCATTCCATTAAAGTGTATATTGCTGGTAAAAAATGTTAACATTTTTCCATGATGTGTCTTGGAAGTTTGCCCTTTAAATGTTAGTACAGGTTTTATTTTAGTTTACAGCACCTAAAGGCAGAAATTTTGGTTTAAAGTGTCAGTTTTCAGAATTGCTCCTAAAGCAGTGCTTTTTGTTTTTGTTTTTGTTTTTATTTTTTTACAAAATCTGTCATTTTACATAAAGCAGGGAAACATCTGGGCCCACAGCAGCTGGGGTAGTAAAATACATTGGCAGTAACTTTCTGGTAGTATAGTAAATGTGTGGGTAGTACCCTGCTAAAATGTAAGAAGAAGAAGAAGAAGAAGAAGAAGAAGAAGAACAAGCCAGCTGTATTGTCATTCAATCCATACAGCCAATCATGTACAGTAGAACGAAATTACGTTTCTCCTATACTCAGGTCTGATGAATCCATCCTTCATTGTTTATTTTGTGAAGTTCTGTTCAGACTTTTTAACTTTCCCCACATACCTAGTTATTCAGGTTATATATATATTTTTTTAACTTTCTTTAATATAATTGTATGCAAGACTTACTGTAATGTTAATTTATAGAAATCTTTTAATGGTTTTTTTTCTATTCAACAAATTCCCATCTTTCATCTTTTTTTATCAAATAAATATAGGCTTTTTATTTTAACTTTTACAATGGTATCATCTTCACAGTCCAAGATTTTGCTCTAGTCTGGTAATCCCAATATAGCTTGTTTATTCTAGACGACAAACAATCCTTAATTAGACCAAAGGCTGCATGATTGTTGGCTGAAGAGGAGAGAACTGAATCAGCTGTGACAGAAGATGGCTGAACGGGTCCTCTTGACATGGAGGGTGAAGAAGGTCCACTAAGCTCTGTGGACAACGTGTGCCAAGCATCCAGAATGTGACAACGGTGGTTTGCAGTACAACTTATCTTTGCTCTATAGGAGACTGAATAGTGCAGTGGAGTGGAGCCTCTTCCAACCTCTATGCAGCAATTTGACACTGTAAGAAAATGATTTTGTTAATTTTAACTAACTAACCTGCACTTATATAGCGCTTTTCTAGTCACAAAGACCACTCAAAGCGCTTTCATTAATACTAACCCTCTATTCTAAGGGCCTATAGGAAACAAATATCTAGGGACAATTTAGAACAGCCAATTAACCTAACATGCATGTTTTTGGCATGTGGGAGGAAACCGGAGAAATCCCGGAGTAAACCCACGCAACACGGGGAGAACATGCAAACTCCACACAGATTACTGTTGGTCGGGGGCTGGGATCGAACCCACGATCCCACGATCCCCACAATCCCCCGGCCAAGGGTAAACTGTGCTGCCGCAGTGCTAACCACTGCGCCACCGTGCAGCCAACATGCACGGTGGCGCATGAACCACATTACGTTGGTTGTTTGGTGGTTTGAATCCCGCTCCCTCCACCCATCCCACCGTTGTGTCCTTGGACACCCACCTTGTCTCCAGTGTCTGTGACACTGGTGTATGAATGTGAATAGATGTTTGGTGGTGGCCGGGGAGGCTGCTGGCACAGACTGGCAGGAACATTTCTGTCAGTCTGCCCCAGGGCAGCTGTGGCTACAAAGGTAGCTTACCACCATCAGTGCCTGTGTGGAGTGAATGAATAATGGACTTACTGTAAAGTACTTTGGGTTTCAAGGAAGGAGCTATGTAAATGCAATCCATTATTATTATTTTTATTACTCTGAACATAACCTAGTCAAGACAGGTTAAGCTCACAGCCTTTGTAACCATGGTTACAAACATACTCTGACTTGTTGGAACCGAAAACTCCCCATCTTCAGAGGCTAAACTATTGCAGATATTCATTAGTGACAGTGAGTTGGTGGGCTGTGGTGGGCTGCTAGTCCCATTACTTATATCACAGCTGATCTGCTGTTTTAGAGGACGAGTTGAGACGCTGCTGCAAAAACAGCTTTAAATGTTTTTCTCAGGGTCAGACAGCCATATGTTTTGTAATATATGGTTGACCTGAATTACACTTAGAGTCATGCTTCTACATGTCATGAGCTATTCAGTCCTGTTGTGTATTAAAAGTAAATGCTATCAGACTAGCTTTGAAACATCATCTGTAGTAAAATCAAATTTATTCATAATCACAATCTGACATTAAGCTTTGACAAGAAATAACAGATCAAACATGAAGTATTTTTAAATAAAGTTAAGCTGTAATTTACAGGGAGTGAGCAATTCTCTCTATAGGAAGAAGCAGATATGTGATTTAATTACAAAGTGTGCAGAGTATGCTCTTGGCAGTGAACTGAGACAAGGTAGCAGTAAAATGCAATACTGAAATAAATGGAGACTACAGATGTAATATGCCGTCTTTTACATAGAAATCTTTTCCATGGAGGACTGAGACCTATTTGTGCCAATGTGCACAAATGAAGGCCAAAAAAAGAAAAGAAAAATCTTTCAATAGCTGTATATAAAAACTAGCTTTCCATATTACTGATTTTCTTTGACAGTATACTTTTTAAAAAGAATTATTGGTAACACTTATAACAGAGCCTGTGCAGTACTTTCCGTGTACTTTCAGTAAAAGTACTGGTATAAAATAGTGAAGTGAAATATCAGGTATTTTTTTTTTAAGTAAAAGTACTTTGTTGTTATTGCAAATGTACATGCTTATTATATAAGTACCCTGTACTTACAATGTAGGTACTCTAGTTACTATATAAGAACTTTGCAGTTTCCATGCTTGAGACAAATTTGATTGTTCACAGTAATCTTAAGTATAAGTACTCCAAAATTATCCAGTACCTCTTGGGTTCTAGTTTCAGAACGACTCCAAGATTACTCGGTATGTACAAGGTTCTGAGCTGTGTACTCCAGGTACTTTCCTTATTAGTAACTATCCCAGAATTACCCAGTATTTAATTAATGAGCAAAATAGCTGAAGAACACAGTCTGGAACGCTGAAAGTACTGCTCATTATTGTTCATTTGCAATACTGAATGCCATGCTTATTTCATTCCTAACATGATGGTTCTCATCGACGTCCAGGAGGATATTCCTAATTAACCTTAGCATGTGAGTGTGACAGATGCTGAAAGCTAGAGGCTTCCTATTAGTATTTAGAAAAGTAGCCTGAGGCATCAAAGAAACTACGTCCATGCTGTTTATGCAGTCTATTGTACAGTAACAATCCACCTACTGTATATATGAACATAAATACTATAATTCTTAGCAGAAGTTGTGTTAACTGAAAATTCTCCTTCATTGACAGATTTTTTTTCCAGCAATGACAGAAAATTCTAAAACCTGTCTTTCATTTGACATTTGTCACTGAGAGAGATCTAATTGAAATCATTTAAAATGACAGATAAAAATAGATCATGACAGAATTTTTACAACCCTGTCAAAATGATAGATAACAAAAATTGAGCACAATCTTCTTAGATTCTTAGATATAAGGTGAGAAAAATATCAAATGTGGAAGAAATAAATTTGTATGTCGCCAGAGGTAAAGAAACTGAAGAAAAATGCAAATGGCAGTAAAACTAATGTGCCATGATAAAAATGTTTCTGTGCATTACCACAGTTGAAAACTGCAATACACTCTTGAGTGTGGCCCCACAGGGCCCATAACTGATGTGACCCTCAGAGAGACATTTAAAGAAACAAAGTACATTTTTCCTTATACTGTAGATTGCGTTCAGTCTCATTCCCCAGTAACAACCTTAAGGAAGTCTTGAACTGAAAAAAAGTACTTCTGCTTCAGTGTCGAAAAGACACGACTCTCCTTGACCAAAATATGTGGAGAGAAGAAGATGGGTAGCCATGGTACTAGCTGAAGTTGAAGCTCACAACAATGCAGTTACATACACACTCTTCAGATCTTCTTGGGGATGTAGGGGTATTGAAAGGCTGGGTCTGTGTCGGGAAAAAAAGTCATGATTTCAGAAAATACTATTTTCAGAAAATACTATTTTATATATATATACAGTATATACTGTATATACAGTATATATATATACGTATATATATATATATATATATATATATATATATATATATATATATATATATATGTGTGTGTGTGTGTGTGTGTGTGTGTGTGTGTGTGTGTGTGTGTGTCATGAATCCGGGTTTGGAGGCCAAACCCGATTCTGACTCATGGTTATGCTTTGACCAAGTTTCCTCCTGACAGCTCGGGCACGCCCCCTCCTCCTGTCAAACTCCGTCAGCTGCACTCACTGGCACACACACATACCGCGCACACACACACACACGCACGAGCGCTCCATTCACTCTCATTCACAAGCGTTGTCACACACCTGTTCCTAGTCAGTTCTGCCCACACATTCACACTGGCAATCCCTTTCATTGTTAGTGTTTGGAGTATTTGGAGTATTTGGTTGCCACCGCTGAGGAAGGAGATTGTCAGGACATTCCCCTTCATACGTGGTAGCGTTTTCCTCCGCGTATAATATCAACTCCCTGTGTTCTACTCAGCCGGACATTTTAAGACTATCTATACCTTGGTGTTTCGGCTGGTCCACGTCTCTGCCTCTGCCTCCAGACTGCACGGCTCACCCCAGATTAGCTCCAGAACTGTAAGTCTTCAACTTGTCTTTTAGACCCTATTCCTACCAGGTTATTTAAAGAAGTCTTCCCACTTATTGGTACCTTTATTCTTCATATAATCAATTCTTCATTAACTTTAGGCCATGTACCGCAGGCTTTTAAAACGGCTGTAATTAAACCCTTACTCAAAAAGCCAACGCTAGATCCAGGAGCTTTAGCTAACTATAGACCAATCTCTAATCTCCCTTTCATTTCAAAAATCTTAGAAAGAGTTGTTGCTACGCAATTATTTGACCACCTGCAGGGAAATGGTTTATTTGAGGAGTTTCAATCTGGGTTTAGAATCCATCATAGCACTGAAACAGCCTTAGCGAAGGTCACTAACGACCTCCTCATTGCATCTGATAATGGACTAGTTTCTGTACTTGTCCTTTTAGATCTTAGTGCAGCTTTTGATACTATTGATCATAATATTCTACTTGATAGATTAGAACACTATGTTGGACTTAATGGAACTTCGTTGCAGTGGTTTAGATCTTATTTATCTGATAGGTTCCAGTTTGTTCATGTAAATGATGAGTTTTCTCTCAGCTCAAAGCTTAGTCATGGAGTTCCACAGGGATCTGTGCTTGGCCCTACTCTTTTTAGTTTATATATGCTTCCGTTAGGCAACATTATTAGAAAGCACTGTATACATTTTCACTGTTATGCAGATGACACACAATTATACCTGTCAATGAAGCCAGATGATACTAATCAATTAGCCAAGTTAGAAGCCTGTCTTAAGGAAATCAAAGTTTGGATGACTTGTAATTTCCTGCTATTAAATTCAGATAAGACTGAAGTCATTCTTGTTGGTCCAAAAAACCTTAGAAATTCCTTTCCAAATCAAACTTTCAGTTTGGATGCAGTTACTCTTTCTCTTAATAGCTCTGTGAGGAACCTTGGAGTTATTTTTGATCAGGATTTGTCCTTCAATTCACATATTAAATTTGTTTCTAAGACTGCCTTCTATCATTTGCGTAATATTGCCAAGATTAGGAGCATCTTGTCTCAGAGTGATGCTGAGAAGCTGATCCACGCTTTTGTTAGCTCGAGATTAGATTATTGTAATTCTTTATTATCAGGCTGTCCTAAAACATCTTTAAAAAGTCTTCAGCTGATCCAAAATGCTGCAGCAAGAGTTTTAACAGGTACTAGAATGAGAGATCATATCTCTCCGGTTCTGGCCTCCCTTCATTGGCTTCCCATAGAGTTTAGAATTAAGTTTAAAATCCTTCTTCTTACTTACAAAGCTCTTAACAATCAGGCTCCTTTTTATTTAAAAGATCTGATACTACCGTATCATCCTAACAGAGCACTACGCTCCCAAAATGCAGGTTTACTTGTAATACCTAGAATCTCCAAAAGTACAATGGGAGGCAGAGCCTTCAGTTATCAAGCTCCTCTCCTGTGGAATCAGCTGCCAATCTGGATTCGGGAGTCAGACTCGATCTCTGTTTTTAAGAATAGGGCTAAAACCTACCTTTTTGATATAGCCTACAATTAGGGAGGGATCATGTGTTTCTGAACCCTCCCTTAGTTATGCTGCTAATAGGTTTAGTCAGCCGGGGGACCTCCAGTAATGCACTGGGCCTCACTCCTTTCCTCACTCTCTATGAAATATTTTTTTTTTGCTGGTCATTAACATTTGTTTGTTCTCTCCCATAGATTGAGTCCCCATCGTGCTGTTTGCTCTCTACATGTCTGTTCTTTTCTTCTTCTCTGTCCCCTCACCCCCCAGCCAGTCGCAGCAGATGACTGCCCCTCCCTGAGCCTGGTTCTGCTGGAGGTTTCTTCCTGTTAAAAGGGAGTTTTTCCTCTCCACCGTCGCCAAGTGCTTGCTCACAGGGGATCGCCTGATTGCTGGGGTCTTTCTGCAACTGTGGGGGTTCCCCCTACAGTTTATAGTGCTATGAGATGACTGTTGTTGTGAAATGGCGCTATATAAATAAAGTTGAATTGAATTGAATTGAATTGAAGTGTGCCTTAGCCTTCTCTTCTGTGCTAGCAGACCTGCAGCATCAGGTTGCTCGCCTTTCCTGTTTCATGCGTTACGCAGCCCTGCAGCACCAGGCTTTATATTCACCAGACTGTTGAGCATTTCGGCAGGCGCCCTGTATGTTGGTGGCCAAAACTGACACTGCACCCCCCCCATATATTGTGTGGTTGACTGAACTGCATTTGCTGATTATTGAACTGGTTATTTTGTGAACTTTAATAAACACAGCACTCTACTCCTGCGGTTGGGTTTTTCATTCTCTCCCTCGTGCGCTGTGTAATGGCACACAGGGGTTCATTACTATATATATATATATACTGTATATATATGAGAGATGGCAGTGGACATTTTAAGCACATTGTTTAACACAATCTTGGAGAGTGAGAGGATGCCTGAGGAGTGGAGAAGTGGTACCAATTTTTGGTACCAATTTTCAAGAACAAAGGTGATGCTCAGAGTTGTAGTAACTACAGAGGCATAAAGTTGATCAGCCACACTATGAAGGTATGGGAAAGAGTTGTTGAAGCCAGGTTAAGAGGAGAGGTGACAATCAGTGAGCAGCAGTACAGTTTCATGCCAAGGAAGAGTACTACAGATGCAATGTTTGCTCTAAAAGTGTTAATGGAGAAGTATAGAGAAGGTCAGAAGGAGTTGCACTGCGTACTTGTAGATCTAGAGAAAGCAGATGATTGGGTGCCAAGTAGTATGTAGAAGCATGTGAGAGTGGTACAGAATATGTCTGGGGACAGCGAGACGTGGTGAGGTGTGCTGTAGGAGTGACAGATGGGTTCAAGGTGGGGTGGGGTTACATCAGGGATTGGCTCTGAGTCCCTTCTTGTTTGCCATGATGATGTACAGGTTGACAGATGAGGTCAGGCAGGAGTCCTCGTGGACTATGATGTTTGCAGATGACATTGTGATCTGTAGTGAGAGTAGGGAGCAGGTGGAAGAGAACATGGAGAGGTGGAGGTATGCTCTGGAGATAAGAGGAATGAAAGTCAGTTGAAGCAAGACAGAATATATGAATGTGAATGACAGGGAGGCAGGTGTAATGGTGAAGATGGAAGGAGTAGAGGTAGTGAAAGTAGATGAGTTTAAATACCTGGGGTCAACCATCCAAAGCAATGGAAAATGCAAAAGAGAGGTGAAGAAGAGAGTGCAGGCAGGGTGGAGTGGGTGGAGACGAGTGTCAGGGGTGATTTGTGACAGAAGGATAGCAGCAAGAGTGAAAGGGAAGAGTTACAAGACAGTAGTGAGACCTGCTATAATGTATGGTTTGGAGATGGTTGCACCAACAAAAAGACAGGAGATGGAGCTGGAGGTGGCAGAGTTGAAGATGCTAAGATTTTCATTGGGCATGACTAGGAGGGGCAAGATTAGAAATGAGTATATCAGAGGGACAGCTCAGTATGAGTGGTTTGGAGACAAAGTAAGAGAGGCAAGGCTGAGATAGCTTGGACATGTGCAGAGGAGGGATAGTGGAGATACTGGGCAAAGGATGTTGAAGATGGAGCTGCCAGACAGGAGGAAAAGAGGAAGACCACAGAGAAGATTCTTGGATGGAATGAAAGAGGACACGGAGAGGGTTGGTGTTACAGAGGAAGATGAACGGATAGGGTGAGATGGAGGCAGATGATCCACTGTGACGACCCCTAAAGGGAGCAGCTGAAAGAAGAAGATATGTATATACTGTATATATGTGTGTGTGTGCGAGACCAATATATGACCAATATGTATGTGTGTGTGTGTATATACTGTATATATATATATATATATATATATATATATATATATATACTGTATATATATATATATATATATATATACACAGTATATATATATATACAGTGTATATATATATATATGTATATGTATATATATATATATATATATATATATATATATATATATATATATATATATATATATATATATATATATATATATATATATATATACAGTGTGTGTATATATATATATATATATATATATAGTTCGAGTACCCCACGACATGATCCCAACAACCGCAGAAAGGCTGAAAGCAGCAGACCCTCACAATCACACGATTTACCCCCTATGAAAAGAAAATGGGGGATCCTGCTTCAAATGTCCCAAGAATACAGAAAACATCACAGGGAGGTCAGCCAGGGTCACAAAATCATCAGAGAGCACACACTTCTGTGGTCAGAAAGGACGGCAACAGACATGGCTGGTGAATCATAGAACTGAATGCAGAATAATATTGAAAGCATATGCTCTGAAACGTAATATCTTGTGTGTAATCAGTAAAACAAATGTATACTCATTCTTAATCAGTAAGTGTAATCAAACTGTGTGATCATATGTACATTTTAACTGCACAAAGAAAGGTTTATGTGGGTTCAGATTGTGAAATGTTCTGCAAGGCCTGTTGATGGGAAAGCACAAGAGAAAAAGAGGAATTGAAACTGTTGAAGGCGGCAGAGTTGATTTATGTTGGTAATGGAGAGTGTTGAGATAAGTGAAACCAGACAGCCACAAGGGTAAGGAATGAGCAGTGCATGAGCGGCGCGTGGCACATGGCTGATTACTGGGATCAGGGGGAGACATGTGCAATGAGGTAATTGTTATATAAAAAGTTAACATTAAGCCAATCACAGAAGCCAAAGAGCCTATGGGGAGATTGCTAGCCAATCACAATTGAGGGTAAAGAAGTTATTAAAAACTCTGTCCAAAAGCCCCGAAACATTCATTTTCGGCGGACTCCAGGACACCATTCATCCCATGGCAGAAGATCGAAGAGAAGGAAGACCGCTGCTAAGAAAGTGAGATACCATCTCAACTCTTCAATTTTTAACAACTCTGAATCTTCTGCTGCAAGAAGGGAGAAAATAACACTTGGGTGAAGAATAGAAGAGGAAGTGGAGGCCCCCCTTCCAACACCCTGGCTGACGGCTTCTCCTGCCTGCGGCTTCAGCCCCGCTGATGGAAGAACAGAAGACGGAGCCTCAAGAGGCCTTTGCCAGGCCCCCTGCTTCCAAGCCTCGCCCTTCCTTCCCCTTCTTCCCGAGAAGAGGAGCATCGAAGGAGAAGACTAGCCATTAATCATCCTGTTCAATCTCCCCAGCAAGGCTTTTTAGACATATAACCGCAAATTAGTTAGATGTTTTTACCAGGTTTAATTATTCAAAGGGTTTCTTTCATTTTGGACTTTTTCAGATTTTTCATATTCTTGATTGATTTTAAATTTAGATTTTCTTGACTGATCATGGTGATTTTAAACTTTTGTATTTTTGAAGGATTTCACTTTTTGATCAAGTGACTGATTTTACAAATACCATCTTTTTGAATCAAGGTTTTTCAATCAGTTGGGTTTTTTGGTTTTGAATACCTTTTTCCTGATTTTGGGTTGATTTTGAATTTTATTATCTTGATTCAATTGACTGTTTTTATACAAGTACTGTATATCCTTTTTTTTTTTGGCTGAGCTTTGCAGACTTTCAATAAATACTACAGCACTCCAGTTCGCCTACCAGCATGGCATTGGGGTGGAGGATGTGGTGATCTTCCTCCTTCACCGTTCTCTGTCCCACCTGGAGAAGCCCGGGAATGCGGTGAGGATCATGTTCTTTGACTTCTCCAGTGCTTTCAACACCATCCAACCGATGATCCTGAAGGACAAGCTGCTGCGCGCAGGGGTGGACCAGCACCTGTCATCATGGATCCTAGACTACCTCACGAACCGGCCTCAGTTTGTGAGAACCCAGGACTGTGTGTCTGACACGATCATCGGTAGCACGGGGGCCCCCCAGGGAACGGTGTTGGCTCCCTTCCTGTTCACTCTTTATACTGCGGACTTCTCACACAACACAACACACTGCCATCTACAGAAGTTCTCTGATGACTCTGCGATCGTTGGCCTCATCTCCAATGGAGATGAAGCTGAGTACAGAGGGCTTATCCAGGACTTCGTGGACTGGTGCCATCGGAACTGCCTCCAGATCAATGCGAGGAAAACTAAGGAGCTGGTGGTGGACTGCCGCAGGCAAGGACAACCCCTCACAGCACCAGTAAATATACAGGGAACAGACATCGAGATGGTGACATCCTACAAGTACCTGGGTGTTCATCTGAACAATAAACTAGACTGGTCACACAATACTGACACACTCTACAAGAAGGGACAGCGCAGGCTGTTCCTACTGAGGAGACTCAGGTCTTTTGGTGTACAAGGGGCGCTGCTGAAGACATTCTATGACACGGTGGTGGCATCAGCCATCACTTTTGGAGTGGTCTGCTGGGGCAGTGGCATTACTGCAGCCGATAGGAAGAGACTGAACAAACTGATCAAGAAAGCTAGCTCCGTCCTGGGGCAGCGCCTTGATCCGGTGGAGGAGATAGGAGAGAGAAGGACGGTGGCTAAACTGTCATCTCTGCTGGAGTTCGAGTTCCACCCTATGCAGGACATACTGAATGCACTGAGGAGCTCGTTTAGCAGCAGACTACATCATCCCAGGTGCACAACCGAGAGGTTTCGCAGGTCCTTCCTACCAACGGCTGTCAGACTGTACAACCTAAGCAGGGCTGCTCGCAGAGATAGCAAAAAGACGTAACAACCTAATAGTTTTTTGAATGCAAAAGATGCAATAGACTTACACAATGGTCCCCTCCGGCATACAACTAGGAGAATACCGGTAGCTACGGAGGGTGAGAATATGTATGGGCACATAATCATACCATGTAGGATAACTAAGTAGACGGTTGTGCTGTTTCATCCCATCTAGCAACAATGCTCTGCACTGTGTGTGTTTATACATTTACATATTTATTCCATCTAGCTACAATGCTCCGCACTGGGTGTGTTTATGTTTGTTTATATTTATATATCTATATATTCATTCCATCTAGCTACAATGCTCCGCACTGTGTGTTTATATATCTACATATTATTCCATCTAGCTACATGCTCCGCACTGTGTGTTTATATATTTACATATTTTTTTCCGCCTAGCTGCAATGCTCCGTACTGTGTGTTTATATATCTACATATTATTCCATCTAGCTACATTGCTCCGCACTGTGTGTTTATATATTTACATATTTATTCCATCTAGCTGCAATGCTCCGTACTGTGTGTTTATATGCTCATATATTTATCCCATCCAGCTACAATGCTCTACACTGTGTGTCTGTGTGTATATATATATATTTATAGTAATATGTACATATGTATATTAGCTGCTCTTGCTTGCTTGCCTTTTTTTTTTTTCTTGCCTTCTGATTGTTGCTGAGTGTTGCTATCCCTGTGCTGTTGCAATCCTGGAATTTCCCCGTTGTGGGACTAATAAAGGCTTATCTTATCTTATCTTAAAACATGGGCGCAGCCATACTAGCGGCTACATGGCCTGCCAGGACGCTTCCTGTGACGTAGTGTCGTGGATACCGCGATCTGGATCAATACTGGCTGAGCCTGGAGTGCCCGGATGAGCAGTGGCTTTCGGGATATTCAAATTCAAATTCAAACGTTTATTTCAAACTCAGGGTTCATATAAAATGCAGAACTAAAACGAGTAGAAAATAAATAAATAAATGCTTAAATTCAGCGGGTTGTCTCGTCTGATCTGAGGTCGTAACGGCCGCCAGACGGCCGATGATTCAGCACTGGGCTCTTCCCTCACCGCTAAAACTATATACAGAGCAGCAGACACTCGGCGCTCTTGTAACAACAAAAACATACAATGCGATATGGATATCGCAACATGGCGGAATGTAAAGCTTTTGGATGTCTCAATAATAAGCGAAAAAACAAAGATAAACACTTCTTTTGTGTACCCAAACTCAGCTCACCTTGTCGGAAGATCGTAGCGGAAAAGTGGTTGCGCAATCTCGGAACAGGGCACAGACATTTCCTTTCAGATGAAATTGCGTTGTGTGTGAGGACCACTTCATCACTTTCACCCTCAGAAGACCTTTCTGGCTCAAACCTGTAGCCATGTTGGACAAATTCTTCCTCAGAGTCCGACAATTCAGCCATAATAGAATAAAAACACTCACAAAAGCACCCTAGTTGCTCATACAGGCGGAGTATTGACTTTTCAGTACCAACGTAGTGACGTCACATCCGCATGTGTCATGGCTGCGCGCATAGTTTTCATTGGCTGGCCATGCCTGCGGTCGTATTTGCATATTTCTCTGGTGGTATATGGCTGGCAATAATTATTTAACCAAATAACGAATACTTTGCCTAATGTTTTCAAGTTGAATGCGTTTAGACGACCACCACAGGTCCCCTTCAAGGTGTTTTTAAAACAAACCTCCTATAGATCAATTTTCCTGATCTTGAACATTCACCCAGATTAACAAGAGCAAAGCAAGACCACGAGGGGCTGTCGTTAATATCAAGGGGGTATTCCGGGTGTCTGACTGGACAGGTCACTCAGTCAGGAATCTGGTATACAGGTAAGTGGAGGTCGCCTGGCAGATGAAGACAGTGGAGCTGGGTTAACCCTCACAGTCACCAAGCACTCACACACACATGTGACAGAATTTCCTATGAGGAAAATTCCTCTAGGAACTGCAAGCTGGTGAGCCTAACTTCAATCTTGAGGTACAAGGTCAAAGGGTCCCTCTCTCTCTCATATACAGTATATATATACTGCATATGAGAAAGAGAGAGGGAGATTTCACAGGTGAATGAGTAGAGTATTGTTACCACCTTCAATAATAATTGCTTTAACAGTGTATCAGAAAGGGAATGATCCTTATTGTGCAAACTAGAAATGTCTTTATGAACAGTGCAACAAATTTTCCTTGACAGGAAAATTGTTATCCTTAATTGTGGCTATTTGTATTGCATTACTGTCTACAACATATTTTTACATATTGCTAAATCTTGAGCATACACAAAGTACATCAAGTCCTACAGTATCTACGATAAAAAACACACTGCATTAGATGCACTACGGGACCTTTGAGGATTCCTAAGATGCCTAAAGACCCTTCCAGATAAGGGAAACGAGCAATGGAAGCACCAACCAAGGCAAAGTTTGATCCGATCTTGAGGACACCATCCTAAAGATTTTAAGAAGCAATCACTTCCACTGAACCTTATTAGCTAAGAATTGTAAGTGTATCATCAAGCTCATTGGGGATTTTTTTCAACCAAATTGCCAAGGAAGACACTTAAATCTGAAAGAATCAGGCCCCTATTATCCATCCATCCATCTTCTACTGCCTATCCAGGGATCCGGGTCGCAGGGCATCAGTCCCGGCAGAGCAGCCCAGACTTCCGCCCAGTTCACATAGCACCATGATCCCCATGATTCTTCCTGCAGGTGGTGAGCCTACTAGAGGGCAGATCCCTGTGCCTCCTTTGGGTACACTGGGTCCTTGATGTAACATTTTACATGGAGATGCATTGGACCACACTTAGTCTGGCCTGGATGAAGATCCAGTACCAGTTTGCCTTGGAAGACCCTACCGGGGCAAGTTGCCCCCAACAAAATAGCTCCTGGGATCATTGAGGCACTCAAACCCCTCCACCACGATAAGCTGCTGATCCACGGAGGGGTCAGGGCTGTACTACTATGATCTAAAATGTGCATTTGCACCATGCTTCCCATTTTATTTTTTTTTCAGTGCATAGTCTGTACTGATATAAAGAGGTACAGACTACATTGGCACAATATTGGCAAATTGGTATGATGGTGCATTTTATGTCTGAAAAAAGCAGGTCTATTGTCAGTAGTACATTGTTAATGCTATTTCAGAGCCGCGTTTTAAAATCGTGGACACACACATACTGACAAGGGAACATGAGGAAACAAAGGATGCACTGGGATTTTCCAATATTTTAATAACGGAGTTGCAACAGTTATAATCAAAGTAATCTTACCCATCATATGATGAGACACAGTTAATATTCCATCCACGTTTTCATTTTAACCACAAACTTACAGTAGGAGTATAACCTACTAGGCATTAATTATTTTGGGGGGAATGAATGAATGAACAGGGAGTGTGTGCATTTCACTTTTCACCACAGACTGTAAAGTTCAGGAGAGGTGAGAAGGCAGGTGGATCCACTCTACACTGAGCCTTGGCTGGTGCAGCCTCTGTGACCAATTCTGACAGATCGGTGGTCAGTGTGGATCCAGTAAACGGAGGAGGTGATGCCTGAAACTTGCAGTGGGGTGTCACTGTCAATCAGAAGATTTCAAACTACAAACCTCTCTGCTGCGACAAAGTATTCTGCCACATACATAATCTATCATGTCTGTGTCCTCACCAGACACTGTTCTAGACTTTATAGTTATCCGTCATTTTGACAGACAGGGTATTAAAAATTCTGTCATAATCTATTATTACCTATCATTTTGATGTTAATATAATAAGACACCAAATAACTTTTGTTTCTGTTCATATGTTCAGTTTTAATCATGAACCTATAAGATACAGTATGCAGATTTTGTATTTATTTATCGATCAAACTGATGATCAGAGACTGTGGGTCAGTGGTGTAATAGCGCTATAAAGTGGAAAGGTGGAAATTACAAGTAAATGTTACAGCAGATCACCTCAATGTAATCTGTCAAAATGACAGACACCTTACAGATTTTTTTGTCACTGATATAAAAAAGAAATCTGTCAATGACAGACAATTTTCAGTTAACACAATCTCTAGTCTTAATGGTCATCTCCTCTGATCTTGTGTACATTTGCATATGCATGTCCTGTCCCAGTTAATGACAAACACACACTCGGCTGTTGTTTTTCTGTTAAATGCATTAATCTGAGGGCAGGTCATTGCAAACTGTCAGCATATGCACCATAATGCAATCCAAATCATTTGAAGAAAGAGTAGCCAGTTAGCTTTTTACATTGCACAGAGAAAAAAAAAATAGTGCATGGGTTTACAAAATTATTCAGCTGATCCTCTTCTTTGTATAGAAGTTTCAAACCCATTCATGTCTGTGTACTGTAGAATGAGTGGAACAAGTTAGGCAAGCATCTGTGTGTGGTACATTAAACCTGAAATGACTGAAAATTGGGTCAGTTGTTCAGCCCAATTTTTCAATCATATGATTCTCATCGGGCAGCGCGGTGGCAGAGTGGTTAGCACTGCGGCAGCACAGCAACTCACCCTTGGCCGGAGGATCCTGGGCTCGATCCCAGCCCCTGACCAACAGTGATCTGTGTGGAGTTTGCATGTTCTCCCCGTGTCTGCGTGGGTTTACGCCGGGATTTCTCCAGTTTCCTCCCACATGCCAAAAACATGCAAGTTAGGTTAATTGGCATCAAAACTGGGGATTCTAAATTGTCCTTAGGTATGACTGTGAGAGAGAATGGCTGTCGCTCTGTGTTGGCCCTGCGATGGACTGGCGATCTGTCCAGGGTGGACCCTGCCTCTTGCCCAAAGATGCTGGGATAGGCTCCAGCCCCCCCGCGACCCGAAAAGGATTAAGTGGAAGAAGATGGATGGATGTTTCTCATCTTTGTTCATAAAGTAACTGCCTGGGAATCCATTGTAATTAATGCCTGACTTAATGCCAAGCAGCATTACCATTGCACGCATGTTCTATTCACTCAAATGCATGCATTTTGGTCAGTGCAAAACCATCTTCTCTCTGAGGAAGACAAGCCATCATGATCACAGTTCACCTGAGATCATGTGCCTCTGTGTATTAAAGGGAAGGCCTGGAGAGCCTCTGATTGGATAATTAAATGTTACACCCAAAACACTCCTCTGAATAATTAGACCAGTCCCTTTGTGCTTTTAACACAGCACAGAAACTGTTTTCCTGCTGCAGGATAACTTCCAAAGTATCACTATCCAAGCAGTTTATGAGACATGTTTGGGTTGTCTGTATATTCCTGTCAAAAACTAATTTACAGAGTTACATGACCCCCTCCACTTAGACTTCATACTAGCCTTACACAAGTAGGCCACTAATTACAAACACTGATGCATGCTTTTTTGTCTGTGGAAGGAAAACAGAGTACATCTACAAAGACAATGTGCAAATTCCTTGTAGGAAAGCCCCTGCAAAGGTTCTATCATGGAACCTCATAACTTTGAGGCGCTAGTGCTCCACCATACTAATCAAAGACAAAGGCCATAATTACTTAAAAGGCATACATGTATATTGTGAGAAATGTCATTTTCCAGGATTTTAACCAAAAATACACCCATGGCTCACACATATTCCATTGGAAAATTAAAATATTCACTTCACAAAGCATTGCATTTCATGGGGTTTGTGATGTCACAAATAAACAAGCTCTCATTCAGTTCCCCTTCAATCCCAGTTGTATTGGCTGTTAACCTCTTTGTTGTAGTACATGCCTCATTGTCTGTGACTGGTTTACATTGCTGCATTCATAAAACCTTGACCCAGCTCTATCAGGGGCTTGTTAATTATAATGAGCAGACTGGAAGCTGACTGTTTCAGAGAGAGATTTACAGTCTTTCTGAGAAGCTATAAGGCAACACAAGAACTGCTTTTGGTCTTTAAAACTCAAACTTGTTTGAAGGAGCATCTCATGACACCTTGAGTTTATTAATGTACAATATGAGACCAATCACTTTTTAAACAATACATTTCCAAAACAAACTCAGCCTGGCGGGCGTGTTCATTCAACATTAAATCCCAAAGGAAGAAGCCAGCATTTGGTGCTTTCAGTACTGAAAAGTAGAAGCATTCTTTGGGATTATGGTGCAGAACACTTTCATGTTCCACAATATTATCACGTTTATCATTAAAGGAGAACAAAAAACATCTGGGACCAGGAATTTGATGGTAGCAGTAGTGAGCTTGTGTACACATGGGAATTTAATTTAGCCACTGTGAGACCTACTCAAAAAAGTAGTCAAGCTGAAGCAGTTATATTAAAAAAAAAAAATGTGCAGGGCATACTACACTCCCATCTCTACTAATCCATATGCTGCTGTGCACACAGGAGTGCACGGCATGCTATCTTCTTTAATGAGATCACCTTGATTAAAACAGCACAAATACAGCAATTGAGGCTAGAAGCAAGAATTAGGCTGTTAACGAGAACAAGGCAAATGGGGCACTTCACCCACACCCTCAGCTATCACACACACACACACACACACACACACACACACACACACACACACACATATGGCTTCGACTCAACTTATTAAAAAAACACTGCAGCATTACCCCAAAGCTTCTCTCCTTGTTAAAGCCTACCACGCTAACCTCTGAAATAGTCAGCACTTTTTCCAACGAACCTCTATCAGCTATGGCTTGATTTTCACTTCTGCTTTGAGCTAAACTGATCCATTAGTGTAACCAATTGTTTGGAGAGTGCAGTCATTCATTTCTACGGTCTGCAGCAGTTTACCGTCTGGAGGAGTTGGAAAAAAGCAGCAAAAGCAAACAATCCCTCCACATTCGAAGGACCATGCTAACTCATTCTGGCATCTCGTTTATATATTTCTACTCTTTGAATGTAAATGCTAAGACCGCTGTGCACCAACTTCTTTCAAGTGTATCTGGTCAAAATGACAGGCACTATACTTCAAATTACTCCCTGTGAGTTACACAACACTTCCCCACTGTATAGCTCTATGGTAGCTCAAAATCCTGCATACCTGTGTGTCACCAGAAGTCTTGGAGCTATTTGTGAAAAGGCAGTTTAACTATGACACATGAATGCCACATCTTTTATCTAAACAGTCCATTTGCCACCAAAACAAATCCCCACCACCACCACCACTACCAGTACAAGCCATAATTTAGACCTTGTATTTTGGGCTAAATCAGGTCCATTGGTCCAAGCCTTAATTTAACCCAAAAATAGACACTGAAAATTAGGCTGTGTTTAGCCTGTCCAATATGGATCATATTTAACCAGATAAGAGTTGTTAAAAATTGAGCAGTGCCTGACCATATTAACCAAAAAGTAGTCCCATAATTGCACTAATTAGTTGACGGGATTTGGACAAATTTGTCCTCAAAACAGTTTTTGGCATTTGGTGATGCTGAAGGGGGTCCATTTCTGAAAAGTCAAATACATTTTTACAACCACTGGGAGTCTTTGTTAAAAGTGCTTTATAAGAAGAAGCCATCTCTGTTGTCATTCAGTCTATACAGCCAATCATGTACAGCAGAACAAACTTACGTTTCTCCTATCAATCTTAATCACATGGCTCGCTGCCATGCAAGGCACCGCCACAAACAGCTTCTCCTTCCCCCATTCCATTACGCTGAGCACCAAGCTAGAAGGTACCATTTTTATATGGTCTTTGGTATGACCCAGCCAGGATTTGAACCCCAACCTCCAGGTTGTGGGGCAGATGCTCTATCAACTAGGCCACCACTCAGCTCGTTTCTACCATTTGGTCTAATTCATGCTCAGCTCAGTCGGCCATTAAACCAACCTTCATGTTAAGGCTCAATTGGCTCATTTGGCAAAATTCTTGTTATATAACATCTGAAACGATCTGAAACCAGTGCTCGTGCTATTGTGGTATAGGCTATTTGAATAAAAGTACATTTTACAAATTTCTCTCTGCATCGTGTCTTTTTATTGATGTTGACATCTTGGGCTCTGGGTGTCCCCAGACACCCCTGGTCTTGTCCGTTCTTGAAAGCTAAGTCAACTTTACCTTGGTTAGTACTTGGAAGGGACATCACTTGAGAATACCATGTGCTGGTTGACTCGTGAGCTGTCTAGAATGTACTCTGCCTCTTGGCCAAAGATGGTATCAGTGCACCACTCACACAACCCAGAAAGGATCACAAGATGAATGATGTTGGTTACTATAAGATGCTTTCATTTTAACAGCCTGAAAAAGATAGCTTTTCGTCTTCATTTTTCAACCATATCCAGACATTTTTAGACAGCTAGCAAAGCCATCTTTTTAGCATTTTTTTCAACCAATTTTGCTGGGAGGTAGATCACAAAAGCATTAAACAGTCTTAAGTTATCTAGAAATTAGGCAGAACAGTGCACAAGTCAGTGAAGTGTCATAATTTAAAGTTGAGGGCTTTAGTACAGTGGACACACGGTAAAATGAGAGAATGTGTAGAACTTTTTAAACAGTGCAAATGAAGGAAATGAGCATGACAGCAAACCAGATTTTCTGAACAGATTTTGAAGAGAGGAAATGGATTTTCGAGCAAAGCGCAACGGATTCCAAAGAAGAGAAGGAGGCTCAATTCAGCACCTGTGTTTACAAGAAATACCACCCGCCAAAGGAGAAATCTATTTTTTGCTTCCATTCATAATAGCTGTGAAATGTGAAAGCTTTTATTACATCAAAGCAGGTGGGATGAAAGCCCTATAAATAAATATACATATATAGATTTTATTTTTCACTGAACCAATGTGACAACTGTCATCAACAGTTATATCCTGGGACCAGAAGAGTGAAAATATCTATGCAGACTGAAGCTGTGTGCCTGAAAAATGTTAGAATGATGGTTTTCTAAAATGTTACTGATGTATTTATTTGCGCTGATGCTGAACTTGCCCTCCTACCATTAACACAACTCTGGAAAGGTAAACAAGTACATGAACAATACCTGAGCAACAAAGGCAATGGTAAAATGTTGCATAAAGATGTGCAAAAATGAAAAAATGAATGAATTGCCTTTTTTTGATTATTATGGACAATATGGAAAGGCCATGGATAGATTACAAAGGTCAAATTCTGCTGTATAAAGGTGATGCTCTTTGTGATTTGACAGAGAAGAGAGAAATATCTAGAAGCATTTTTTGGTCTACAGATCAGCCTCAATACTAAACATCTCTTGCAATTAACATGGAGACTTTGGTTACTTTGACTCTTATAGTTAGATGCAAAAATTTGGGCACCCTTTGACAATGAGTATTTTTGATTTTTGATTTTTTTTTTTTTAATTTGTGTAAAATAGTGTAGGGCATTCAAACTTTTTTCACTTTCATAACTGCAATTATTTTCTTCATTTTATGCAATGAAAAGTAACTGGATTAATGTCTGCTAGCAATGTTGTGGTTTTTTTATATGCTACACTTTAATGCATTAATTTACGTGACCCTTTGTCTTCAACTCAAAGTGTCATGACACATTTTGGATATTCAGCTGAAGTTTACATGACTTCAGACATTTTTGTCATAGTCAGAAACCTAGGGATATGCTACCAATTAACCTAACATGCATGTCTTTGGATTGTGGGAGGAAATCAGAGAGAACATGCAAACAACACACAGAAAGGTTGCCACCCCTGCTAGCCTGGGGATTTGAACTCGGAACATTCTAGCTGTGAAGCAATAGTGCTAACCACTTTACCACCATGTGTGGGCAGCTCAGTGGAGCATAAATGATCACAAAAACATCTTTTCACAGCATAAACAGTACGTTATCATTCATATACCTGGGAGTCTATATGGACACATTCAAGGAGGGAGGCTAGTGTTTTCTCTGGCTCATCCTGCAAGGACAGATGCTATTTGGAGACTGACAGGCTACCTTCAGAGAAGACAGCACCATTTGATCTGGCTACCAAATGCAATTAATTGTGATCTCTTTCCAGAAGGTACAGGATAGAGTGAAAATCCATTTAAAATATCTGGAGAAAGTACACAGCTTCCCAGCACTCAGGCCAGCAAGTGGTGATGCAGGAGGCTTTGAGCCAGCCATCTGGATTTTAATGCATTTTTAAAAAGCTCATACTGTACATGTGTAATTGTTAGCTCTCATTTAAGTGTCCAAAAAAAAAAGGATTACTTCCATTTTTCCTCAGTACTTGATTCCGTCACTACATGCTAGTATGTGGTTAGCACTGTAGCTTTACAGTTTTAAGAGGTTCCTGGTTAAAACCCCATCTTCTCTCAGTGCATCCTTTGTTGCACCCCAGTTTGCTTCAATAATGCAAAAACTGGCATATCAGGTTAATTGGTGATTTTAAATTGGCCTTATTTTTTTATCTGTTAATTGCAATTAATAGGGGCACCCTGGGAGTGGGCGTGGGGGCTCCTTCCCTCCTCTTCTGGAGCCTGTGAGTGTAGGGTGTAGGGTGTGTATGCAGATGAAGAGACTCCATATGTGTGGGTTTGAGGTGTGTGACCTGCGTGTTTTTATGTATGTATGTGTAGGTGTGCTGTTGTGTCTGGAAATCTGAAGGCCAAAAAAGTCACTGTCCACTGACACAATGTATGTCCCCTCCAGGTAAAAAGGGCTACACAGACATTAGGCCTATTTTATTAATACAAATTCATTTAGTAGTTTATATGTAAACAAATGAAATTTAAAAAAAAACTCTACTGGCTGCTGTCCAGTTCACCACTCCACCAATCTGTGTGAGACCGTTTCAGCCTGATAGATAGATAGATAGATAGATAGATAGATAGATAGATAGATAGATAGATAGATAGATAGATAGATAGATAGATAGATAGATAGATAGATAGATGCTCTTTATTGATCCCAAACTGGGAAATTACAGTGTAACAGCAGCATGACAGTAGACAACCAAAATGACAGAAACACACGTCATAACAGACAAAGGGATTACCCATGGAAAGTAAAACTGCTAAAAACATTTAAATGCTTTCCTCCCCCAAATTCATGCTTTGACCTGGTAACCCCGACAAATACATATGCAATGAGGCCAGGTGTAAAATTAACTTTCTGCACACCTTTCAAATGCTAACTTTGTGCTGCACCCAAATCTCAGCAGTAATTTTTAATGCCAAAAGATGTTTTTTTGTACTGGCACAGCGTGTTAGTAAATCTGGCCCTTAATGTTCAAACTGATAAACTTTATTGTTTTTTTTTGGAAATATTCACTCATTTTCAAATTGATGCCTGCAACACATTCCAGTAAAGCTAGGACAGGGGCAAGAAAAGGCTGGGAAAGTTGAGGAATGCTCAAAAAACACCTGTTTGGTACATTCGACAGGTGAACAGGTTAACTGGAAACAGGTGAGTGTCATGACTGGGTGAAATGGGAGTATGCCCGAAATTCTGATTTGTTCACAAGCAAGGATGGGGCAAGGTTCACCACTTTGTGAACGGCTGTGTAGGCAAAGTCCAACAGTTCAAAAACAATGTTTCTCAATGTACAATTGCAAGGAATTTAGGCATTTTGTCATCTACGGACCGTTATACCATAAAAAAAATTTAGAGAATCTGGAGACATTTCTGCAGGTAAGAAGCAAGGCCAAAAACCAACATTAAATGCCCGTGACCGCTGATCTATAAAGGATAGCATCATGTGGGCTCAGGAACACTTTGGAAAACCATTGTTAACACAGTTCGTTGCTCCATCAATCAATCAATCAACTTTATTTATAAAGCACTTTAAAAGCAACACTCGCTACACAAAGTACTGTACAGCAAGAGAACATAAAAGCAGGGCGCTAACTCAAAAGGCGCTAACACAAGAACCACAGTAAAAAATAAATACATTTATAAATAAAATAAAAGGTAAAATAAATACATAAAAATCCATTTCATTCAATAAAATCAATGCCTCATACTGGGTCGAAGGCCAGGGTGTAAAATTGTGTTTTAAGACGGGTTTTTAAAAATGGACAGTGAAGGTGCTTGTCTGATGTCCAGGCGTAAATCATTCCATAACCTGGGGGCCATGATCGAAAAGGCTCTGTCCCCTCTGAGCTTCCGCCTCACCTTTGGTACTTCCAGAAGCAGCTGTTCAGCTGACCTGAGGGATCGGGTGGGAGCGTAGGGATGCAGAAGCTCACAGAGGTAAGGCGGAGCAAGACCGTTCAAGGATTTAAAAACAAATAAAAGAATTTTCAAATGAACTCTAAAATGCACGGGCAGCCAGTGGAGTGAAGCTAAGATGGGTGTGATGTGATCTCTTCCACGTGTACCTGTTAAAAGTTGAGCAGCAGCGTTTTGAACCAGCTGCAGACGGGAAAGAGAATCTACAAGTGCAAGTTAAAAAGTGAAAGCCATATATCAACAACAGCCAGAAACGCCACTGGTTGCTCTGACTGAAAAGTGTGCTGCGGTCTGGCAAGTCCATATTTCAAATTGTTTTTGGAAATCATGGATGTGTCCTCCTGGCTAAAGAGGAAAAGGACCATCCAGATTGCGATCAGCTCAAAGTTCAAAAGCCAGCATCTGTGATGGTATGGGGTGTTTTAATGCCCATGGCAGTGGTAACTTGCGCTTCTGTGAAGGCATCATTAATGCTGAATGGTACAGGTTTTGGAGCAACCTCTGCTGCCATCCAAGCAATGTTTTTTTCATGGATTTTCCTTTTTATTTCAGCAGGACAATGCCAAGCCACATTCTGCACATGTTACAACAGCAAGGCTTTGTAGTAAGAGTGCAGGCACTAGACTGGCCTGCCTACAGTCCAGACCTGTGTCCTATTGAAAATGTGTAGCACATTTAGTGCTAATTTTGTCGACTAAAACTGACTAATTTTTTTTTATCAACTAAAGCTACAAATTAAACTAAAATTACCATTTTTATATGTTTCTTTTGACATCTAATTTTAGTCCACATTTAGTCTTGTTTAGTTTTAGTCTTAGTCATACTTTTATTTTAGTCCGTTCATTATCAGTGTTTTTAGTCCAGTTTTAGTGTACAAAGATTTCATCGGCTAAGTAGTTTTAGGTGCTGAAATTAACACTGGGCACATATAAAGTACAAAATATGACAAGAGAGACCCTGGGCTGTTGAGCAACTGAAGTCATATATGAAGCAAGGATAGGAAATAATTCTCCATACAAAACTTCAACAATTAGTGTACTCAGTTCCTAAATGCTTACTGAGTGTTGTTAAAAGGAAAGATGATGTAACACAGTGGTAAACATGCCCCTATCCCAGTTTTGTGGAATGTGTTGCTGGTATCAACTTCAAAATCGGTGACTATTTGGAAAAAAAACAATAAAGTTTATCAGTTTGAACATTAAACAGTTACAGTACAAGACGTGCAGTGGCATTCTGAACATTTTGAACCAACTGGAGATATGAGAGGGAAGACTGGCTTACTCCAAAATAAAGTGTGTTACAGTACAGTACAGTATGTTTGTCTGTGTCTATTATTTGTTTGTTTCGAAAGCAACCTTGAGTTTCTTGAAAAGCGCTGTATAAAACAAAACTATTATCATTATTACTACTACTAATCCAGCTGAGATGTGATGAAGTCAGTCAGTAATAATCCTACAGTGTTGTACTGATGGGCCTTGCAATATTAAGGTAGCTCATCAGTGGCAGCAACAACTGATAATATCCACTTTGTCAAATACTTCCAAAAATGGTCAACATGTCACATACCAAACACAAATTGAAGTTTTAGGAAATGTTCACTCATGATGTGAGCAAGCAGGAGTAGGTCAATCAAGAACAGAATGGGTCCCAGCACTGACCCCTGTGGGATGTCATATGTCACTGCAGTGTCATGTGATCTCTAGTGCAATACACAATAATAATTAATAAGCAGTAATTTAATATAGTGTACAGCGACTATGGCACTGGAATCGTTGACGTGATGCACCCCTCCTAACTTCACTGGTCCTATTAGCTTCATGCCTGTCTTCTGCAATGTAACTTTCTTGTCCTTTTGTCTACATGTGGACTTTAACACCTTGCGTCCTGCTACAAAATCCTCATGCACTCTTCTGTGGAGGGCAGTTTGAGGAGAGACACTGAGGACGAGATCTCTCCAAGCTGACCATCTCTGCACATTACTGTAAAATATATAAAATGACCTCACTGGGATTCCTTATTCCATCTCTCTCCATGCACAATGGATCATATTTCCACGACATCACTGTAGACAGCTTACTGTATATGAGCCTGAACAGGACTCAGCTGTGTTTCCATTTGGCATCTTTAGTCTGTTCAATCAGTAGTTTCCCTTTACAAGGATTAACTAGTTCACCTTCCCCTGTAATGAGAATCATATCTGAAACCTGGTGAACCGCTGCCCACAGTGCAACAGTTGGTTCAGAAACCACCTGTTGCTCCATCGCACGTGTCAAAGCAGACAGGAGGGTGTGAGACAGTGCTCCTTCTGTTTAACCTTCCTGCCAACACATGCTCCGAGCCACACATCGAGAAACATCACACTGATTCCTTGCGCCCCTGGAAGGTAGAAATGGTGTTCCTCTGTATTTCATATATTCAGCTGAACTGAGTGGACCAGGTGTTAGAAACCTTTTCTACTAGAGGGAGAGAGAAGCAAAATCAGTGTGGAGCAGCAAAGGATATTTGAGCCTTAACATGAAGGTTGGTTTAATGGCCAACTGAGCTGAGCATGAATTAGACCAAATGGTAGAAATGAGCTGAGTGGTGGCCTAGTTGATAGAACATCTGCCCCACAACCTGGAGGCTGGGGGTTCAAGCCCTGGCTGGGTCATACCAAAGACCATATAAAAATGGTACTTTCTGCCTTCTAGCTTGGTGTTCACCACAATAGAATAGGAGAAGTTGTTTGTGGTGGTGCCTTGCATGGCAGCAACCCCTCCAATTCTAGATGTGAATTTAGATAGGAGAAACATAATTTTGTTCGACTGTACATTATTGTCTGTATGGACTGAAGGACAATAAAGTTGGTTTCTTCTTAAAATGTTTTACCACATATGACTCTAGAGCGGGGTAATCATGACGATTTAATCTGGAAACTTAGTATTTTAATAAACCAACACTATTGTTGTACTAATGAAATTACAGCGCTGTACTGACCAGAGGAGAGTGTCATATTCCAAGAAACAAGTCAGAAATTGCAATAAAAAAGTAACATAAATTACAAGAAAAGTCACAGAAAATTAGGATTAAAAATGCTATACTACTTTTTTTTTTCTTGCCATTTTTTAGCGAGGAGGTAATGTAATGTTTTTTTCTATGTTTGCCTGATTGTTTGCTTGTCAGTTTTCACCAGTGGTGGACTTTGCACTGTGGATGAACCCACTGAATTTTGGAGGTGATCCATAAGCTCATACCTCCACCAAGGCTCTATATCACAATATATGGATGGATGGATTACAGAGAGATGGATGGAGTGAGTCTTGGCATAGGTATGCACACTCTGAGTACCCTCTAGTTTAAAATAGTAAGAAAAACTCAACATTGACATTTATATACTGTATAAATCCGCTGGTTCACATATTCATATTCATATTCAATTTTAAAAGTCAATACATGGTTCTTATTTTTTATAGCTTTTTGTCAGAACAACAGGGAGTCACCAGAGGTGCAGTTTTGTGACCCCTGGAACAGAACAAAAAGTCGACACAGTAGCTCAGCAGCTTCGTCAAACTAGGCCCACACATACCCAGTAATGAAGCGTGGGGAACGTTGGTGGTGGCAGGTGCAGTCATCAAAAGCAGGCAGCAGATAAGAGCTGATGCAGGAAGACCTTGGGTATCTCATACTGATTAACAAAAGGTGCCAAGCAAGATGAGGGGCTTTAGAGTTTTATGCTGAAAATAAAATTCAGTGTTTCAACTTGAGCTTGAATGTGAACCATCCCTGAGAACACTGTATAAACTGGAAATTTAAACATAAGAATGAGAAGAGAAAGCTGGATGAAGAGTCTCCTGACTTGTTTACATGTTCTGTTTCCTCATAATATTATTCTCTTGGAACCCACCACCACCCATTCCCCTGTGCCCACAGAGTTTAATTTTAAACTATGTTCTTCATGCTGGAGAACAGCAAGGTGAAAAAATACAAGCTGAGAGGAAAAAATGACTCAGAATTGTAAAAGGTAATATCAGAGTTGGTTCTACCTGCCTGTTGTCCCGTTCTCACACACCTGATTTCTTAAAGACAGTAGCACACATTTATCAGAAGTGTGTAGAAATAACACGAGAATTTATTATTGACAATTCAGAAGAGCAGAAATCTGCCCCATATCCAGAACAGCTGCGTGATACGGAACACCTTAACCGGGCGCTTCTGTGCGTAAAGCTGTGCTGTGGTTTAGTTAACGGATAATTTGAAAGGGTTAACTATTATAAGACACTGTGCTATACAACAGAAAACTTAGTCAAAGAAATACTTTTTAGAATATTATTTTAACACAGTGCTCACACAGGAAACACCTGACAGTACAGATATATAAATACAGGAATAAAACAACAGCTGAAAAACCCTGCAGCTCAACTGTAACGGTAAAAAATATTTCAGAAACTAAACTCAGTTTGATACATTCCATCAAACAAATATTTTTTTTTAAATTCTGCTTAAATCTATTTTAATATTGGCTACAGTGACATAAATGTTTATAATTATTAACCTCAGCCTCTTTAGTCTTGAAAGTATATCTCTCATCTAAATATAACACAAGGCAAATGTCATCTGAAAGGCTGCACTGCTCATTCTGATTTCATAGGATGAAATAATTCTCCCACACAGCAAGTTTCTCTGCTGCACAGGAGTCTACAGCCACTGGGACATCTGGTTAGCCCAACTCAGAGCTGACATGAGATTTGACTGCACTGTGCAAACACGTTCACACTGATAAATACTGATCTGCATGAAGAAATGATCATACGGCCACATTTATGTCTTACGTACGTTTGATAAATGAGGGCCAATGTGCTTTTAGTCAAAGTAGATTCTATTACTTAAAAGAAACATTAATGAAGAAAGAGATAAAGAAGCAAAATTAGCAGCTAAAAAAGAAATATGTATGGCTGCAGGCCTTTATTTATAGGAGCATCTCAAAAAATTAGAATATCATCAAAAAGTTAATTTATTTCAGTAATTCAATTCAAAAAGTTAAACTTGTATTACATGCATACTGATCTTTTTGCTGAATGTATTAATATGAACACTTATAAAAAGCATGCTTAAAACAACATAGCAGATCCTGCAATGCATAGCATGCAATGCAAGTGGGCGGCGCAGTGGAGGAGTGGTTAGCACTGCGGCAGCACAGCAACTCACCCTTGGCCGGGGGACCCTGGGCTCGATCCCAGCCCCCGACCAACAGTGATCTGCGTGGAGTTTGCATGTTCTCCCCGTGTCTGCGTGGGTTTACTCCGGGATTTCTACCGTTTCCTCCCACATGCCAAAAACATGCAAGCTGGGTTAACTGGAGACTCTGAAGTGGCCCAAGGTGTGAATGTTTGTGTGAATGGTGAAAGGGCTGGGCACCACACCAGTGGCTGCCTCATCCACTCATGTGGATGCCCTGTAATTTCCCCACTGTGGGACTAATAAAGGAATCTAAATCTACAGTCGTTGGTGTAAATCCTGGCTGCTTGATCGGCCACCTGAAATATATCAGAGCAGCATTTAGCAGGTTTCTTTTCACCTGCTCGCACCAGCTGTGATGGCACAAAACCCTCCAGCTGCTGCACACTTTGATGCTGCTGCATGTGTGAGTACATGTGTGTGTGTGCGTGATTTCAGCAGAAAATATGAGCTCTCGCCACGCTGCGTTTTACTCGGCCGAGCCATGCCCATTGTATGCCATTAAAGCTAATGTATCCACTCCCGAGCTGCAGCCCCTGGTGAGTTATACAGAGCTGTTTGTGTCAGCCGCGGTGGTGAAACACACGGCTGACTCCTGATTACATTAGAGACATATTTGTAGAGTCGGTATGGGGATGACTCTACAGGTATGTCTTGCGTTTCTGCGATGAGTGACAGCCCGGGAATAGGAGTATGCTAATGTGACATTATCCAAGGTGTTCTTTCTCTCTCACTCTCGCTCTAGCTCTGCGCTCTCTCAGCAAACCAACACACATATCCAGAGTAGAGCAACTGTTTCTGATTAATCAATATTGCTTTTTCACAACAAGCATAAAAGGCTCCTGTGTAAATAAGCAGGTTATTTTGGTAAAGGCTGAGACATTTGCTTGACGTGCTCCATATATCAGCTTTGCAAATGCCACTGGTATTCCTTAAGGATCTACCACTTTCTGAGGGTGAGCAGCTCAACTGAGAGTCTCACCTGGTTTTGACTGCTGTGGTGTGTTTTACAGCTGCCGAGAGAGCTGCTCAGTATTCATGTCATTCTTGTTTCCTTTCCTCTTTTCTTCCACTCTAAGATCTTGTCTGTCTCAGAGCAGAGACAACCTGAGTAGTGCCACTGCTCTAAATGCGTGCTGGTCACAGGTGAAGCACAGTCATACGTCCCTTGTGTGTATTAGTAGGAGCTGATGTGTTGCTGAGTACATCGGCTGGTATGTGGTTAGGGGCCGCAAAGTAGCCAGGGCCACACCAAGACCAGATCGATTCACTGTGAATGTGCAAAACAGAGGAGTAAAGGCAAAGGGATGAATTGGGACACATCCTTGAGCTCAACTTGCCTTGATTTGTTTTTCACCTCTAAAGTCTTGGTCTTGGTAGACACTGAGTTCAATCTGGTCTTCACTCAATCAATCTTTATTTATAATCTTTATTTGTATAGCACTTTTCAAACACTGGATGCTGCACAAAGTGCTTTACAGAGTGGTTGGTGTAGTCTTGACTACAACAGTCCATTTAGTCCCTTCTCTGCAGGTACCAAGTCATTTCATGTGGAAATCAAGGTCCCAGAGTCTGGAGGAAGAATGGAGAGGCACAGAATCCAAGTTGTTTGAGGTCCAGTGTGAAGTTTCCACAGTCACTGATGACTTGGGGAGCCATGTCATCTGCTGGTATTGGTCCACTGGGTTTTATGAAGACCATAGTCAGTGCAGCTGTCTACTAGGAAGTTTTAAAGCACTTCATGCTTCCCTCTGCTGACAAGCTTTATGGAGATGTTGATTTCATTTTCCAGCAGGACTTGGCACCCCCCACACTGCTAAAAGTACCAAAACCTGGTTTAATGACCGTGGCATCACTGGGCCAGCAAACTCTCCTGACCTAAACCCCATAGAGAATCTATCAAGAGGAAGATGAGAGACACCAGACCCAACAATGCAGACGAGCTGAAGGCTGCTAGCAAAGTAACCTGGGCCTCCATAACACCTCAGCAGTAACACAGGCAGAGCACCTCCATGCTATGTCACATTGATGCAGTAATTCAGGCAAAAGGAGCCCCAGCCAAGTATTGTGTGTACATGGACATACTTTTCAGGTGGCCAACATTTCTATTAAAAATCCATTTTATGTATTATTCTAAGATTGTGAAACTCAACATGGGATTTTCATTAGCTATAAGCCATAACCATCAAAATTAACAAAGCTAAACACCTGAAATACATCACTCTGTGTAATGAATCTATATAGTATGAGTTTCATTTTTTAAATTGAATTACGGAAATAAATTAACTTTTTGATGACATTCCAATTTATTGAAATGCACCTGTATGCATGTATTGGCATTAATTGATGTATGCACTGCTGTTTGTATGCATCAGTGACATGCAGTCAGCGTAGGCAGGGTAGGCATTTCCTGTCTGTTGTGATTTGAATACAAAAATAATTTACTCCATTAAATTGCTTTGTATAATTCTGTATGCGGTTTCCATTCCCTACACTCTCATGAGGGATGTGTTAAATGAAAAAAAAAAATGCAGACAAATATGCAGACACATTTTATGTAAATTGCAACACAATATGTATAATAAATCCAAAATAACTGCACAATAAATATAGACTTAAAAGGGCAGCCTGCCTTTACACTGCCTTTAACTGTTGATATTGACTCATTGTGCACATAGTGCAAAACGAGCAGTGTATCAGCAATAGACAATACTGGACTGGCTAGCTGTCAGGACTGCACTATCACAGCTTTCTTAAGTAACTAGAAAAGCTGATCCATAGGATGCCCAACATATGTAGGACAGAGATGAAGTGAAGGTAAGAAAACATGAGCGCTTTGTTCAACATGTGTATTTAATTTATTCAAATGTCATGTTTGCTTGTGCATGTTTGTTGTTCATCATTTATTGTCTTTAAACTTATTACTTAGTAAGTGTGTATTTACAGTCACTGACGGTGCTTTTCCTTTAGAGCCCATATGCCAAACTCAAGGCCCACACGCTGAATCCCACCCACCATGTCCTTTTGTATAGCCCACATGAGCTTAAAAACAATATTATGTGCTGCCTTTGGTGGGTTGCAGTAGCTCTACCGCCCCGCTAGGGGGAGGAAGTGAGTTTGGAATATCTGTGTTTATGTAGCTTCTTTCTTGCTAATTTGCTATCTTTGTCGTGTAATTTTGGAACTTTCTCATAAATTTGTCACTTTTGCACTGTAAACTTGCAACTTTTCTCATGAATGTATGACTTTTTCCCATAAATTTGTGAAATTTTTTTGTAAATTTGGAACTTTCTTAAAAATTTTTAATCATAAGTTTGTGACTTTTTCCTCATAAATTTTCTACTTTTTTCTCAAAAATTTTCAATTTATTCACTCATATATTTGCTTTTCCTAATTTTCCCTCCTAAATTTGTGACTTTTTTTCTTATAAAGTTAAATTTTTGGGGTAAGTTTGTAACTTTTTTCAAGTAATTTTACCTTTTTTTATTTTTTTTGTAAATTTTTCTCATCAATTTGTGACTTTTTTCTTGTAATTTTACCTGTGGCACCAGTATTACTGAAAGCTGCTCACCTGCATTAAACCCATGTGGGGGCCAGATAGAATTAATGCCCACATAAAGTCAATGTGGACAAAGTCAGTTGGGACCAACATGGAAGCCGTGGACAAACCACAATGAGGCCCATAAGACAGCTCAGATTTCACCTATAGCGGGGCCCACATGGGCACGCTGGCTGAGTGTGCAGTCATGACATGTGCAATTAGCAAAGTTTTTTTTTTTCTGATTCTAATTCTGACTATAAGAATGAAGAAAACTGTCAAAATTAGCTACATTATTACTTGAAGATTTTGCATTTAAAATGCATGTGATGTGTTTCTTGTAAATGTGTAACCTTTGTAAATGTGTGATCTCTTCTTAATAAATTGCATGTTTCTTTTTCCCCCTGAAAATTGTGACTTTTTTTGTATATTTGCTGGTTATAGAAAAATGAGGAAGTGATGTTGCAAATTTCCAGTGTATGGAACTGCACATATTTGCTGTCAAGGTTTTGCTTTCTCTTCCCTCTGCCACTCTCTTCTTCTCCCTCTGTCGCGCACAAACCCGCAGCAGTGTGGCAGACGTGTTGGGAGACGCTAGTAAAGGCTCAGACCATAGAGAGCCTACCTGATCCTTGATGTCACTGTACACTACTGGTACGTATGTATGGATGCACAAACATGTACACCATGTTCATGTCTGACTTGTCTGACTTGTCTGAGGCTTACGTGGACGATTAACCACGGCTGGCAATTTGGCAAGAATTCACCTAATTAGCTTCTTCCCATTATGCTAACAGTCGCCTTGTACATTAGCATAATGGCGGTGCCAATGGAGCATACTGTATTCAGAAGGAAAGACTGCCTCTGTTTGCTCAAATATGTGCTTCTTATTTTTCCACTTATCATTTCTTTGCATTTGAAATCAACCTGAATCACCATGGAATGTTTTTTTCTTTTCAGATCAGGACCCCAGACACAATATTTACCGCTCTGCTGAGAACAATAGACCAGAGGTTACAGCGCCCGCTTTGCTGTTGTGCAGCTGTGGCATCTGACTCATGGCTCAGTCGTAATGTGATGCCAATAGAAAGCGAAACAAAGTGGCCTTATTGCGTGGCCCGAAGCAGTGCCGACACAGCCTCTTTGATGGAGGAGGTCATAATGCCGGAGAGAAACCAGACTGACACAAGACAAAAGGCTGAATTTAAAAAGTGAAATGATGCTGATACAGTTCCATTTGCAGCCATATTCTGTAGGAATGGGATGTATTGCCCTGCAGCTCTGCTATCTATTGATGCAATGGTACAGATGGGGTTTGTAGGGCTTTGATATTTCAGCAATATAAAGAATCTACTGAAGTCACACTGTGCAACATGAATCCATCAAACCTGCATAAACTTTTTTCTTTATACACCACAGTATAGCCCCATTTGCAGGCTCGTGATAAGACTTGCAACCTGCATCATAAGCAGTTTCTGCTTCTTTAACTTTGCACATTCTTTCTCATTTTAAACACAAGTATTTTCTGCTCAGTTTGTCTGTGTCTTACTGATCAGGGCATGCTGCATTCCTATTTGCTGGGAGTTTACACGAGAACACAGGTAGGTTTCCCTGCCCCCATCCCTGGTTTTTTCAACAGGCAGATGTTCAGGTGATTTTCACCTGACGTCAGTAATTGCGGGTACAATATTTTCGGGTGGATTTTACCCAAGATCAGTGTTTGTGTATTCAATCAAGGGTAACGACATTGGTCCATGTCATGCACAGCCATCATCTTGTCACAGACCTGCTGACTCTACACTGTAAAACCTAACAGTGCTTCTCAATAACAGAAGTAAGTAAATATAACTTAATCCTTCAAAAAAATTGGGAGTCACTCATTTCTACACATTTGACCTCACTCAAAAACACACATTTGTAGCAGTAACTCAGCTGCTGTGAGTTTGTTGCATCTACTCATTTCATCTGCGTTAACTTCAATATTGCTAAAATTTTATATACGTAGCTCACCCAAGGCCTCAGTTCAAACCAATTCCACTAACTCAAACTATTTCTTGCTGCACAGAGGAACACGACAAGGATGTTGCCTGTCACCATTTCTGTTTGACTTAGCGATCGAGCCTCTTGCCATAGCCATTAGGTCGGAAAAGAATATAATGTGAATAACAAGGAATAACAAAACCCACACGCTATCATTATATGCAGATGATTTGTTGTATATATCTGACCCAGTATCATCTTTGCCTCAATTGATTTACATGCTAAACCAATTTGGTAAGATTTCAGGCAAAAATTGAATTCTTCCAAAAGCTTACTTTTCCCCTTAAATAAATTGGCTACCAGGGTAGACTACAATTGCTTTCTTTTTACCCTGGAGAGACAAATATTCACATATTTAGGCATTAAAGTTACTCATTCAGTTAAAAATCTTTACAATCATACTGTAACTTCAAGGTACTTGTAGACCGTACCAAACAGGATTTTGCTAGGTGGTCTTCTATGCCGATTTATTTAGCTGGTCGAATTAATACAATCATGGACTTATTCAATTTAAAATAGTACACCGTCTTCACTACACCAATGAAAAACTTGCCAAAATCTACCCTAATATGAGTGCAGACTGTCCAAGATGTCATTGTGGCCCTGAAATGACAGGTCACATGTTCTGGTCATGTTTGCTTTTAAAAGGTTTTTGGGAACAGATTTTTGAAGTACTGTCTTTTATGTGTAAGGATGTCTTAAAACCTGATCCTATTGTAGCTATCTTTAGCATTTTTCCTACTGCAAAAAAATACTCTACCTCAAGAACCAGAGCTGTAACTTTTGCATCACTTTTGGCTCGACGTTTAATCCTTCTGCAGTGGAAATCATCAAATCCACCCTCCTTTAAACTGTGGGTCAAGAGTGTACTGTCTATGAGTCCTCTTGAAAAACTACGTTACAGCAAGGGTAAAATCTCAACAAAAGATCTTTACTTGTCCCCCTTTATAGATTATGTAAAGAGCCACACCTTTATAAAAGTTCACTATTGTATTGTCTTATTTTAATGTATAATGTCTGACTTGCTGTGCACCTAACTCTGTAATTTCAGAAGTTGCACTTATGTTCTTCCTGTAACCATGCCTTTTTTTTTTTTTTTTTGAGGACCTTGGGGTGGGTGGGGGGGTTCTCTTTCTTTTCCAATTTATGCTTGTGTTTTTTCATGTTAAAAACTTGGACATATACATAATGTATTTGTAATTTATATAGAACATTTCAATAACTTAAAGATAACTTATACCAACAAATGCTTAGCATGTTGCTGGCGTTCACAACTTATGCCGAACGACAGTCTAACTTACGCATAGCGTGTGACAGCGTATAGCCAATTATCATGTGTTGTAGCCTATAAAAAGGCTGCCGCTCAATGATTCAAATCATATCTGGACTAGACATCACAGTATCAACATCACCGTCGCAGTATCAACATCACCATATCAACGGCATCTTCTCCTCTGTTCACCTCTTCTTTTCCTGGTTCTACTGGCACGCAGCTGGTACAGTGTCGAATCGATGAGGTCATGCTGATGTTGGAGGACAGTTAGTAGGTATTCTCGTCTCAGCCTTGCCAGATCCTCCATCTCTCGGATGACATGGACATCTACTCACCATGGAAACTTGAGGAGTATTGACGGGTTCCTCCTTTAAACCCCACCAACTTCCCTAAACGCTGCCAATACACCATTATATGGTAGCTGTAAGTTTGGGTATATTGTATTGAGTAAAATATGCCCAATGTTAGTGACGGTGTTACAGAAACTAACATTAGTGTTCTAGGGTTAATTAAAGGTAAGGGTAGCTTTTCCAAACATAAGAAGACAACTCAGATTTTTTTAAGCACCGTGTTAATTTGCAAAATGTTTGAATAGACAAATTTTAATTCTCTCTCAGTGATTAGCGGAGCAGTTTTCACCTTGAAGAAGGAGCTGAGACTAGGGGTGGAGCTAACCTCTAACTAGCCTGAGAGCTAACGCTACAGTTAGTCATAGCAAACACTGACACAAAGGAGCGACTCTGCCCCCAGTTCGTCTCACCGACCCAGCATCGGCCCGGTAGATGACGGCTGAGCCCCCCGCACAGATTCTCAGAATCTTGTGATTGGGGCTAGGCGGAGGAGCTAACCGAGGCCCCAGCTTGATAGGAGCTGGATTGGAGCTCAACTACAGCGGCGGTAGGTGGCGGAGCTCAGCGGAGGAGCTAACTGAGGTCCCAGTCGGATCGGAGCTCAAGTGCAGCAGTGGTAAAAGGCAGGGCTCAGCGGAGGAGCTAACCGAGGCCCCAACTGGATAGGAACCGGATCGGAGCTCAACTACAGCGGCGGTGGGTGGTGGGGCTTGGCGGAGGAGCTAACCGAGGCCCCAGCTGGACAGGAGCCAGATCGGAGCTCAACTACAGCGGCGGTAGGCAGTGGAGAACAGTGGAGGAGCGGAGGAGCTAACCGAGGCCCCAGCTGGATTGGAGCTCAACTACAGCAGCGGTAAGTGGCGGGGCTAGCAATGGAGGTTCTAGCTGAGGCCCCAGCCGGATCTGAGGTCAAGCTGGACCAGATACCGGCAACACCAGCAGAAATAATCCTGCTATCATCAGGTCAGTAAAAAAATGCCACCAAAGAAAGAGGAAATGGAAGAAATTAAAAAATCTCTGAACTTCATGTCGGAAAAACAAATGGCCAATCAGCAGTCCAAATTGTTAGGGCTAATGGAGGAAGTCCGAGAACTGAAATTAACAATTAAGGAAAGAGACAAAAAAATTGCAGACTTGGAGCGACGCATTGAGGATCTTGAACAATATACCCATATGGATGATTTAATCATTAGTGGGCTAGACATTAAATATCAATCATATGTTCATGCTACAGCAGGAATGAGAGGTGAGGAGGCTCCCCCAAGTGAATCAGTCTCCTTGGAAAACCAGGTGCTTCAGATCCTTGAAAGCAGAAACATAAAGTACTCTACCCAGAAAGGATAATAAAACAAAGAAATCAATTGTGATGCGCTTTGTGAACAGAAGGGTAAAAAATGGCATACTGAGGCAGGCCAGAAAGCTTTGGGGAACAGAAGTTTACCTAAATTAACATTTAACAAAGACTAACGCTGAAACAGCACGGCAAGCACAGATGCTGAAAAGACAAAACAAGATACAAGCAACATGGACAACAAACTGTAGAGTTTGGATTAAACTAAATAACTAAAATTTATATCACTAAAATAAATATAGATGAACACTGATTTAGAAATTAAGAGACTACGATAATCCATATCCACACACACAGCAATAACAATCCTTTTGTGACATAATTTGATAATGTACTCATGACTGACTTTAGGAGACATCAATCATCCCCAACTGGAGGAAGTCATTTGACACAGAGAGAAGAAATTCAGACTCTGAAAACATCTCATTATGCTGAACACAAACTACAAGAGATAGACAATGATATTGATCCTGACAACCACTTCTTCAATAATATTCATAATCACTGCAAATATTACATTGAAAAGCAATTTAAAAGTCAAGTCAAGTAGATGGTAAACCATCAATAATACACTTTTAACAGCAGAAGTCGTAACAAAAACTTTCCACAGATTCAGGACTATTTAAAACAGCTAGATAGAAAATTTACAGCTATCACAGTCTCTGAAACTTGGCTCAATGAAGAGCAAGCTTCTTTGATGGCAATAGAGGGGTATCAGATGTTCCATATTAATAGATCTCAAAAAAAGGGTGGTGGTGTTGCACTGTATGTTGATGAACTGTATAGGTGTAAACTTGTAAATGGAATGTCCTTTGTACCGCCAGGGATTCTGGAATGTGTTACTGTTGAGATTGACCAAGATAAAACAAAAAATCTATTATAAGTTGTATATATAGAATGCCGGGAACTTGTGTTGAGACATTCAGAGATAAGTTAGTCGAGCTGTACAATAATATAACTAATAAGAAAATGGTTGTAATCTGTGGAAACTTCAATATTGATTTACTAAATCCATTTCAACAAAATATAGTTACAGAGTTCATGAATTCTATGTACAGTATGAGTCTATATCCTACAATAACAAATCCCAGTAGAATCACAGACCACACCGCTACACTTATTGACAACCTGTTTGTTAATATTATTGATAAGAAAATAGAAAGTGGATTATTGATAAATGACATAAGTGACCATCTGCCAGTCGTTGCACTTATCCATGGCCACACGGGGGCCAATACAGAAAAAAAAAAAAAAAAAAAAAAACACTTTAAAATCTTTCAGATACAAATCACAAAATGCAATCAGTTCTTTTAAAGAAGACCTGCTGAAGCAAGACTGGATGAAAGTCTATGCATCAGATGTAAATGAAGCTTATGATACAGTCATGGACATTGTAACCGCTCTTTTTTGAAAAAAAATTGTCCATTAGTAAAGAAAAAGCTTAAACAGAAATTTGTCGATAAGCCATGGTTAACCAAGGGATTACAAAAAGCGTGTAAAAAGAAAAATTCACTATATAAAGTTTTTTCTAAAGAAAAGGACAAAAGAAGCAGAGCAGCAGTATAAAACATACAAAAATAAGTTATTATATATAATGAGATGTAGTAAAAGAGACTATTACAGTAAAGAACTGGAGAAAAACAGAGATAACACTAAAAATACATGGGCAATACTTAACAATATTAACCAATCTTTAAAAAAAAAAAAGACGACTAAGAGTGTGAATGCAGTCTCACCTGCAGATGACTTTAATAATTTTTTTCTTAACATTGGTCATAATTTGGCACGAGAAATACCCATTACGACACCTACAGGTGATCATCATCATCATCATCATAGCAGTCTGTCGCGGGCTACAATGACTGTTTCATTTAGGTCTGATCAGATTCCTCTATGCAGCTCTGTCCCCTGCCCTCTGCTGCCGGAACACCTGACCCTGCAAACCTGGGCAACGTCCGAGTCTGTATGAGTTGCTTTCTGACTGACCATTTCATGAAACTGCTTGCAAAGTATTTGAGTACCGCTAGCTTTTGCTGGACTAACGGCACATTCTTGGCAGATAGAGGTCTTATCAGTAGCAAAGACAGGCCAAGAAAAACTGACTCCAGTATCTCCAGTATCTCCAGTGACTGACTAGATGATAGGTTTGTTTATCTATGCTCTTTGTGTAGTGCATGTCACGATGCACCAACTGGCAAAAGTCAATCACAGACCTTGCAACAGATGTGCTTATCTGCCAGGATGTCCAGTCTCACCCTGTTTAACTGGGAGTGGTCCACCACAGACCTGTGACAGAGGACATCTCTTTCATATAACAAACCACTCTCGGGTCTTCTTCCTCCACGGAGGCACATCTCTGCACACAGAGAGAGTGGCGGACGGTGTTTGGAATTGACTCCGACCCCAGACAGGTGATACAATAAGCAAAAACATTGCTATAAAAGACACCATCTTCATACAGATGAGAGAGAGGTCATTGAAATTGTTAAATCATTTAAAAATAAAAACATCTATGGAATGTGATGGTATTGACATGCTTTTAGTCAAACCTATCATCAAATGCTTAGTGAAGCCACTGATGTACACTACCGTTCAAAAGTTTGGGGTCACCCAGGCAATTATTTTGTGTTTTCCATGAAAAGTCACACTTATTTACCACCATGAGTTGTAAAATGAATAGAAAATATAGTCAAGACATTGACAAGGTTAGAAATAATGATTTGTATTTGAAATAATAATTTTTTCCAGATACTCAACCTGCTCAAAGGAAGGTCAGTTTTATAGCTTCTCTAACCAGCTAAACTGTTTTCAGCTGTGCTAACATGATTGCACAAGGGTTTTCTAATCATCCATTAGCCTTCTGACACAATGAGCAAACACATTGTACCATTAGAACACTGGAGTGATAGTTGCTGGAAATGGGCCTCTATACACCTATGTAGATATTGCACCAAAAACCAGACATTTGCAGCTAGAATAGTCATTTACCACATTAGCAATGTATATTAGATATTAGAGTGTATTTCTGAATAGTTTAAAGTTATCTTCATTGAAAAAAACAGTGCTTTTCTTTCAAAAATAAGGAAATTTCTAAGTGACCCCACACTTTTGAACGGTAGTGTATATCTGTAACCTGTCTCTCCAAACAGGTATATTTCCCAGTGCAATGAAAATAGCCAAAGTAATTCCAATATACAAGACGGGTGACAGAGGGGAATTTTCAAACTATAGGCCTATTTCACTATTGCCGCAATTTTCTAAGATACTCAAAAAAATATTCTGTGAGAGAATTGACAACTTTATATGAAGAATAATTTATTGTGTGAGCAACAATATGGGTCAGACACAAGAGGACAACTGCATTTGCTCTAATGGAATTTATAGAAAAAAAATATTAACTGCTGTAGAAAATAATGAGTATTCAGTTGGGGTATTCCTGTATCTTAAAAAAGCATTTGATACAGTGGATCATAAATTATTGTTAAATAAACTACAAAATTATGGTATTGGGGGGTAGCACTGTCCTGGTTTTGTAGTTACTTAAAGAACAGATATCAGTATGTACGTATGTGTTGGTAGCAAAAACTCACAGTTACTGAAGGTTACTTGCGGAGTCCCACAGGGTTCAGTTTTGGGGCCATTGTTATTCAATATGTATATAAATGATATATGTAAAGTTTTGGAAAAAATGGATTTAATACTGTTTGCAGATGACACTAATTTATTATGCAGTGGAAGCAATTTGGAACAACTTTTTGATACACTCAGAAAGAAATTAGGAAAGCTCAAACTGTGGTTTGATTGAAACAAATTAAAGCTCAATTTAAGTAAGATAAAATTTATAATTTTTAACAACCATCACAACAACTCAGTATCTAAACTCAGTGTAAATGGTGTAGAGATTGAAAGGGTATCGGAAATTAAATTCCTTGGAGTAATAATTGATAATAAACTGTGTTGGAAGTCACATTTTAATTATATTAAAGGTAAAATATCCAAATCAATTGCAATACTACACAGAGTGAAATATTTGCTGAATCAACCCACACTATATACTTTGTATCATTCATTAATACTCCCATACATGACATATTGTACTGAAGTATGGGGAAATACATATAAAACAAACATATATCCAGTCTTTATGCTTCAGAAGAGAGCTATTAGAATAATAAACAAAGCTGCTTACAGGGAACCAACAAACCCACTTTTTCTTAAATTAAAAGCTCTCAAGTTGAAAGATGTGGCTGATTTTAAAACTGCAGTAATAATGTTTAAAGTGAAGAATCTATCACTGCCCGCAAATATCCAAAAGTTGTTCCAAATAAGGGAGAAACAATATCATTTCAGAGGAACATGTATATTTCAAAAACCTTCAGTGAGAACTACCACCAAGCAACACTGTGTTTCAGTGCAAGGAGTCAGACTGTGGAATGATTTTGGACCTGAATTAAAATCATGTACAACGCTTGGACAATTTAAACAAAAACTAAAGGAAGAAATACTCTAAACATACATACAAAATGGCATGTAAAATCACATAAGGATTATTACTGTATATCCAGTCTGTGTTGTGCTGTTGCTTAGTTTTTTGTCATGTTTTGTCTTGGCTTTGATCTGATTTGTAACCACTTTTATTTTATTTTCCTTTTGAATTTGTAGATGGAATATGGGTGGGCAATATAAGCTGTGGTTTCAGCCATCACCCATCTTGGATAAGTTATGTTGAATTGTATAATCCGAGGAGTTATTGTTTAATTTGACCTTGTTGGATTTTTTTTCCCTTTGTTATATTATTCTGTTCCTTTCTTTTAATCTTTTAATCTAATCTATCCGAAATAAAGATTCATTCATTCATTCATTAGTAATAAGGGTTTAATTCACATTAGAACTCTTTAAATTTCTTTTTGGCCTGGAGAAAGAAATTTGTCATTTTTGTGAAAAATCTCTGACCTTTCTTCCCACACACAAATTTACAAATACAGTGGTATGAAAAAGTGTTTGCCCCCTTCCTGATTTCTCATTTTTTTTTGTATGTTTGTCACACTTAAATGTTTCAGATCATCAAACAAATTTAAATATCAGACAAAGATAACACAAGTAAACACAAAATGTAAATTTTAAATGAAGGTGTTTATTATTAAGGGTGAAAAAATCCAAACCTACATGGCCCTGTGTGAAAAAGTGACACCCCCCCCCCCAAAAAAACCCCAAAAAAAACATAAATTAACTGCAGTTTATCACATCTTTGGAAAGATGACTTCAATTTCTCTAGCCACACTCAGGCCTGATGACTGCCACACCTGTTCTCAATCAAGAAATCACTTAAATAGGACCTGCTTGACAAAGTGAAGTAGACCAAAAGATCCTCAAAAGCTAGACATCATGCAGCGATCCAAAGAAATTCAGGAACAAATGAGAAACAAAGTAATTGAGATCTATCCATCTGGAAAAGGTTATAAAGCCATTTCTAAAGCTTTGAGACTCCAGCAAACCACAGTGAGAGCCATTATCCACAAATGGCAAAAACATGGAACAGTGGTGAACCTTCCCCGAAGTGGCCGGCCGACCAAAATTACCCCAAGATTGCAGTGACGACTCATCCAAGAGGTCACAAAAGACCCACAACAACATCCAAAAACCTGCAGGCCTGACTTGCCTCAGTTAAGGTCAGTGTTCATGACTCCACCATAAGAAAGAAACTAGGCAAAAATGGCCTGCATGGCAGAGTTCCAAGACGAAAACCACTGCTGGGCAAAAAGAACATAAAGGCTCGTCTCAGTTTTGCCAGAAAACATCTTCATGATCCCCAAGACTTTGGGGAAAATACTCTGTGGACTGACAAGACAAAAGTTGCACTTTTTGGAAGGTGTGTGTCCCATTACATCTGGCGTAAAAGTAACACAGTGTGGAGAAAGGAAACAGGCGAGGCAGCGAGCTGAACGACACACAAACTTTATTCTTTCTCCAACATCAAGTACAGTAAAAGAGCTCCTGGGTCTCTGTGCATTCCTCTTTTATTCCTTTAATTCCATGCATTGAGACCCGGAACTTCCAACCATAATACAATGTTTGGAACAAAGACCTGTGTGGCACATTAACATGACATAACGCCGGCACCGCTCTCACACCCTTTCCTCTTCCAGTGGCTCTGGCAGTTCCTCCTCTCCCCAGAGGGTGCATAGTCCTTACTGTCTTGTCTGATACCCCCCGGTGACACTTCCTCCTTCGGTCCACTGTTCCCCCCTTTCCCAGCTGCCTTCTTTGGATGGAGAATCCCCCACCTGTACCACCAAAACAGCATTTCAGAAAAGGAACATCATACCAACAGTAAAATATGGTGGTGGTAGTGTGATGGTCTGGGGCTGTTTTGCTGCTTCAGGATCTGGAAGACTTGCTGTGGTAAATGGAACCATGAATTCTGCTGTCTACCAAAAAATCCTGAAGGAGAATGTCCGGCCATCTGTTCGTGACCTCAAGCTGAAGCGCACTTGGGTTCTGCAGCAGGACAATGATCCAAAACATACTAACTAACTAACTAACTAACTAACCTGCACTTATATAGCGCTTTTCTAGTCACAAAGACCACTCAAAGCGCTTTCATTAACACTAACCCTCTATTCTAAGGGCCTATAGGAAACAGATATCTAGGGACAATTTAGAACAGCCAATTAACCTAATATGCATGTTTTTGGCATGTGGGAGGAAACCGGAGAAATCCCGGAGTAAACCCACGCAACACGGGGAGAACATGCAAACTCCACACAGATCACTGTTGGTCAGGGGCTGGGATCGAACCCACATACCAGCAAGTCCACCTCTGAATGGCTTAAGAAAAACAAAATGAAGACTTTGGAGTGGCCTAGTAAAAGTCCTGATCTGAATTTGATATCCTGTGGCATGACCTTAAAAAGGCAGCTCCTGCTCGAAAACTCTCCAATGTGGCTGAATTACAATTCTGCAAAGAAGAGTGGGCCAAAATTTCTCCACAGTGCTGTAAAAGACTCATTGGCAGTTATCGCAAATGCTTGATTGCAGTTGTTGCTGCTCAGGGTGGCCCAACCAGTTATTAGGTTTAGGGGGCAATCACTTTTTCACACAGGGCCATGTAGGTTTGGATTTTTTCCCCCCTTAATAATAAACACCTTCATTAAAAAACTGTACTTTGTATTTATTTGTGTTATCCTTGTCTAATATTTAAATTTGTTTGATGATCTGAAAGTTAAGTGTGACAAACATTCAAAAAAAAGAGAAATCAGGAAGGGGGCAAACACTTTTTCACACCAATGTACACGTATACTCAGAAATTTGCAACTTCTTCTATTAATATCATATATTTTCATAATTTTTCTTGTACATTTGCAACAATACTGTCTTAACTCTTTACCTATTCAGATGTCTTGTGTAAACTGTTCTTGGACTCTATATGGGGAGGGGGATGGGGGCAGGGGGTCACAGCTAAACAAGAGGGATGACATCCCGACTCAAATCACATACTGAGTAGTAAGAGAAGTCACCAAAAAAGTTGAGTAAGAATAATAAAAATAAATTCACGACTTTTTTTCCCAGAAGTTTGCAGCTTTTTGGTAAATTTATGTTATAAGGGCTTTTTACATAAATTTGAAAACTTCATACAACTGTTTTTTTTCTTCTTATGTTACAAATATCCTCTTTTTTAAAATCTTCTACTTAATGATGTCAAAGCAAAGGGCTAGAGGCTAGAAAAAAGACCTAAACCTAACCGAACAGAAGGATTTAATGTGTCTGCACAGATGATACAGATATGTCACCGCAGTGCTTGCTCTTTGGGGTCGCCGATGGTTTCTATAGATTTGAGTGTGTGGCCTAAACCTGCTCTTCTGTAAAGTGCCTTGAGACAACCCTGTGTTGTGATTTGGCGCTATATAAATAAACTGAATTGAAAGGAATATGTACCTTGGACCGTGTACATGTATGCAGCTGTGCTCACATTCAAGATACCAGGTATTGAGCCAACAGCCACATGGTTTCACTTCACGCATGAGCACTAAATATAATCTGTTTTTCATACGTCCGCACAGTAGATTGAAGCAATGTATCAACAAACTGATTTCAACACCCAGAATGAAACAAAACGGGGAGGAAGAGCACAAAGGCAGCTGATTTTAGTGTGCACAATGGCAGAGGTACAAGAGCATGAGGAAGAAGAGCTTTTGTATTTGTTGTTGTTGGAAACTGAAGAGGAAAATAGACTTGTAGCTAAAAGACAAAGAAATGACTGCACTATGCCTTGTGCACACACTCCGCATGGCTAAAACTCTGCGCTGCACGCTGTTGTCCACGGAGGGTCTGTGTGGGCTCTCTGTGGACTGAAAGATGATCAAATTCACACCCCACAGTTTGTGTGGTGCTGTGTAACACGTGCATAGTACTTTGAATCTGGCTTAAAAGGCCTGAAAAATCTGGATACATGTTGTATTCAATTTATTCTTATATTATAACCAGTTGCTTTTAAAAGTAATGTTAGCCAACACTGGTGTCAACCCAGGACACATAATGTGAACACTTCTAATTGAAACATTTTAAATAATAAATAACAGCTGCTACTGAGAATAATAGTTAATAAAGAGTCTATAATAATAATTAAGAAAGACTATGTTCATGCACTAGCTGTAATCAATTTGCTGTAAAATAATGAGCAGCTCACACCAGTGTGACCAATCTGAGGAGAGTGATCATGTGCAAATGTCGGGGCCTAGGTATTGATGTTTGAGGGCTAGGCAGATTGTCTACCCCATGCCCCCACATGACACACTCCAATCCTCCAATAATTGCACTGATTGGAAGCTCATATTCAATTTGAACTCAATTAAGTCGCACGGCATAGAGCCAGTGAGAGTGGAATACAAACGGTGGGAGTGCACTGCCGTGAGATGACTGTGGCGATGTGGCTGAGGTGCGCCACCCCAAGTGGCCGCCAATTAAGGCACAGCAGTTAGGAGCAACAAGATGAGGGAGTCTGCTCACAACGTAGATGTGCGGCACTGCATTTGATGATGATGAGAATACGTCCATTAGGAAATACATTCTAAATCAAGCAGAGAAAGGCTTTAGCTTGTTAAAAGGCTTCTAACTTGTATGAAGAAGAATTTAAAATGATGCACTAAAAACACCCCCCAAAGTTCTTTGCTAATAAAGATTTAAAACTGTGTGCATTTTTGCATGGCTTTCCCCTCCAAAATGGCTGAGTTAGTAGAGAGCTAAGATAAAGGCTTATCTTATCTTAACTCAGATATCTACTGGCATACAAAAAAAAGACAAGGTGTCCAACCTACACAATAAGCTTTGTGTAGAGGTTAAAGGCCTTTTTGTTGTCATGGTAAAAATGTTAACTAGGAGGAGGGATGTTGACGATAAGCTTGAAACAGGAGAAAGGATGTACAGTCCCACTGGATTTGCTCAGACCAAACTTGTAGAGGGTCCCTAGACTACAGCTTTCATGACAGGCATGAAAGAAGAAGTCAGGCCTGTTCATTTTCGATCCATTTTAAGCCAAAGAGACAGACTCATATAACTAAAGGGCCACTGAAAGCAAGAACTCTAACTGTAATTATACAACAGTTCCAACCCAGCAATTTGACTGTACAAAGAGGATGCCAGAAGCGACTGTATTCCACTTCGATGTTTCACTAGATATGTATCACGCCACTTCAAAGGTGCTCTAGTAACTGTTAACTACTAATCATTATTTATTATCAAGTCTGTCAACTCTATCAATGTTTTTTTTATATATGAGAATTATAATATTGTGTTGGATACCTTAATTTGCACAGTGAGGCACTGTTTGAAAAGAAATCATCTCCTGGACCAGGAAGTCCTACCCTTGTAAACATCTGCAAGATATTTCACGTTTGTTAAAATAAAACAGGCCAGCTAGATTATGATTTATTTACTTGATCAGCAAACCACAGTACCTTTGTGGTGACAGACTCTTTATTTCATGTGAAGGTGTGACGAAAAAAAAGAGTGAAGTCTGCCAAAAACCAAATTGCCAGCATGCTAACTAGCTACCTGCACAAAGTTACGGTGACCACAAACCCAACTCAACACTGACTTCTGCACCGGACAATATTTAATTTGTTGACATGTGTGTGGAATGATTCTTTTCTATGTTATGCTCAGTGAGGTGCTTAGCCAGAGTGGATGCTCACATTGTTATAATTATAGTTATTAATATTATTACAGGTCTTGCTGTGGATAGTTCTGCACACCTGAGAAGAACACATTACAATTTTTTGATTGCATGTGACAAAATACATATCTATTCCAACCACTGTCTGTACACTGCCTCCAGGATGTTGAAATAGTCCAGATAGTTTTACATGGATTGGTGCTAATGCTACTGCTAAGGAAAGGTGGACGCTAACTTTGGTGAGCATTTAAACATTGATTCACTGGTACATGCTTGCAGCCTCAGTGTAGTCAGTGTTTATGAGCAATGACAAATAAAACAATGATAATTTAGCTTATCTTAGTTATACAGCACACATACAGGATTGGAGTCCAACATCTGTTGAGATGGACCAACACGTAGAGCTGTGAAGATTTAAAAAACTCCAAACAACTTTGCCCCTGGGCTTGTTTGAAAGGTCACATTTGGCCCAGCCAGTGGTCTCCCTGCATGGTCACACATTGAGCCTAAATAACAAACATGCTGACCATGTCCACAATAGCAGTCAATTAAAGATACCTTAGATATACCCTGGAAATGTCTGTGTAATATATGGTACAAAGTGTACTATTCTACACATAATTATTAGGGTTGAAACTAAATATTTGATTATAAAATTCTTCATTTCATTTTTGCATTGAAGCATTTATTGTTTCAAGTGAAAAGTATCTGCCATAACTCCAACTTCCCACACTTGCAGTCATTTAGAATTAGTAAAACCAGTGCATGCCCATAGAACTCAAGTATTCCTGTCTGAAACAGGTTTCCCAATCAGGCTTTCCAGGCCCAAATGTAGGCTGTGTTTGAAAGTGGAATACAAAGAGGTGCAGCCTACAGTATATGTAGGCAATCACACGTTAGACTTTGACACATATACAGATGTGGACAAAATTGTTGGTACCCCTCTGTTAATGAAAGAAAAACCCACAATAGTCACAGAAATAACTTGAATCTGACAAAAGTGGTAATAAATAAAAATTCTATGAAAATTAGCCAATGAAAATCAGACAATGCTTTTGAATTGTGGTTCAACAGAATTATTTTAAAAAAACAAACTCATGAAACAGGCCTGGACAAAAATGATGGTACCCTTAACTTAATATTTTGTTGCACAACCTTTTGAGGCAATCACTGCAATCAAATGATTTCTGTAACTGTGCATGAGACTTCTGCACCTCTCAGCAGGTATTTTGGCCCACTCCTCATGAGCAAACTGCTCCAGTTGTCTCAGGTTTGAAGGGTGCCTTCTCCAGATGGCATGTTTCAGCTCCTTCCACAGATCTTCAATAGGATTTAGATCAGGGCTCATAGAAGGCCACTTTAGAAAAGTCCAATGTTTTTCTCTTAGCCATTCTTGGATGTTTTTAGCCGTGTGTTTTGGGTCATTATCCTGATGCAAGACCCATGACCTGTGACTGAGACCAAGCTGTCTGACACTGGGCAGCACATTTCTCTCTAGAATACCTTGATAGTCTTGAGATTTCATTGTACCCTGCACAGATTCAAGATACCCTGTGCCAGATGCAGCAAAGCAGCCCCAGAACATAACAGAACCTCCTCCATGTTTCACAGTAGGGACAGTGTTCTTTTCTTGGTATGCTTCATTTTTGCGTCTGTGAACATAGAGCTGATGTGCCTTGCCAAAAAGTTCCAGTTTTGTCTCGTCTGTCCATAGGACATTCTCCCAGAAGCTTTGCGGCTTGTCATCATGCAGTTTGGCAAATTCCAGTCTGGCTTTTTTTATGATTTGTTTTCAACAGTGGTGTCCTCCTTGGTCGTCTCCCATAAAGTCCACTTTGGCTCAAACAATGACGGATGGTGTGATCTGACACTGATGTACCTTGACCTTGGAGTTCACCATGAATGTGTTTAGAGGTTGTTCTGGGCTCTTTTGTTACCATTCGTATTATCCGTCTCCTCCTGCGGCCACGTCCAGGGAGGTTGGCTACAGTCCTGTGGATCTTAAATTTCTGAATAATGTGTGCAACTGTAGTCACAGGAACATCAAGCTGCTTGGAGATGGTCTTATAGCCTTTACCTTTAACATGCTTGTCTATAATTTTCTTTCTAATCTCCTGAGACAACTCTCTCCTTTGCTTCCTCTGGTCCATGTTTAGTGTGGTACGCACCATGTCAACAAACAGCACAGTGACTACTTGTCACCCTTTAAATAGGCCAACTGACTGATTACAAGTTTGTAGACACCTGTGATGTTAATTAGAGGACACATCTTGGTTGAACATGTCCCTATGGTTGCATTATTTTCAATTTTTTCTAGGGGTACCATCATTTTTGTCCAGGCCTGTTTCATGAGTTTGTTTTTTAAAATAATTCTGTTGAACCGCAATTCAAAAGCATTGTCTGATTTTCATTGGTTAATTTTCATAGAATTTTTATTTATTACCACTTTTGTCAGATTCAAGTTATTTCTGTGACCATTGTGGGTTTTTCTTTCATTAACAGAGGGGTACCAACAATTTTGTCCACGTGTGTAAAATGGAGTAAATGGCACTAAGATTTATTTGATTGTGTGAATATTAATTACAGAAAACCTAATTATTGAAAATGAATGGGACATCCAATATTAGCGACTGTTTCAGATCCCTTGTTTATTTGTTTGTCAGATCACTTATTTGTGTGTTCTTTTATCACTTATATTCATAATAGTGGAGTGGTGGCTCAGTTGGTAGAGCATCCGCCCCACACCCGGGAGGCAGGGGTTCAAATCCCGGCCGGGTCATGCCAAAGACCATATAAAAGCGGAACTTCCTGCCGTCCAGCTTGGTGTTCAGCAATAATGGAATGGAGGAGGGAAATCTGTGGAGGCGCCTTGCATGGCAGCGGCCCCTCTGATTCCATATATGGGGTGTGTGTGATTAACACTGTAGATAGGAGAAACACAATTTCGTTCTACTGTACATGATTGGTTGTATGGATTGAATGACAATAAAGGGTGAATTTAATTTAATAATAGTGTATCTTGCACTTTGGGGAATGCGAGTTGTTCAGTCACCATTATAATTATTATTAATTATTTTAGTTTATATCACTGTTCAGTGATGGAGTTCAGTGTAATAGGGAATTTCTTCTATGTATCATCAATAAACTTATGCAGTACTATAACAGGACACCTTTACAAATATTTGACATCCATTGTAGTCCACCAGTTTATATTTTAGCAATATTTTGTTATTGAAAGTTTTTTTTTTTTTAAACTTTAATGCTAAGATTGAGGCGGTGCTCATATTGCTGTGCTGGGGCGATACTGAAGCCAATGATCTGAACCTTGAGGGCGTGACTGGCAAAGACTGAGTGCTGTCACTCTATTGTAAGTGTTTGTTTTTTACTGAGGCAAGAAGATTATTATTATTATTATTATTATTATGCCTAAATGATCGCATTTTTGACCCTCTAAACGTTAATCAAAACACTTTTTTTTTCACACACACCTCAGATCTGGTGAAAAATTTTGTAAACTGGAAAAAATGTGTCCCATGCTGAAAATTTATCCAGCATATGGTTGATATGTCCCGCATTTGTGGAGCAAAGGTTGTAGGGCCTTCCCCCCCAATGTTTTTTTTTTTTTACCTTTGGTATACCCTGCCTCTCGCACAAAGATGTTGGGTCAGGCTCCACCCCCCCCCCCCCCCGCGACCCAAAAAAGGATTAAGTGGAAGAAGATGGATGGATGGATGGAAATAAAGGTGGATCCAATCAGCTGATCACTGGAACCACAAATCAGACTCAGGGAAAAAGCACACGCCATGCATTATCTTTTTTTTTCACTTTATTGAAAATAACTTTTTTTTATCGCTATCAGTTAGCATGCTTTTGAGCCAGGTTGTGTCTGGACTCGTAAGCTGTGTTTGAAAGTGGAATACAGAGGTGTAGCCTATATGTAGGCAATCACACATGTTAGACTTTGACAGATATGAAAGGAACTGAACTGAGATTTATTTGATTGTGTGAATATTAATTACAGAATAACTGAAAATGAATGGGACATGCAATATCAGCCACTGTTTAAGAACGCTTTGTTTATTTATTTATTTTTTTTTGTGGGATCACTTATTTGTTTGATCTTTTATGAGTTATTGAGCATTTTTGTGTCCAGTTTGGTGACGGTCGTGGTTTAGTCAAACCGTGCATGTGGCCACATATGATATGCAGTTGATCTGGGCATTCTGCTCCACAATTATTAACTTTTAATAATTAACTTTTAATAACTGTGCGAGCACACAGAGAGGATTGAGCGCCATCGGCAACAGCAAGTCATGGTCCTGCAAAGGGACTCCCGTCTACCGCTGATTGGGACAGGTTGGACGTACCTCCCCGCAAACAATCGTGCAGTGGCCGGTCAGACACCGGTGGGAGAAGCAACAGCTGAACCGGTGGACCACAGTGCTTTGCAAGGAGCCAAGGTCAGCCTTCCTGGCTAATGGGAGTCTCAGCTGTTGCTTTAGTGTGGTGCCAGCGGTTCAGCTGCTGCTCCACTCCCCCTTCCCCAGTGCACCCACGCACATCGTGTTCTCCATGCCAAATTATCCATTAGACCTATGCAATCACAGCAACTTTATGGTGTAATTGTTTTAAGCATTAAATCTTAAGTGTTATCTTTTTCTAGTCAAATTTGTCGCATTTCGCTTTCTTGTTTTGCACACAGAGTGCTGTGGTTACTGATGCCGCAAACCTCACCCACACTTCTAGAAGCTTGGGCATGAGACACAGCAGTGGCTAAACTTTTGTTGATAAAAATGACATATTTTGATGGACTGACTCCATATTTGGGGATGCACACCCTCGTAACCTCAAGAAACCATGTTTAAAATCTGAGGCCAGTCTGACAAACGGTTCAAGAGATATACTTGGAACAGACAGACAAACACACAAACACGCACACAGACAGAGACTTCTTGCATTTATAGATAGACTAGTGCAGGGGTTCCCAAACTTTTCAGCCCATGACTCCTGAAATAATGGTGACAGAGACTGACGGCCCCCACTATCCCCGGAGGTGACTGATACATAAGAAAACGTGCGCACAGTTTGAATCTGTGGATTCATGTAACTGCAAAGCATATTTCCCTTTCTTCAGTCTGTCAGTCAGCTGACACTTTATGTCCTGGGCCACGTCCGTGATGCACCGGGATATGGTCCCGTCAGATAGCGGCACTGCTTCCAGCTCCCACGCCTGTTTATCCCCATGCATTGTCCAACTCACAGCCATAGCAGCAGGTTTTATTGGTGTTTCTCTGATTGTGTGTGGCGTTTTACCTGTGCAGTTAAATATGCCACCTTTAAGCTTTGGTAGTGGTTGTTGTTTGATTAGTTATGATTTCCTTTTGGCCTTGCAATTCTCTCTCCTTTTAGTGGAAAAAATCTGCTGGTTTAGCAGCAAGAGATGGGTGCTTAGTTTTCAAGTTTTTGGGCATTTTTATAGGCTTTAAACTCTCATGTGCAAGCACCTCGGTGCACACTACACATTGGGGATGTTGTACTTCAGTGGTAACGATGCATGTGAATCCATATTGAATATATTCCTCTCGATACTTGTGACACTTGGAGGAAGGCTGGCCTGACTGATTATGGAGCCCTGTACAGGGCTCTCCTCCTCCTCCTCCTCCTCCTCCCCCCGCGCCAGAAGTCGATGGGCTTTCTGACGACATTTCTCTGATCTCCTCTGCTGTGGCCACCGCTGGCCTCTCTGCGTTGTCTTTGGTCGGTATTAACCAACATTTCATTTTCAAAAATACGATCCTCGGCTTAAAGCATAATGTGTTGATTTGAGCTGCTCAGACAAAATCTACTGGTGCATACTGACCTGTGTGTGACCTGTGACGTTCACAGTGGTGCAGTTAAAGTGACATGTCACCTGTGTAATTGCCTCAGGAGGATTCTGAAAATCATCTCATGACCCCCCCTCAGTGTCTCGGGACCCCCACTTTAGGAACTTCTGGACTAGTGCATGCCCATAGAACTAAATATTCCTGTCTGAAACAAGTATCCCAATCAGGCTTTCAAGGCCCAAATATAGGCTGTGTTTGAAAGTAAAGAGGTGTAGCCTACATGTAGGCAGTCACATATTAGACTTTGACAAATATAAAACGGACTGAACTAACTAACTAACTAACCTGCACTTATATAGCGCTTTTCTAGTCACAAAGACCACTCAAAGCGCTTTCATTAATACTAACCCTCTATTCTAAGGGCCTATAGGAAACAGATATCTAGGGACAATTTAGAACAGCCAATTAACCTAACATGCATGTTTTTGGCATGTGGGAGGAAACCGGAGAAATCCCGGAGTAAACCCACGGAACACGGGGAGAACATGCAAACTCCACACAGATCACTGTTGGTCGGGGGCTGGGATCGAACCCACGATCCCCACAATCCCCCGGCCAAAGGTAAACTGTGCTGCCGCAGTGCTAACCACTGCGCCACCGTGCAGCCCGAATCTCAGCCTGAAGTGAGATTTATTTGATTGTGTGAATATTAATTAGAAAATAATTGAAAATGAATGGGACAGCCAATATTAGCCCCTGTTTAAGAATCGCTCGTTTATTTATTTTTTGACAGATCACTTATTTGTGTGATTTTTTATGAGTTATTGAGCATATTGGGGCAGGCTAGACATTCCTCCCCGCGAAGGACCGTGGTCCGCTCGGTTAGGCTGCTGCTTCTCCCGGCATGTTCTGTATTGATACACCGGTATTCTTTGTCAAACCCGGTCTCCACTGATGCTCCGCCCAGTCTGTTCACACACCTCGTGTTCTGCACATATGCCGAATTATCCTTTAGATCTATGCAATCATGGCAACTTTATAGTATATATATTTTTTAAGCATTAAATCTTCAGTATTATCTTTTTCTAGTCAGATTTGTCATTTTTCACTTCCTTGTTTTGTCCAGGGAACACTGTGGTGACTGACAGGTCGTGATGCCGCATATTGTCCATCGAGCACGGAGTCAAACACCCCGCCCACACTTCTTGAAGCCTGGACACAGAGAGCGGTCACAGAGTGGTGGCTAAACTTTTATTGATAAAAATTACATATTTTGACTGAGCAACTCCACATTCGGGGATGCACACCCTTGTAACCTCAGGAAACCACGTTTAAAATATGAGGCCAGTCTGACAAATGGTTCGAGAGATATGCATGGAACAGACAGACAACCACACAAACACACATACAGACAGGGGTTTCGTGAATTTATAGACAGATGTTATAATCCATGACTGTTTTTTCTCTGAAAAGCTTAGTGAATCAAAGGAAGGGGAGAAAGAAGAGAGGAAAAGGGTAGCAGTTCTGAGAAGTGCAGCTTGATTGCTTGGTTACACTATAAAACTGTAATAACAAGGTCCACACATGAATAGAAGTGGTGCATTGTTGCATTCTGTTTTCCGTTTTTTAGTGAGAAAGCAGACTTGAAGGATACTTGTTGCACTCAAAATTATTTTGCCCTGAATGCAAAAGCAGATCAAACATGAGATATTTCAATACTTCAGCTACTAAACTATTCAGATATTTTGTGTTTGATTTGTTCCTCTTGATGTCTTCTTGGTTTGTTTGTTTGTTTCCAAATAGGCGACAGTTGAGTTTAAAATATCCTTAATGTGGAATTGTGTTGAAAGCAACTGTTTCTGTAGTAGTACAACTTAGTCAGAGAGCAGGATAAGGGATGAGGCTTTCTGCTGCTTCTCACCTTCTCTCTGATGGTTTCACATGGAAGTGAAGCTACAAAAATTAAATAAATAACAGCTCAGAATGGCATAAGATATATGATCAATTGTGATTTAATGAACCAGTCAGGATGTCTAGTAAGGGGACTAGTTTTTACAGAGAAGAGCAATAACACAGTATCTCCAGCTCGGCAGCTAAGCTAACTCCAAGTATCTCTACTGATAGGTGGTTTTAGATGGTCACAAAGGGATATGCCAACCATGGTGTGGATGTGTGCTTCCTGGAAAATGTGGCCAATCAAATAAATTACAAATAAGGATATCATACTTGCAAGTCATAAAAAAAAAAATTGCAAGTTTGAGTGCATAAGAATTGTGGGCAAAATGAATGTATTTTTAATACATACGTGGCTGCACGGTGGCGCAGTGGTTAGCACTGCGGCAGCACAGTTTACCCTTGGCCGGGGGATTGTGGGGATCGTGGGATCGTGGGTTCGATCCCAGCCCCCGACCAACAGTGATCTGTGTGGAGTTTGCATGTTCTCCCCGTGTTGCATGGGTTTACTCCGGGATTTCTCCGGTTTCCTCCCACATGCCAAAAACATGCATGTTAGGTTAATTGGCTGTTCTAAATTGTCCCTAGATATCTGTTTCCTATAGGCCCTTAGAATAGAGGGTTAGTATTAATGAAAGCGCTTTGAGTGGTCTTTGTGACTAGAAAAAAGCGCTATATAAGTGCAGGTTAGTTAGTTAGTTAGAAATGCAATTTCAATACTGTATCCCTCCCAGCACAAATTGGTTGAAAAAATGTTGAAGACGGTTTTACCAACTGTCTAAAAATGTATGGATTAGGTTGAAAAGTGAAACAGAAATATGGCTTTTTAAAATACATATATATAGTCATCAACATCCGGATCCTTTGTGTGTGTGGTGGAGGACCTACACCAGCGTCTCTGGGGAAGGGACGGAGAACATCCTGGACAGATCAGCAGTCCATCACAGTACCTGGACAGGCAGTCCCCCATCCACATACTAACCAAGGTAGACCCTGCTTAGCTTCTAAGCTCAGAGGTGACGCCCTCAGTCCAAGGTGTGGACACCAATAATAAGACACAACATAGAGAGAAATTTGTAGAAGGTACTTGTATTCAAATAGTACTTCTGAAGTGTACAGCACAATAGCACTAGTACTGGTTTCAGATTGTCCCAGATGTTATGTAACAAACATTAGGCCAACTGTTGAACTTCACAAAACACTGTTTAAAATATGTATGCATTTTTATAAAGCACTTTTAATAAAGACTCCTAGTGGTTGTAAAAGTCTGTTTGACTTTTGACAGTCAGACCCCACCACCATCACCAAATGCCAGCAACTAATTTGAGGATACATTTGGGCCAAATCCTGTGGACTAAACAGCACGATTATTAGACTATTTATTGCCCAATTTTCAACAGTCTTTTTTCTGATAAAATATGGCCTGTGGTAGATGGACTAACACTGACAGTTTTCAGCATCTACTGTATGTATTTGTGGGCTAAATAAAGGCTTGGACTGACGGACCTGATTTAGCTCAAAATTCAATGTCTAAATTATGGCTTGAGCTGGGGGAGGAAATGTCCTGTGCACATGGCAGAATAGACTTTTAAAATGATCATTCATCATTGCAACATTGCAGATAAGTCAGAAAAAAATGGAAAAGCATGACATCACCCTTTAAATACTTCCCATGACTTCATATTGTGATCTGAAAGTGCAGTATATCCCCTCGTGTTTGTGGTTACAAGCTCAAAGTGCCTGCCTCTTTTTTGCAACTGCAAAATGGCCAACTTGGCATATTGTCTATAACAAACAATACCGGCCTTTACTACAGTCCACAACAGAAAGAAACCCCTAAAAACTTCATCACCCCTTTCAAAAACTGCTGGAGCACTGCCAAAAACATCCTCGCTTCTGCAATCAACATGTGCCAAAAAGTCTGTCCAACATACAACTGTCACATTTTCCAGCCAGGGTCGATTAGACGTCACACAATCACAAAAAAGGCTCCATCCAAGCAGCAGCAGAGTACTGTACCAGAGCAAGCTGTGTCGGGGAGTGCGATATTCCACGGCAGTCTGCTTTCAATCAGCCCAAGCAATTTGTTTCACTTACCTAGAGAGAGGGAGGAGGCAGAAAAGAGAAAAAACAATTACATCATGCATTCACAATGTCTGCAGCATTAGCACAAAGACTGGATTCATTCATTTGTTCATTGGCATTGACCAGCTAAAGGGGACTTGCAATTTGATTATACTGAAATATCATTTGAAGATGGGAATGCATCAGATGCACAGGTGTTTGACATTCAGCGTGGCGTGCTCAAGCGTGCAATATTGCGTGAAGTCCTCGACACCTCCTTCAAGGTCAGGGATTCATTTATCCGTAATAATATCAGGGGAAAACTCAATCACTGATTTTAAGGAATTGGAATCAACAGCATTGGGTCATCGCTTTAAAAGGATTATGTCAGATGAGGAGGACAAACCAGGTACTGTTTATGCTGGTTAGAAACTGAGTGTTCTGAATTCATTTTCCCTGAATTTGAAGGCTAAATATGAATAAAAAGCCCACATTGTCAGTGCTAATCATACAGATGACTGGCAGCTCCTCATACGCAACAAACCGACAAGTATTCACATCATCTACACAAAGTGAATCCAAATTAGTGGCTGTCCTTCCTTCCAGCAATACAACTGTCCTCCCAAAGACACAAAAATGATCTTAGACAGAATTCACATCATCTTCCTATCAAAAAAAAACCCCAAAACAAACAAACAAAAAAAGAAGGGACAATTACACAAACAGAGCACAATAATTGTGGTACATGATCTGATATTTGCATATGGACTGTGTTCATGTCTGCAGCAGTATTGTTAACTTAGATGTTGGCATAATTCCTTTTTTGGTGGAATGTGCACCAGTGATTAGTTTTGAAGCTGCTTCCAGAAGCATCATTGCTGCAGAGTAAACACATGTCATCAAACTAATTAAACACAGTAAATGAATCCCTGAACTGTCGTTAAAACTTATCCATATCTGCTGCTTTTTGCTTTGATCAGAGCCTTAGTATCAGTTGTAGCGCTGACCTTGGGTTCCTCTCTATAAAATCATTCTTTGCTGAAGAAAAAATGTTTCAACTCAAAAGTCTGGTCATGAACTGCTTGTATCACCCAAAGACCAGACCTGTAACACTATCCATCGGTCATAAAGTGGAAGCTAATCCCTTCTCCAGGAAGGAATACCCCAAATCGACAGATTTATGGTTGATATAATCCAGAATTGGGAGTCAAGATTCTCTAGTACACAACCAGACTGTTTCACAGTGCCATCTGGTGGATGACGCAGGAATATTTAATATTTTTATTCTCTCTCTGAAATGGAATCTCGGCAGTTGTGAACAATAAATTAATTCATATTCTTTCTCTCAAGACAGTATCCACTACTGAAGACATGAATGAACTTTGGGATGGGCAATGGTGGTGAAATGTTTTTATTGGAATGATTTGATATGTGTTGCTTTATTTTGAGGAAGAAATTAACTTTTGCATGCCTACAATAAGTTAATCACATGTACAATGTAGACATTGTGTGTTCCTTTTATCATATAGAATATCTTAGTCACTAAAGTTTAAAGAATTTATGCTTTCATAGGCAGCACACATACTTCAGGAGGATTTCACTCTTCATATCAAATTTCTCTCTCTCCTCTGTCTGTGGGAGACCCCCACCTCAGAAATTTGAACTGACCAATGGGCTCCCAAACCTATATTCATCGCCTTTTTAGTCAGTTTATGACTTCTGCCAAACAAAGAAGCTCAAATGTAATTGGTTCAGCCCAATTGTCATGAAGTTTAGTACCATCCTGCCACACCCGAAAAAAACTTGCTTATTGTTTCGTTTGTTCAGTTTTGGGCAATGGTCAAGCTGTAAGCAGCCTTTTCTGCTCTTCCATTTTTTTTCCCCTATCTTCCAAGTAATGCCCAGAGCCTGTCATGCTCTGTGAATTTTTTTTTTCTTTTCTTTAAAGTTCACTTTTCCTTATTTTAATCCTTTTCTTTAAAATACCGTGTAAGATTTTGTTTGATTTTTTTAAACTTAAACCAACTCATTTAAACCACAAATGTCGGAAGAAGTGGATTTGTGGTGTGTTTTTTCCTCAGTTTGAATTTCTGATGGAACTTTGTACAATAAACCAATTCCTTCTTCAGTGCACAAGAGAAGATCACAGCCAGCCTGCTGAAGAACCAGCCCTTTTGTGATCTCGACAGTAGGCCATAATCGTGGTAAGGAACCTGTCTGCCAGTCTTGCAACAGAACCCACGCCGGTCCAGTTGAAACAGAATCCAGTGGACTGCCTGCTACTTACTGGGACACAATGATTCTGCTTGGCTGATGGTCAGTTGTTTAATTTAAACTTAATTCTTCAGAATATTCCTGGTGTAAGTTCTTTAAACTTAATTTCATGCAAACCCCCATCAGAATTTCAAAATGCATTTTGTCCTTTCATTAATTTATGTTCTTTTCAGAGTAACACCAATTTGCCATTTTTATAAATAGTTTAATCATCATTTTCTTCATAAAATTGCATCCACTTTTCTTAACCAATGCTATTTTATGGTTTTCCAATTTCCAGTATACTGACAAGTTAAACTATGCTTTATTTGGTTCCACAAATGTCTGATTCACAAGTAACTCAGTAATAGTCTATGGTGCAAATGATACATGTTGAAGTCTCTTTTTTTAAAGCTATCCAAATATGTTAACCTATTCTGACATTTCTTATTAAACTATTGAAAGACATGGGAGTTATTGTTTGATTTCATGTCCATCTTCTTGATTATTAGCAGACAAGAACTCACACGTTTTTTGTTTTTTTTTTAGACTGATTCATAATTGGTACAAATAAAGAATTGTTAATAAAATTGTCCATTATCTGGACTGGTACCCTACGAGGATATGAGTGTAATGAAAGGAGATCTTCATTCCATTGCAGATTAAGTACGCACTGGTTTATGTGCTTTAATGTGAAGGAACTATGGATCTTGTCAGGCTGAGGAAGTATCAAGCATTTGTAGATTTACTGGAAAGGTGAGCCAGTGGTGTTGACCTTAACCCAACCATGTCACACCAAAGATCAGAGCTTTGAAATGAACTTTCATTTTTATTTGGGCAACCAACTTTCATTATATTGAGCACCAAGCTAGAAGGCAGAAAGTACAATTTGATTGATTTTATCTGAACTTCAAGACAAAAAAAAATTAAAACAAGAAATCAAAACAAAAAAAATAAACATAAAAAATGTCCTTGTTCAAAAGGAGTGGGAAGAAGCCAACACTTATATAGTCCCACCCCTTCTCCACACCCAATAAATTATATCATTCTAGTCATTATCCATCCCATAATTACATTCATTATACAATACCATAACAAATAATGCATCTTATAATTAAATTATGCAATAGAAATAATACAACAATGATAGTTTATAGTGATAATAATACCATCTATCCATCCATCTTCTACCGTTTTTCCGGAGGTCTGGGTCGTGGAGGCAGCAGTTCAAGCAGAGAAGCCCAGACTTCCATCTCACCAGCCACCTGCTCCAGCTCTTCAGAGAGCTACCAAGGCGTTCCCAGACCAGCTGGGAGACATAGTCTTTCCAGCGAGTCCTGGGTCTGCCCCAGGGTCTCCTCCCGGTGGGACGTGCCCAAAACATCTCAAGTGGGAGGCGTCCAGGACGCATCCTGATCAGATGCCCATACCACCTCAACTGGCTCCTTTCAATGTGGAGGAGCAGTGGTTCTACTCTGAGCCTCTCCCGGATGACTGAGCTCCCCACCCTGTCTCTGAGGGTGAGTCCAGCAATCCTACGGAGAAAGCTCATTTCAGCCGCTTGTATCTGTGATCTCGTTCTTTCGGTCATTACCCAAAGCTCATGACCATAGGTGAGAGTAGGAATGTAGATTGGCTGGTAAATTGACAGCTTTGCCTTAGAACTCAGTTCCCTCTTCACCACAACAGACTGGTAAGTCGTTCCCGATCTCTCTGGGTCTTTCAACTTTCAAAGAGCTCTATAGATCACCATGAAAGTTGCCAAAACATCTTTCAAACATTTACAGAGAACAACTTTTTTCAAGGCTGTAGGAGATCGTTGGCAGACCGGGCCAGTTTTTGATCTCAGCATGTGCAAAGAGACCCTAACAATTTTAAAGTGTAATTGTGATTACCCTGCTCAGGAAAACAGGAAACTAAGTCAGTTTTCTATGTTTTGCACTTGATCTAGGATGTAAGATATCAAAAGCAAAATACAAGGTATTTTTAACCCCGGCACTGTTTTAATTTTTTGGCCAGGGCTTAGATGCTTTTGGTGGATGTTTTTCTTTCTTTTCAGCAGCCATGTCTGATGTGTCGAAGCGTCAGTACACACGTACACTGCATAGTGTTAACAGTAACAACAAGATCCCCTTCACCCTTATTTTCTTCTGTTTTAACTAAACTATCCTTTAATCCTCCTTTGCCAAGTGCAGGAATTTTGCATTGAATTCATGGTGTGTTTTAATTTAGTTTGTCAGTTCAGTCAGGAAGAAGAAAAATATTTTTCTCCCAGCATTCTCATTCAGCTTTGCCAGTCTGTGTTGCCAGACACCTCTGGTTTCCCACGTTGTTAAATTCACATCTGAATCCTTACTTCGCTAAATTCACTGACTGGCTTCTGCCTTTCAAAGCTCCATCCTCCTCCCTCCCATCTCCAACTCACCAGGGTTGGCAGGCATATCAGATCAAGTCTCCATTAACCTTTTACTTTCTTTGCACCACAGACAGCATTTTCTACACACTTAGATTTGGAACAAAAACAGGACAGGAGGGGTCCACACCACAATAAATGTTTACCTATGCTGAATTATAATCTAGGATTCCAAATCAAGGAGTATGTCAGGATGAGTGATGTACCTATAAACCAAAAGTGCTGATGTCCAAATCCAAAATGAGTAAGACTGCCTGAACAGTAGTTCCTATAGAACTAAAGGTCGCACTCGCTACAGGTGAAACCAACGACGGGTGAAGACCTCTCAGCCACTGAAAGACCAAACTAAATAGGTGAGGACTGTCATCATGCAAGCAAATGACACACTACAGGACACCGCATCACTGTCACTGCTTCTCCCACCAATGCATCACACTGTCATTCTGTCACGCTTGGTGAGACTGTGACTTCACCGTTTCAAAAGTACTACTAGAAGGTGCTGCTTCCACAACTCAGGATCCACTGCTGATTTTGTAACTTTATCCCCTTACAAAGAAATCAACAGTCCATAATTTTTATGGTAGATTTATTTTAACAGAGACAGCCAGAATATCAACAAAAAAAAATTTAAAAAATCCACAAACCCCTCCCCAAAACCATCAAGTAAGGGTAATCTGCATTTCATTGAGGGAAATAAGTATTTGATCTGCAACCAATCAGCAAGAATTCTGACCTGCACAGACCAGTTATGTATCCATGAGGCACATAAATTAGTCCTGTCCCTGTAGAAAAGTCCTTCTAATCTCAACCCATTATGTGTATAAAAGACTCCTGTCACAGAATCAGTCTCTTCAATTCAAACTTCTCCACCACCATGGGCACGACCAAAGAGCTGTTAAAGGATGTCAGAGACAAGACTGTAGACCAGCACAGGGCTGGAATGAACGACAAGACCATCAGCAAGAAGCTTGGTGAGGAAGAGACCACTGTTGGTGTGATAATTCAAAAGTGGAAGAAATACAAGATAAGAGACACATCTGCATTTCTGTGAGACTGGGCTGGAGTAACTTCATGTAGGGTTTGTTGTGGATTTTATTTATAACAATGAAAGTCCTTGTGAATCTGGTGAATAAATAATAGTGCAGAGTCAGGGATGCCTTTTCTGAGTATTTATCTACATCTTGGCCAAGGAGGGAACGTGTTGCGTCCCACTACGAGAGAAGATTCAAAGTCTCAGAACAGAGCAGAGAGTTTTAATACAACAGACCAAACAGCTAAGCTTTGTTCTGAGAACGCGGAGTGAGCAGTCTGCCAGAGTGACACCTCAGAGATTCCCGTTGTCATTTCTGTTGTAATCTTGCAATGTTAAGATTTCCTGTGCAATTTCATTTCTGATTACAGGAGACAGAACGAATGGACAATAAAAGAATCCATAACAGGTTCTCCTCCATGCTGTCACTTCATTTCCACATCAGTAGCTGTGCAAATTTGACAAGTTCACTCTGTAATACATTTTTTTTACATCTTTGGTTTAATAAGGACACGTCTGGACAGTTTCATCCTATTTGTCTGCTTGCAATGCGAGTTCCTAAATTTTAGATTTTTACAGGCATGGGTGATTTTCTTTATTTCTACGGGAACACACACGCACACACACACACACACACACACACACACACACACACACACACACACACACACAAACACAAACACCAAGTGAAAGTGTGAGTTAGTGGTCGGTCACAGGGTCATGCTTGATGGAGTAAAGCCTGGAGTATAAAAAAGGGAAGACGGTTATCACCACCAGCACCCCAGCTTGTTTTTTTCAGCATCTACAGTGGGCTGTTTGTTTGATAAATAAATAAATAGCCCAGCATGGGAATAATGACAGGGACTGTCCTGGCTTGAGCTGTACTCCAGCATAACTCATCACGTCGAGTCTAAAGTCAATCAGTGACGCATTGATTTTCTCGTGCCTGAGCTGAAAGAAGGAACAAACAGCGCTAATTTCTTGCCATTCCATTTTAGCCCGAGTGATTTTTCTCCATTGCTGAGATTAAATCAACCTGCATTGTTGGCCCTGATGGAAATTGCACATCACCCCCGATATACACGGACTGAAAAATCAAATACGGCCTCGACTGCATCCTTCAAGAGTGGCGGATTGCAGAACCACTCTAACTATGAGGCAGCTTCATTGGACCTGTATACGAGGAAAAAAAAACAACTCCCCACAGCTCCTGCCTCATAATCAGAGAGAAAAGGGGTTTGCTGAATTGAGTTGGAGGTCAGAGCTTTATTATGTGGAAAGTATTATCAATTGCAGCTCTTTCCCATAATTGCAGTATGACTAGACAGCCATCGAGTGTAATCAAATTTGCAGCCGCCGATTCCATTGTTACCAACGGGGACCCTTGGCAAATTTCCACTCCTCACATAACCGAGGTCTCCCGTGGATAATTGTGCAACATCTCACATCCTCTTAGCTGTTTATTATAATCGCAAGGACGATGCCGGGTGCAGGGGGGAAATTTGAGAGGGACTTTGCTCAATTAAACAGACATCACAGGCAATGTGGAGAGCGGCTCACACGCGCACGTGTTGTTTAGCAGCATGTGGCTGGATGCTAGATCGTGTGGATTGAACTAACATTTTGAAATTTTCCATCTGCCCGCCGTTGGCTTTAACTCACTTGAGTAAATGCTGTTTACATCCGCGCCATATGTCTCCATAAGGGCGGTGGGCTCTGAGTAATTTACTCAGGCGATCAGCTGGAAGAGCAGGTGTTAATGCAGAGGAAGTGCACAGGGAAGTAGAATCAGGAGCGGTGACAGTGTAGTTGCTTTATACCTGGCGTTCAGCAGCTCCGCCGCATGGCGCTTAGCATGTACGAGAAAGACTCACGGAGAGAGGAGAAGGAAGCAGACTGAAGGACTGCCCAGCCAGCATGTCCGTGAGGGCCCCACCACAGGTTCAGCTGGACTGTCTCCATGTGGCTCCATGTGGGTCTGACCATGATTCCATGCTGGCCCCTGACATGATTCGAGACCCAGGAAGCAGACACAGACTCAGAAATAAATTCAATTATCTTTATTGTGTAATGTATGTGTGAGTGTATGCGTGTGTGTATGAATGTAGCAGCCGGGGCGAGTAGAGCACCGTACAGACTGGAAACCCTATGGAAGAGCAGAGACGGGGGGATTAGTGCCAACACTCTGGAGAGATGGTTCAGTTATGTTTAGTTTTACTGTTGGTGAGTTGGTGAGCAGCACAGGCTTGGTCCCGAAGGCTCCAGCCAGAGAAACAGTGTCTTCAGCCCCAGTTGCAGAGGGAATGAAAGGGGAACTTGGTTAAGTACAGGGAGTGCTCGGTCTGCCGCCAGGTGGAGGAGGTCCGCCACCACGGATTTCCACCTGTGCACAGGGGAGCAGAGCATAGATTGGTGATAAGGATGAAGGAGGCTTACTTGGTGTTGGGGAGTAGGAGCTCCCAGGAGAACGACAAAGTAGAGAAGGGATCTTTGGAGAACGACAAAGTGGTGTAATGGTCTCTTCAGACCAGGGAGTTAGACTAGAGGGCAGCACGGCTTAAATAGTCAGGCTGATGAGGAGTGCAGGTGTATGTGCAGGTGTGGAGGATAAGGCAACAGGCAGGCAGAACGGATCACCACAGTACTCCCTGCCTGCGTGACGCCTCTCGGCGACCGATCTAACCTAATCGGGTGCGTCCGGTGGAAGTCCCTGATGAGCTGAGGATCCAGCATGAAGGAGGGACGCACCCAGGACCTCCACTTAGGACCGTAACCCTCCCAGTCCACCAGGTACTGGAGGCCGTGACCCCGGTGACGGACGTCCAGAATGGTGTTGACCTTCCACGCAGGGTCGCCATCGATCACAACTGGTGGAGGTGGCGTCTTGGGAGGGGGGCACAGAGGGATGGAGCAGAACGGCTTCACCTGGGAGATGTGAAAGGTGGGACAGATGCGGAGGGAGGAGGGGAGAGCTAGGCACACAGCCACAGGATTCACAATATGGGTGATAGCAAATGGACCAATAAAACGCTGAGAGAGTTTTATAGACTCAGCCTTGAGGTTGATATTTTTCATAGAAAGCCATACCTCTTGCCCAACCCGGTAGGGTGGAGTCGAGGTCCTGCGACAGTTGGCGATGGTGGAGTTGCGATCTGCCGTGCGCCGCAGCGCAGCCTGGGTAGCCTTCCACAACCGGCGGCAGTGTCTCAGGTGGGCACGTACTGAAGATACGGCAATGTCCCCCTCCTCCTCGGGAAACAGCAGGGGATTGTAGCCCAGAGAGGCCTCAAATGGAGACATGCCTATGGCAGACGACACGGTGGTGTTGTGAGCGTACTCAACCCATGGCAGGTAGGTGCTCCAGGACGCTGGGTTGGCGGTGGTGACGCACCGTAGCATTGCCTCCAGTTCCTGATTGGCACGCTCACATTGGCCATTGCTCTGTGGGTGGTACCCCGATGACAGGCTCACCGTAGCCCCAGTGGCGTTGCAAAAAGCCTTCCATAACTGCAAGATGAACTGGGGCCCACGGTCGGACACGATGTCTAGAGGAATGCCGTGCAGCCTCACCACATGGAGGATTAGCAGATCCGCTGTCTCCTTCGCTGTGGGCAGACCCTGCAGGGGAACGAAGTGGGCTGCCTTGGAGAATCTGTCCACTACGGTAAGGATGACGGTGTTGTTGGCAGAGGATGGGAGGCCGGTGATGAAATCCAGGGCCACGTGGGACCAGGGCCTGCCAGGGATAGGGAGAGGATGGAGCAGGCCAGCGGGAGGAGAGGAGGACGTCTTGCCAGTGGCACACTGGGGACAGGCGCAGATATACTCCCTGACATCCTTCCGGAGCGATGGCCACCAATGGCCACCAATGGCCACCAATCTTGTGCCATCCCCGGATGGCACAAGAGCTTGGAGGAGTGGGCCCAATTAATCACCTTGCCCCGGACGGCAGATGGCACATACAACCTCCCCGCGGGTCCGCCTCAGTCTCCTGCGCTCTCAGAACCCTCTCCTTAATACCCCACGAGAGGGCACCAATGATGCACGATGGGGGAATGATGGGGTGCATTGGTACCTCCGCAGCATCCGAGAATTGCCTAGATAGAGTGTCAGGGCTTGGTGTTCTTGGACCCCGGGCAGTAGGTGATGGTAAAGTCAAACCGGCCAAAAAACAGGGACCAACGGGCCTGGCGCATGTTCAGTCACTTAGCCGTCCTGAGGTATTCCAAATTCTTATGGTCCATCCAGACGATGAATAGCTGGGAGGCCCCCTCCAGCCAATGGCACCACTCCTCCACTGCCAGCTTCACCGCCAAGAGCTCCCTGTCCCCAATGTCATAGTTCCTCTCCGCCGGGGAGAGATGGCGGGTGAAGAACGCGAGGGGGTGAATCTTGTCGTCCACGGAGGAGCGTTGCGAGAGCACGGCTCCTACGCCAGAGTCCGAAGCGTCTACTTCCACCAAGCACGGCAGAGCAGGGTCCACCTGCGCCAAGATCGGAGGAGAGGAGAATAATGATTTTAGTGCCACAAAGGCCACCTCAGCCTCCTCCGTCCACCAGAAGGGCACCTTGGAGGAGGTGAGGCGAGTAAGAGAAAGGGCAGTGATGCTGTAGTTCTTTATGAAGCGGCAGTAGAAGTTGGCAAATCCCAGAAACTGCTGTAACTGCTTCTGGGAGGAGGGAGTTGGCCACTTTACCACCGCTTTTACCTTGGCAGGGTCCATGATGACTTTGTTGTGCGAGATGATGAAGCCCAGAAATGACGTGGTTGGAGTGTGGAACTCGCACTTCTCTGCCTTCATGAACAGGTTGTTCTCCAGCAGCTGCTGCAAAACTCGCCTCACGTGCAAGACAAACAAGCCCAGAAAGTCCCTCAACACATCGTTAATAAGCCGTTGGAACACAGCGGGAATGTTGGTCAGACCAAACGGCATGACGAGGTACTTGAAATGACCACTAGGGGTCCGGAACCCTGTCTTCCATTCGTCTCCCTCTTGGATTCGCACCAGCTGGTAGGCGTTGCGGAGGTCTAGTTTAGTGAACCAGGAGGCCCCCCAGAGGGAGTCAAACGCCGTGTTGATGAGCGGGAGTGTGTATTTGTCCTTAATGGTGATGTTATTAAGTTCCCGGAAGTCAATGCACAGTCTCAGCGAGCCGTCCTTCTTGCCCACGAAGAAGAATCCCGCCCCCAACCGCCGAGGATGATGGACGAATTATGCCCGAGCTCAGGGACTCCTTGATATAGGTCTCCATGGCCTCCCGCTCCGGAACTGACAGGCTGTACAGCCGACTAGATAGTAACGGAGCTCCAGACCGGAGGTTAATGGCACAATCGTATGGGCGGTGGTGGTGGGGGGGATAAGATACAGCTTGGAACTTATTAAAGATGGCCCCCAGATCGTGGTATTCCGGGGGAACCTTGGACAGGTCAGGCGGAGGTGTGACACCGAGAGGCACGGAGTGCGAGCAAGCAGCGGACTGGAGACAAGCACTGAGACAAAACAAACTCTATGAGACTAAGTTCCCAGAGCGCCAGTCAATGGTGGGGTTGTGCAACCGGAGCCAGGGATATCCTAAAATAACCGGAGAGGTAGAGACCGTAAGCACAAACAACCTAAGCTGCTCATGGTGATTTCCAGACACAATAACTGAGACCGGGGTGGTTTGTTTTGACACCAAAACCAGTGGCGCCTTGGACAGAGCGATGAGCTTAAGTGGTGTCCTTAACTGGTGGCAGGTGTCCTTAACTGTTTTCTTTTTGCACTACCGACTGCACTATGTGGAACTCCACAATATCTGCTGCTTGTTAATATATTTAAAAATTGCATAGATTAGTATTACTTATTTTTATTCTACCTTTTATTGCATGCATAGTTTTTTATCTTTAGTGTTACTCCATGTTTAATGTTGCAGCATTGCACCGAGACATATTCCTAGTTTGTGTACTACATGAACAATGGCAATAAATCTCATTCTGATTCTGATTCTGATTCTGAGGTGAGCCCCAATCGGGTTGCCAGTTCCTCAGAGATAAAGCTCTGCTCGGCCCCTGAATCGATAAGTGCATGTGTGGCAATCTCAACATGATTACGAACAAAACTGATGGGTAACAGGAATTTAGTGAGGAGACTGTTTTGGAATGAGTCCGTGAGTCCCTCTACTGCGACACACGGACTCCCTCTTTTGGCCGGATGGAACAAGAAGCGAGCTCATGTTCATCACTGCCACAATACAGACATAGGCCCAACTCCAGGCAGCGCTGTTTCTCCACTGGTGGTAACTTGGACTGACCTACTACCATTGGTTCAGGGGAGTCTAATGAATCAGAGGGAGGAAGGGCCAGCAGGGGGAGCTGCGGGGAGCGGCAAAACTGAGTGCCTGAGCGACCGGAAGCTTTACGTTTGCTTAACCTATTGTCCAAGCTAATGGCCAGAGAAGTGAGCTCGGTTAATTTACTGGGCTTTTCCAAACGGGCTAGCTCATCCCTCAGGCTAGGGCTAAGGCTACGGGCGAAGATGCTGCAAAGGGAGGCATCCTCCCACCCCACCTCCGTGGCTACCACCTGGAAGTCTACGGCGTAGTCGGCTACCGATTTGTTCCCTTGCCTTAAGTTGAGTAGCCGGGAGGTAAGCACGCTATCTCAGTGTGAGTGGTCAAACACCTCGTTAAACTCACTCACAAACTGGTCATAAGTTAAAGTAGCGTAATCAGCCCTAGCCATGACCGCGTAAGCCCAGGCTAACGCCCGCACTTCAAGAAGATTAACTACATAGTCTATGCAGCTGTGACTGGTAGGAAAATCCCCTGGAACCCGCTGGAACACTATCCTACATTGTAATAGGAATCCCCTAGCTTCCCCTAGCTTACCGTTGAAGCGTGTGGGCGTGGGGACTGGTGTCAGCAGGGATGGTGGAGATGGAGAAGAGATGGAGCTAGCTGAAGCGGCCGTGCTACCCGAAGCCGGGGGAAAGGGCTGAGGACCTGACAGACAATCCAAGCAGGAGTTTATCTGGACCAGCTGTGTAAGTACGACCTGTTGTTGGTGTGATAATTGGTCTACTCGAGCCTCTAAGATGTTAATTTTGTGTGCTAGTGCACTGCCTGCGGGGTCATTTTGACAGAGTTGTGCTGACATGATTCGAGACCCAAGAAGCAGACACAGACTCAGAAATAAACTCAATTATCTTTATTGTGTAGTGTATGTGTGAGTGTATGCGTGTGTGTATGAATGTAGCAGCCGGGGCGAGCAGAGCACCGTACAGACTGGCAACTCTATGAAAGAGCAGAGACGGGGGGGATTAGTGCCAACACTCTGGAGAGATGGTTCAGTTATGCTTAGTCTTACTGTTGCAAGTTGGTGAGCAGCACAGGCTTGGTCCGGAAGGCTCCAGCCAAAGAGACAGTGTCTTCAGCCCCGGTTGCAGAGGGAATGAAAGGGGAACTTGGTGAAGTGCAGGGAGTGCTCGGTCCACTGCCAGGTGGAGGAGGTCCGCCGCCACGGATTTCCACCTGTGCACAGGGGAGCAGAGTGTAGAGTGGTGATAAGGATGAAGGAGGCTTACTTGGCATTGGGGAGTAAGAGCTCCCAGGAGAACGACAAAGTAGAGAAGGAATCTCTGGAGAACGACGAAGTGGTGTAACGGTCTCATCAGACCAGGGAGTTAGACGACTCCATGCAGACCAGAAGGCAGCACGGCTTAAATAGTCAGGCTGATGAGGAGAGCCTGTTAGCTGTGGAGGATAACTAACTAACTAACTAACTAACCTGCACTTATATAGCGCTTTTCTAGTCACAAAGACCACTCAAAGCGCTTTCACTAATGCTAACCCTCTATTCTAAGGGCCTATAGGAAACAGATATCTAGGGACAATTTAGAACAACCAATTAACCTAACATACATGTCTTTGGATTGTGGGAGGAAACCGGAGCCCCCGGAGTAAACCCACACAGCACAGGGAGAACATGCAAACTCCATACAGAAAGGTTCCAACCCCTGCCAGCCTGGGGATTCGAACCAGGAACCTTCTAGCTGTAAGGCAACAGTGCTAACCACTGCACCACCGTGCTGCCTGTTGCTGATAAGGCAACAGGCAGGCAGAACGGATCACCACAGCCCCATCTGTCTTTGCCCACATGGACTTTGTTTACTTAATTTCTCATAAATTTGCTATTTTCTTGTAAATTTGTGAATTCCCCCCAATTTGATAAATTTTTCTTTAAAATTTGCAACTTTCTCATAAATCTGCAGGTTTTCTTTACTCGAAACTTGCTACTTTTTCCTCTTAAATTTGTTAGTTTTTCATGTAAAAGTGACTTTCATGCAAGTTTGCAAACTTTTTCTTGAATTTGTTTGTTTTTTTATTTGTAAATTTATTATTTTCTTGTGAATTTCTGAGTTTTTCACATAAATTTGCAACATATTTCTTGTAATTTTAACTTTCTCAAAAAATTTAAACTTTTTTCTTTACTGTAAACTTACTGATTTTCCTCATAAATTGGGACTTTTTTCCACATGAATTTTAAATCTATTTACTCAAATATTTACTAGTTTTTGTTAGTTTGCAATTTTTTTCTTGTAATTATGTAAGTGGGCAGCATAGTGTTGCAGTGGTTAGCACTGTTGCCTCACAGCTAGAAGGTTCCAGGTTCAAATCCCCAGGCTGGCAGGGGAAGGAACCTTTCTGTGTGGACTTTGCATGTTCTCCCTGTGCTGTGTGGGTTTACTCTGGGAGCTCTGATTTCCTCCCACAATCCAAAGATGTGCATGTTAGGTTAATTGATGACTTGTCCATATAGATATCTTTCTTTGATAGGCCCTTAGAAGAAAGCGTTAGTGTACCTACTAGTTAAACTCTTTGAGTGGTCTTTATGTCTAGAAAAGCGCTATATAAGTACACGTTCTTACAGTATCTCACAAAAGTGAGTACACCCCTCACAATTTTGTTAATATTTTCATATATCTTTTCATGGGACAACACTGAAGATATGACACTTTGATACAATGTAAAGCAGTCAGTGTACAGCTTGCATAACAGTATAAATTTGCTGTCCCTTCAAAATAACCATTAATGTCTAAACCGCTGGCAACAAAAGTGAGTACACCCCGAAGTGAAAATGTCCAAATTGTGCCCAAGTGTCAATATTTTGTGTGGCCCATTTTTCGCCCATTTCAAGCCCTGCTGGGGTCCAGGTGGGTTTAAAGTGTGTAGATCACCTGCAGCCCAGGTAAAGTCCATGTGGGGCCAGCATAGAAGCAGTGGTCCATATGGGACCCATGTCCCATGTAGACCACATGGGACCCATAAGACAGCCCAGCTTTAACCTACAGTGAGGCCCCCGTGGACGTGCTGGCTGGGTCATTATCAGAATGCGAGACAATCTCAACATGAATGATGTCTGAAATGAAACTCCACCGTGCTACAATATTTGACATTTTCTGTTTGTCACACATATACAGTATGTAGCCATTTCTGCGTACATGGATGCTATCGGCCCTCTCAGCTACTAGAGGGGGCTGAAGCTATACCTTTACCCTCAACATTTTTGGGGGGAGAATTAAAATTACTTGGAACTTTTTTTCTCATCTTGTATCTGTGACGCTTTCCCTTGTGAATTTGTTATTTTTTTCCTCATAAATTTGCAACATTTTCCACAAATTGCAAATTCCTTGATGAAAAAGTTGCAAAATTACATATAAGAAGAGGCAAAATTGCAAAATTGAAGCTCCATAAGTCAGCACATTGAAAGAAAATTTGCAGTTTTGAGGAAAAAAAAAAGTTTACTACATACAGTAAAAATCACAATTTATATTTAGAACTCAAATGTTTCACCAATATTTAATTGTCTTTTTATTTATTTAATTATGTATTATTTGCTCCATGCAGATTTTTTGAATTTCTCAAAATTGCTCTCCCCAAAATAGATGTTCATACATATATTTATGATGGGCAAGACCACCAGGTATTTAAAAAAAAAATGAGTGATTTGAAGAGTTTACTGTGTCTTGCAGCTGTTTTGTAGTGGGGATTTGCTTCTTCATGCATGTGAAATGTAACATATATATGTGTGTGTGTGTCTGTCAGTCTACTGCTGATGGCGACTGTCACGGCTGTCAAATGCCCTCATCAATCATCTCCTCCTCTCCTCATTTTATCCATGCCACCTCCCTCTCTATCCCTCCATCTGAACTGCCTCGCAATCGACACAACCTGTCTTCTTACCTGTCTTGCAGCTTCATATTTCACAGCTGTCAGGGTCCATGTGGACATTCTGAGCACCATTCAAAATTAGCCAACAAGCCCATAGTCCCTGCTCCTCCTCAGAGTGCAGCTTCCCCCTGTTTAATAACATCGTTATTTTCCTTTGCATTTGAAAGCAGCCCAATGCAATCACAGCAACAGACTAGTGGTGGGCATTTTAATTACCTTAACTGCATTTAATTGGGATAAACAGCATTATTTGCTATTATGGCATGATGTGTAATTAATCAATCAATGAAAAACTATTATAGTCAACATCAGTATCAGCCCTTCTGGCTGCTTCCTTTAGGGGTCACCACTGCCTCCATCTCACCCTATCCCTTTGTATCTTCCTCTGTAACACCAACCCTCTCCATGTCCTCCTTCACTACATCCACCAATCTTCTCTGTGGTCTTCCTCTTTTCCTCCTGCCTGGCAGCTCCATCTTCAACATCCTTTGTCCAGTATCTCCACTATCCCTCCTCTGCACATGTCCAAACCATCTCAGCCTTGACTCTCTTACTTTGTCTCCAAACCGCTCAACCTGAGCTGTTCCTCTGATATTCTCATTTCTAATCCGGTCCCTCCTAGTCAGCCCCAATCACAGGTGTAAATAAAGGAAGGGGGACCTGGAATCAAGAGAAAATTCATCATTCATCATGAACCTTTCTCTATCATGTTACAGAACTGAATAAATGCATTTTAATGCCAACGATACAGGAAAGCATTTTTTTTTTTTTTGGGAGGCGGGGGGATTTGCACCTTATTTTTTCTCAGAAATGTGCAAATTATTTGCAATTAATTTGCAACTTTATTCATGTCAATTTGCAACTTTTTTCTTGTTAATTTGCAATTTTTTTCTTAATAGTTTGCAACTTTATTCTCATTAATTTTCATCAATTTTGGCAATTTTTTCTTACAGATTTGTGACTTTTTTTCCACACTTTTCAAATAACTTTGCAACTGTTTTCTTATAAATTCATAATGATTTTGGACTATTTTTTTTTTGTAAATTTGTAACTTTCCCCCACTTTTTTCATGTAAATTTGCAACTTTTTCTCATTAATTCACAAAATATTTTGACATGTTTTCTTGCAAATTCTTTACTTTTTTCCTCACTTTTCACATAACTTTGAAATCGCTTTCTTATTAATTGACAACAATTTGGGACAATTTCTCTTGTAAATTTGTAACTTTTCCCTCACTTTTTTCATGTAAATTTGCCACTTTTTCCCCATTAATTCACAAAAATTTCTGACATTTTTTCTTGCAAATTCTTTACTTTTTTCCTCACTTTTCACATAACTTTGCAACTTTTTTCTTATTAACTTGCAACAATTTTGGACAATTTTTCTCAGTTTGCAACTATTTAGCCTTTTTTTCAAACCTAGGATTGGCTCTGACTGTCATGATCAGGTTAGCGCGTGCCCTCCTCCCTTCCTGCTAGAGATTCCCCAGCTCCGCAGGTAATCTACACACCTGCGTGAGCGGACGCACCTGCTGTTTCTGCCTTGCCAGCGCTTATAAGGACCAATTCGTCAATGCTTCAGTGCTGGCTCATTGGGTATACTGCCTTCTCAAGCAAGCAAATATGTTTATTGTTATACTGTGAGGAACAGTGTTTAATTCCTCTTCTCCTCTTTTTCTCAGGTTGCTGCCATCTTTGCGGTGTGTCTCCGGGGCTTGTTGTGCGCTCATCTGCTCCATCACCCTCATCACCACTTCAGCTGTTTACCTCCACCCGGTCAGACACCTCACCTAGCTCCACTCCTCTCCTACTCTCTGCCAGCTTCATTCCGCTGGTTCGTCTATTCCTGCTAGGTCTCTCTGTCGGGTTCTCTGCTCAGCTTCCGTAAGTTTAGTTTGTCATTCCCCTTTCCCGGTCTTCCTCCTCCTACTAACTAGCTCTCGTCTCCTTCTTACAGGCTGAGTCCTCCTCTGGCGAGCGGCATCTTTCCCTAACTGTGCATCTCCAACTGATTACGCATGCGCTGGCGTCTGTTAGTGCTTCGTCACGTCAAAGTGCTATTTTGTCCGCTTTTGTTTGTTTTTATTGATTTTGTTTTTAATTTTTTATCTCTGTTTGGTGATATTAGTTTTTGTTTGGTGCTAGCTTGGTATTGGTCTCGCTGAAAAGCCCGATCAGACACGCGGGTGGGTCGGACCCCCGGCTGGGCTGTTTTTACCGGGCTAGGCTACCTGCTAACCTGTTTTTAGCCTTTTTAGCTGTTTTTAGCTAACTTGTTTTTAGCTGTTTTAGCTGTTTTTGGCTGGCTGGCTGGCTGGCTATCCACCTCATCGCCTGGAACGCCATGGCTCCATCCCTGATGTGTATCCGTTGTGTATCCCTCCTCAGTAAGGTTTCTGAGCTGGAAGTAAGACTCTCCAACCTCTACAAGATTCGGGAGGCTGTGGAACATCCCGATACCATTATACTTGGGCGAACAACAGCTCCGGCAACCGATTCGCAGCTGGCAGAGACGGCTACCTACCTGGGGGAGTTTAGCGCATCTCCATCTCCGTCCAGTTCCACCCCTGCTCCGGTTCCGGCTTCTTCAGATGTCCAGGACCACAGCAATCGACACTGGCTTCGTCTCGGGGCTAAACCCAAAGCCCCGGTTGGTACTTCTCAAAATTAATGTGTGCCCTGGACCTTGGTTGGACCAGCTAGCAATCATCGTTGGTCTGCCAGATAGGGTCGCGCCTCTTCTCTTCCCCTGCTCCTGGAAAATAAATTCGACATCCTTTCTCTGGAGGATTTTCCCCACCTGGACACTGGCCGTCCGCCCGTGGCCTCTCATCCTCCTTCTTCCTCTCCCTCAGCGGCGGCTCAGGTCCGCAAACCACCGACTAAGACTACTCTAGGTGTGTCAAATTACACACCAGCTCCAAACAGAAGAGAGCGCATCACCCGGCCTTCACAGCAACAACACCCTTGACAAAATTATTCTCCACGTCAGAATCCATGGACTAAATCCCCCAGACAACGCTGGTAATAGGTGACACGATTATGAGGAATGTCAGAAGCAGGTACTGTACCACTAGATTTTTTCCCGGGGCTAGAGTCTCTGACATTGAAGCCCTTATCCCTGACCTGCTAAATGAATTCCCCCACGTTCAAACTGTCATAGTTCATGTTGGATGCAATAACATCCCAGATGAAGTGTCGGAGATTTTAAAGAGTGACTTCAGAAGCCTTCTGTCCACTCTTTACCTCCGCCAAAGGGGGAGGTTATGTGATCATCGGCGTTGGTTTGTCTGTTTGTCTGTTTGTTTGTTTGTTTGTTTGTTAGCAAGGTAACTCAAAAAGTTATGGACGGATTTTCATGAAATTTTCACAGATTGTCAGAAATGGGGTATCCTACAGATGATTCGATTTTGGTGTTGATCCGGATCACCGTCCACAAGAAAACCGCCATTACGCAAAATGCCATTTTCGTGAATAACTACTAAACCACTAATCCTATCATTGTCAATCCAATTGCTTGTCATATGTTTTCATGGTCAAGGAATCTGAAAACGTACACACAAACACTGTATGGGGGGAACTGTGGCGCTAAACCGCCATTACGGAAAATGCCATTTTCGTCAATAACTACTGAACCACTAATCCTATCATTGTCAATCCAATTGCTAGTCATATGTTTTCATGGTCAAGGAATCTGAAAACGTACACACAAACACTGTATGGGGGGAACTGTGGTGCTTGGCGGAGGTCTGCGCTCTCCGAGTGCTTTTCTAGTATGAACTGTGGCATATGTGCGTTTATCTCTGGGCCTTTGGCACCTCTCAGAAGAGGCTGCAATTATTTTAGCAGAACTCTTAGTCTTAATACTTGGTTGTGTTTTACTTGTCCTATTTTTAACATTGGTTTTGTAGACAATTTTAACTTGTTTTGGAACCGCCCATCACTTATGAGGCCTGATGACATCCACCCAAATAAACTTGGTGCACGTGTTTTAAGAGACAATCTGTTCTATTCCATTCAGTGTTTTTTGGTACAGTGCCTGAAACTTGATGTGTTTACTCACTCTGAAGCTCTTGGGTCTGTCAATCAGCCTTTTTTTTGGTTCTGTTTCCACTTCCCATATTAATCCCATTAATCTGTCATGTGGTGATCCTCGCGGATCACCAAGAGACGCCACAGAGTTCACCAGAGAGTTTGGCTGAGATGTTATTTATTTTCAGACGTGACAAAACACAACTATGAACCCATAAGGGCAAACAAACACATGACTTAGACTTGGGCTCGTAGGGCTAACCCAGCCGCTACGAGCTAACTGTGACATAACTAAGATGACAGACCTGACATGAAGGTCTGCGGCACTCACAGGTATGACGAGGCACAGACCCAGGGCTTGGCAGGATGAAGCCACTGAGACGTAACGTTGACCAATGTCGACTAATACTCCTGCGTCTTACCGTCGTCAGTGCTGGGCTTAAAAGGGCGAAGCACTAACGACGGTAATGACAATCAGCTGACAGGCCGTTGACAGGCGGAAGCCCCACCAAGCACTTTCACAATAAGAGCCCGGCGAGGCCAGAATACAGCCCGCAGCTGTCAAAGCCGACAGTGAGAATAACTTAGCCCGAGCGCGATCAGAACTGGCGCTCGGGTCATAACAGTACCTCCCTCCACGGGCGGACTCCGAACGCCCCAAGGAACCACCCTGCCCCCCCCGCCCCCCCCAGGGTGGGAGGTTGGGGGACAGGTGCGGAGGGAGAGAAACCAACCCATGAACAAGACAAAAAACCATACAAGACAATGACAAGACTAACAAGGAAAAATGTACAAAGAAAAACAAAAACCAGAACTACAGGTTCAGAAAAACTAGATACAAGAACACATTACCTGCTCATACCAGACTTAACATGAAAAAACAAAAAACAGAGCATTACCCGCTCATACCAGACTACATGAAACAACAAAAAAAACCAGAGCACTACTCGCTCATATCAAACTATACAAGACAGAAACAGAGCATTACACGCTCATACCAGACTATGAAACAAAAACAGAGCATTACTCGCTCAAACCAAACTATGAAACAAAAACAGAGCATTACCCGCTCATACCAGACTATGAAACAAAAACAGCGCATTACTCGCTCAAACCAAACTATACATGAAACAAAAAAAACAAACAAAAAAAACCAGAGCACTACACGCTCTACCCAGACTATACATAAACCAGCAGGGCTACTGCAAACACACATGAAGCAATCTAAAATTGCTTAACATAACTTTCCTATGGTTAGACTGTGGCTTTCAAAAACACAAGAGACAATCTAAAATTGCTTTGACATAACATGACTATGACTTGACTGTGGCTTTCAAAACAAAGACATGAGCACTAGATACAACATAACCAGGACAAAGAAAAAAAAGGCACAAATACCGAGACACACCCAGGGACCACTACCACCCCCTGACAGTTTATGTCGACCGATGGTCAACGGAGGCGGACCAGGCGGCTCACCAGAGTCCAAAGTCCCGCACATCCGCTTCTCCGGTGGTCGAACTAGGTAGCCCCATGGCACACATAACAGGTCGGGTGGCCGAACCGAGGCGCCGAACCGGCGAAACAGTCCCTCCGGCGGTCGACCCGTGTCCCTCAGCCACCAGTCCAGGGCATCAACAACCCGCAGCGGCCTCCCTGACGAGAACAAAACTCGGGAGAACCGGGGCGAGCGAACAGGGACCCCCATGGTCCCCGGCGATGATGAAAAGGGGCGGTGATTCTGAGGGGATCGGTGAGCAGGACGAGCCAAAAATCCGCTCCGCGAAGAAGGGTCTGCAGCTCCTCCTCCACCAATGGACCACGCTCGCGCTGCATCACCGCTGGACCCAGATTGGGTCCCAGCTGCACCCACGTTGGGCCCCGATTGGGCCAGAACCGCACCTGTGGTGTACCCCGATTGGGCCTCCGACGAACCCACGTCGGACCCCGATTGGGCCGAAACCGCCCCTGCGGTGGGACCCGATTGGGCCTCCGGTGCAGCTCCGCTGACGAACTCCACCCCCGAACCTGGGACCTCCACCTCGGTGACTCCGACCCGTTCCCCACCGGCGACACTAAAACAAAGCTCGGGGACAGGAAAACCGGGATCAGCATCACCGGTAGCAACGGAACCCAGCGAGACGAGCTCGGGCGCAGCAGACGGCTGCTCCTCACTCGTCTCCCCAAGTGGCAGGCAAAAATGCTCAACAAAAGAGGACAGAGACATAAGAGGGAGCACTTGCCTGCACTCGGGTTCCGTTGCCACCCAGGACTCCGACGATCCGGGTTCAGGGCGACTCTTGTCAGCTGACTCGGACACAGCTGCGCCGGGCTCCGCAGCTGGCACGATGTCATCAGCAGCCTCAGGTTCCTCCCACACTGTCGTCCACGCCGACGACCCGTATAGCGTGGAGGCAGGGAACCCTTGACCCACTGGCTCGGACCGCTCCGGCGAGGAGACCCGGGGATGCTTCTTCATTGGCTCAGGCTCCGGGCCGCAGTCCGCTCCTCTCCTCCGTCCAAGAAGTGACTGCAGGGCCGGATGCAGGCTATCCAGCACTGCAGGGGCCCTCTTCATCCGGCGACGCTGGCCTGGCGTCGCGGACCGCTCAACGGGGGAGAACACAGAGGCAGTAGGTTTAATAATTTTATCCACAGCAGGTGGAGGGAGCTCGGGGGGCTGCGAACCCTGAACTCCGCCCCCAAGAGTCAGACAAGGCAGATCATTATTAAGATGTGACAAACAAACGATCACTTGCCTTCCTCCTGGGGCAGAGATGGTTCCTGCTGTGGGGGACGTCGTTCCTCCTTCTCCCCGCTGGATGGCGACAGAGGGCCCCCTAGGAAAACGAGGTGGGGCCGCTCTTGAAGATTCGCTGACGGGATATGCCGGCAGCGAGTCCAGCTGGGGATTCCGCTCTGGGTTGCCCGCGCCGTTACGCCGACGTCCTCGTCGGCCCCCAGACAGCACGTACTCCTGGACCTGCTCCGGGACGGGAACGGGACACCAACGCGGGGAGCGAGGATGCCTCCTCCTCTGCTTCCCGCTCTCTTCCTCCTCCAGCTCACGAAGAACCTCGCGCTGAGCGGCGAGTTCCTCCCACCTCGATATCACCTCCGGATGATCGTCGTAGTCGAGGGGAAGGCTGTCCAGGTACTCCTCAACAACGCCCAGATGCCAACGCATGTAACTGGAGGTGTCGTCAAATGTAGCGGCGAGGAGCGCCCCATCGGCGTATTCCAACGCGCTCGCTAGCTCCTGGTCCAGACGCCGACCGCGGCCCCTGGAAGACGGCATTCTCCAGACGCTGACACCCAAACGAGAAGAAACAACAGTCCAATAAAGGCACAAACTCCCGGTGAAACGGCGTCTCAATGCAGCGAACCCGTTTGGGCGACCTGGCAGGAGTATACTGTCATTTGGTGATCCTCGCGGATCACCAAGAGATGCCACAGAGTTCACCAGAGAGTTTGGCTGAGATGTTATTTATTTTCAGACGTGACAAAACACAACTATGAACCCATAAGGGCAAACAAACACATGACTTAGACTTGGGCTCGTAGGGCTAACCCAGCCGCTACGAGCTAACTGTGACATAACTAAGATGACAGACCTGACATGAAGGTCTGCGGCACTCACAGGTATGACGAGGCACAGACCCAGGGCTTGGCAGGATGAAGCCACTCAGACGTAACGTTGACCAATGTCGACTAATACTCCTGCGTCTTACCGTCATCAGTGCTGGGCTTAAAAGGGCGAAGCACTAATGACGGTAATGACAATCAGCTGACCGGCCGTTGACAGGCGGAAGCCCCACCGAGCACTTTTACAATAAGAGCCCGGCGAGGCCAGAATACAGCCCGCAGCTGTCAAAGCCGGCAGCGAGAATAACTTAGCCCGAGCGCGATCAGAACCGGCGCTCGGGTCATAACATAATCCAAATAATCTTCACTGTTTCGATCAGCCTTCGATTTATAACCCTACAGAGATTGTGTCTGTCTCCCGTTACCCAAAATATTATAACCCAAGACAAATACAACACAACCTGATAAACACAAGTCTTTCTGCAGCTCCTCCTCATTCACCACCCCCCAACTTTGCCCGTCTTCTCCCTTAGAGAACTTTTCTCTGCTCCCCCTAAAGTTAATAAAAAAAGTTAATAAAAATAGAATCCATAAACATCCCAAAGTGATTAAACAAAATGTTGATAAAATTCAAATCAAACATGAAGTCTCTAAATTTAATAATTTGGCCCCTGTTCCTCCTCAAAATTTAAAAATTAAATGTGGTCTATTAAATATTAGGTCTCTAAGTCCCAAGTCTATTCTAGTCCATGATCTATTAATCGATCATCAGATCGATTTATTATCCCTCACAGAGACCTGGCTTGGGCAAGATAATTATGTTGGTATGAATGAATCAACTCCCTCTGGTTATTTGAACTGTCATAACCTCAGAGGTTCTGGTCTTGGAGGTGGAGTGGCGGCAATTTTTAATTCTAAATTACGAGTTAATGTCAAGCAAAAATCATGTTTTCATTCATTTGAGGGCCTGGTCCTCAGTGTGGGGCATGTTGGCTATCTTGGCTTGAACCCAATTCTCTTTGCCATAGTTTACCATCCTCCCTCGGCCTACTCAGAGTTTCTATCCGAATTTGCTGAATTTTTAGCTGATTTAGTGCTGAAATCAGATAGAATAATTATTGTAGGGGACTTTAATATACACGTTGATGTAGAGAGTGACTGTCTTAATAAGGCATTCAATTCAATTTTAGACTCAACGGGGTTTTCCCAGAAAGTAGAAAATTCTACCCATTATCTCCACCATACATTGGACCTTGTTTTGACTTATGGTATAAATATAGAAAATCTGGTAGTGTCTCCTCATAATCCTGAACTGTCAGACCATTGTCTGTTAACCTTTGATTTCACTATTTCTGATTATTTGACTCCTAAAAAAAAATACTACTACAGCAGATGTCTTTCAGATGACGTTACCAAATTTTTGCAGATTGTCTCCTTTATACCATGGGTCAACACAATGGAAATAAAAGATGGAGAGCCTGCTCCTTTCATAATTGATAGCATGGTAGATAGTGTTAAAGCCTCTCTCTAGATTTGGTGGCCCCTTTAAAAAAGAAAAGTCTAACCAGAGATTTCTAACCTCTTGGTTTAACTCAGACACTCGTAGCTTAAAACAGAAGACTCATCAATTGGAAAGGAAATGGCGTTCTACTGGTTTAGATGAGTTCTATTTAGCGTGGAGAAATCATCTCTTAATTTATAAAAAATCTCTTAGAAATGCTAGATCAAGTTATTATTCTGCATTAATAGAAGCAAATAAGAATAACTCCAGGTTTCTTTTTAACACTATAGCCAGGCTGACAAAGAGTCAGGACTCGGTCAATCCTCACATCCCTCCTGAGCTTTCTAGTCAGGACTTTCTGAACTTTTTCAATCATAAGGTTTTATCTATTAGAGATAAAATCATTCAGATTCTTCCTACCGTAAACTCAAGTACATTAACTACTACAACTCCCTCAATTGATATCTGTTTAGATAAGTTTACTCCAATCGACCTCTTAGAGCTGGATAAAATAATCTCCTCATCTAAGCCTTCATCTTGCCTTTTGGACCCTATTCCTACCAGGTTATTTAAAATTGTCTTCCCAATTATTGGTAGACGTATTCTTCATATAATTAATTCTTCTTTAACTCTGGGTTATGTACCACTGGCTTTTAAAATTGCTGTAATTAAACCCTTACTCAAAAAGCTGATGCTCGATCCAGGAGTTTTGGCTAACTATTGACCAATCTCTAATCTGCCTTTCATTTCAAAAATCTTGGAAAGAGTTGTTTGACGTGCAATTGTTTGACCACTTACAGGGAGTTGGTTTGTTTGAGGAGTTTCAATCTGGGTTCAGAGTTCATCACAGCACTGAAACTGCCTTAGTGAAGGTCACTAATGACCTCCTTATCGCATCTGATAATGGACTTGTTTCATGTTCTTGTCCTTTTAGATCTTAGTGCAGCCTTTGACACTATCAATCATGCCATTCTACTTGATAGATTAGAACACTATGTTGGACTAAATGGAACTCTGCTGCAGTGGTTTAGATCTTATTTGTCCGACAGATTTCAGTTTGTTCACATCAGTGATGAATTTTCTTCCAACTCTAAGCTCAGTCAGGGAGTTCCACAGGGATCTGTGTTAGGCCCTACTCTTTTTAGTTTATATATGCTTCCGTTAGGCAATATCATTAGAAAGCACTGTATATATTTTCATTGTTACGCAGATGACACACAACTATACCTGTCAATGAAGCCCGATGATTGTAATCAATTAGCCAAGTTAGATGCCTGTCTTAAGGATATCAAAGCCTGGATGACTTGTATATTTCTGCTATTAAACTCAGATAAGACTGAAGTCATTCTTGTTGGCCCAAAACACCTTAGAAATTCCTTTCCAAATCATGCTCTTAATTTAGATGCCACCACTCTCACTCTGAATAGTTCTGTGAGGAACCTTGGAGTTATTTTTGATCAAAATCTGTCCTTTAATTCACATATTAAATTTGTTTCTAAGACTGCCTTCTATCATCTGCGCAATATTGCCAAGATTAAGAGCATCTTGTCTCTGAATTATGCTGAGAAACTGACCCACGCCTTTGTCAGCTCTCGTTTAGATCATTGTAATTCATTATTATCAGGTTGTCCTAAAATATCCTTAAAAAATCTTCAGTTGATCCAAAATGCTGCTGCAAGAGTTCTAACTGGTTCTAGAAAAAGAGATCATATCTCCCCGGTTCTGTCCTCCCTTCATTGGCTTCCCATAGAGTTTAGAATTAAGTTTAAAATCCTTCTTCTCACTTTCAAACCTCTTAATAATCAGGCCCCCTTATATGTAAAAGATCTGATATTACCTAACCATCCTAATAGAGCACTACGCTCCCAAAATGCTGGATTACTTGTAATGCTCAGAATCTCCAAAAGTACACTGGGAGGAGGAGCCTTCTGCTATCAAGCTCCTTCTCTGTGGAACCAGTTACCACTCTGGGTCCGGGAGTCAGACTCGGTCTCTGTTTTTAAGAACAGGGTAAAATCCTTCCTTTTTAATATAGCCTACGATTAGGGAGGGATTTTGTGTCTCTTAACCCCGCTTCTGTTTTATGTCTGTCCTCTTCATTGTCTCTATCCCCTCACCCTCAGCCAGTCGCAGCAGATGACTGCCCCTCCCTGAGCCTGGTTCTGCTAGAGATTTCTTCCTGTTAAATGGGAGACTTTCCTCTCCACCGTTGCTAAGTGCTTGCTCACAGGGGATCGTCTGATTGCTGGGTCTTTCCGAAATTGTGGGGTTTTCTTTGCATTTTGTAGCGCTATGAGATGACTTCTGTTGTGATGTGGCGCTATATAAATAAAGCTGAATTGAATTATCTTTTTGGATTAGTAAATTGTGGTTAAACGTAGCTTCTCTGTGTTGTGTGTGTGTTTCCTCTGGTGTGGCACCCTGCATGTGAGCTGACTATTCTCTCAACATGAGACTGACTACGATAATACTTACTGTGTCCCCCTCAATATTTACTTTTGAGAAAATATGCTGTTTATCCCCCTCCCCCCCAACAGTGAAATGAAATATCCACCCATGCTCCCAATGAGAACCTTGGCATCTTAAACTCTGCCCCTCCAGCTCTGCCTGCAGCCTTTTTGTCAAGGCCACCATCTACAAAGCATACATCATATCAGGTCTCACTACAGTCTTGTAAATCTTCCCTAAAGTTGCTGAAGCTTCAGTGTCAGCTTAAGCATTTAACATTTTTAATGATATTGAGAATTAGCAGCCCTGGAAACTTTTACATCAACTTAGACACATAATATTGAGAGTCCAGGTTTCAGTTTACTTTGCATTTAAAGTGCTGTGTGTAAGTTTATCTCTTTTTCCCACTCACTGTCAAAATCTAATCAGCAGCATATGCGCAACTGGGCCGAGGAACAAATGAAGAAGCATATGGATTATGAGCTGTAGTACTGCAACAATCTGTCCAGCCTAGGAGTGCACACACACAAACACACATACACACTAACACTAACACTAACACACACACAAAGAGGAAAAAAAGGGAGTCAAGCATCCAAAAGGAGCACCTCACTGATGGAGATGTACAACAACACCTGCCGATTGTGAAAGACAAATCAACTGACAGATCCACGTTGCCAGTGACAGATCCTCTCTACAATGGGTATTGGCTTCATCACACACGCCCCGTTGAAACACAGTCTGGAAATTAATTTTATGCCTGATTTAGTACACACTGGTGCCTGAAAGCACCTGCAGCTGATACCATCAGCATCCGAGCCACTTCATCTTGCCCCGAGTCTCGAAACATGGAAGGGGAAGTCACAGTTTTCTCTTACAGTGACACACAGTCAGTTCCAATGCTGAGCGAGGGGGTTCAGCCTCATGAGGTTTTCTCTGATGGTGATTTGTCATCCTGAGACACGAGGCTTCATGTGTGTATCAGTAGTGTGCTGGATATAGCATTATTGTGGTGGGTCTGGAGTGAGTTTCATCTCTTATGACCTTCTCCAGACAACTTTTCATACTGTGTGTTTGGCAAAGGATTATTTGTCCTGTTAAAGGTCAGGCTTCTCTTACTGAGGACACTGAAAGTTGATGGGTGGATAGGTGGTTGGAGGGTAGGAAAAACACAATGATTCTTGATGGTAGATTAAAGGTTCTAATCTTTGCAAAGATCTTTCGCTCATCTCTGCCAGCTCTCTCTTATTGGACTTCATGAAATGGGAGTGGGATGCAATCAATTCTTGTCAGCTACAGGGACACGGACTTCAAGGGAGTATGTAGGTATATACAGGGCAAATTTACACTTTTATACACCCCATATGAATGTATATTTAATACTAAACCTGTAATAAAAGTTCATTCCCAGTGTAGTCAAGAATACACAAAGACCAGATGGAGACCAGAGTGTACAAGGGCCAAGATTTTGATTTTGATTAAGATCAAGTCAAGACCAAGACAGGAAAAAGAACAAGTTGAGACCACTGTTTGTGCATGTCTTTGTCTAAGCTTGAGCTTGACTTCTTAAAGTCTTGGTATTCTCAGTCTTCACTCCAGTAATACATTCAGTCATGAAGACCTACAGACCTGGGAATGTCCAGCAGAGCCTCCTTCTTCCTCTAAAGTCTGCCAGTGGTCAAAAAGAGCCTTTCTTTGTGTTATTTCCTTGCTACCCTTTAAATTTTGCATGTGTCTTGGTGTGCAGCCTACCTCCACACTGGCCCTTTTGCCTTTCATTATCAAGTTAGAAGCAGACTGAGACATTAGTGTCTCTTCCTGTGTTACGATAATCAGTTAATAAATCAATTATTAATTAATGCATCAAGATACGCTCCCTTCTCAAAGTATTAGAACAGTGACACAAGTTTTGATATTTCAGCTGTTTACCAAAACATATTCAAGATACATTTATATTATCAATATGGGCTTAAAGTTCACACACTTTAATTTGAGAGTATTCACATCCAAATTGGAGGAATGATTTAGGAGTTACAACCATTTTATACTAAGTTTCCTCATTTCAGGCACTCAAAAGTAATGGAACAAATTAACATTACTATAAATAAAATGTTCCTTTTTAATACTTTTTGAGTACTTTATAGGAAATGACTGCCTGTAGTCTGAAACCCCATGGAGATCACCAAACACTCTGCTCCTCTGTGATGCTTCACCAGGCCTTTACTGCAGCTGTCTTCAGTTGTTGCTTATTTGTGGGTCGTTCTGCCTTAGGTTTTGTCTTAAGTAAGTGAAATGCTGCTCAGTGAAATTGAGAACTGGTGACTGACTCAGTGATTCTGGAGTATTTCATTTCTTTGCCTTAAAAGAATTCTGAGTTGCTTTCACAGTATGTTTTTGGTCATTGTCCATCTAGACTGGGAAGTACCATCCAATCAACTTTACAGTATTTGGCTGAATCTGAGCAGACAGTATATCCCTGTATACTTCAGAATTCATCCAACTTACCTCTGTCTTCTGTCACACCATTAGTAAACACTAGTGACCCAGAAGCCATACATGTCCATGCATCACACTGTCTCCACCATGTTTTACAGAAGATGTGGCATGCTTTGGATCATGAGCCACTTCCTTCTTCCAATCATTCTGGTACAAGTTGATCTTAGTTTTATCTGTCCAAAGAATGCTGTTCCAGAACTGTTTCGAGGTTGTTGTTTTTTTTTTTTTTTTTGGCAAAGCATAACCTGGCCTAACCAGGCCACCCCCACTCCCACCCCCCGCCGCCCCTCAAAGGGAGCCCACGCAGCCATTTGATTTAAGGAGATTTTAATTTGGTGCTTGAGCCAAACATGGACAGGTCAAATCCTAAGTCTCTAACTAATGTATCCAAATCTGCTGCTACAGTACGGTCATATATGGACTTTTATAAACTGCTTGACCCCTGGAGGAATTCCAACCCTACTACTAAACAAGATTCTTTTGTTTCCTCTTGTCCATCATTTTTACTCAAGAATAGATTTGGTTTTTTTTGTTTGTTTTTTTTTTGCTCGATAATAGAATACTCTCATTTGTTGCCAAGAGTCTTTATCAGAGCATTGTTATTTCTGACCATTCCCCTGTTCAGTTAGATTTGAATTTCCCACATAACATCAAATACCAACATACATGGAGGCTGGACCATTATTACTATCCCACAAGTCATTTCAAAATTTTATCTTAGAGCAAACTGACTTTTTCCTTGACACCAACATCACACCAGGCATGTCATACATCACTATATGGGAGACACTAATAGCCTTCTTTAGGGATCAAACAATATCATATGCATCCCATGTTAAAAAAGAGCATGGTCGTCATCTTGCTGAGCTCTCTCATGAAATACAAATGTTAGAGATCAAATATGCTGATACTCCTAATTCGAAACTTTATAATCAGAGACTGTTATTGCAAGCTGAGTTTGATAATCTCTCAACTTAAGAAGCTGAAAGACTACTATGAGCATAGTGAAAAGGTTGGTACACTATTATCTCACCCACTTAAACAAGCTTCTACCAACCATACAATAGCTGAAATTCACACTACTCAAGGTTCAGTAACTACACATCCCACAGTTATAAATGAACAGTTCACAGAGTTTTATACCAATCTTTACACATCACACCAATCTTTACACATCACAATCATCTGTCTCCTCAAATGAGGATGAGATGCTTTTTGAACAATTAAGAAATACCAATGATCAGCCCAGACGATCAGTCTATTCTGGATTCTGGCATATCAAAGGAAGAAACAGAAACAGGCTATTAGTGCTATGCAAGATGGGAAATCGCCAGGTCCAGATGACCCATGGAGTTTTATAAACTTTTGTCATCTAAATAAACCCCTGTTTTGTGCAAATTATTTGAGGAAATTCTCACAACAAAAAAATTACCAGATACCATGTCTCAAGCAATCATAATTGTTTTACCTAAAAAGAGTAAAGACCCACGGGACTGTAGTTCTTACAGACCAATAAGCCTCCCATGTTGTGACTATAAAATTCTAGCTAAGGTCCTGTCCCGTCGCCTCGACTCAGTGATACCAAAAATTATAGACCAAACAGGTCTATAAAAATTATACCAAAAATTATAGATCAAACAGGTTTCATACCTGGGAGACAATCTTTTTACAATATGCGTCGATTATTTAATATGCTGTATTCCTCCCATTCCACATATCAGCCAGAGGTGGTAGTTTCCCTGGATGCTGAAAAGGCATTTGATAGTGTGGAATGGGAGTATTTATTTAAAGTGAGCACGGTGGTGCAGTGGTTAGCACTGTTGCCTTACAGCTAGAAGGTTCCTGGTTCAAATCCCCAGGCTGGCAGGGGTAGGAACCTTTCTGTGTGGAGTTTGCATGTTCTCCCTGTGCTGCGTGGGTTTACTCCGGGGGCTCCGGTTTCCTCCCACAATCCAAAGACATGCATGTTAGGTTAATTGGCTGTTCTAAATTGTCCCTAGATATCTGTTTCCTATAGGCCCTTAGAATAGAGGGTTAGTACTAGTGAAAGCGCTTTGAGTGGTCTTTGTGACTAGAAAAGCGCTATATAAGTGCAGGTTAGTTAGTTAGTTAGTAAAGTCTTGGGTAAATTTGGATTTGGCCCAACCTTTTTACCTTGGGTTAAAATAATTTATGCATCACCATTGGCCTCAGTCTGCACAAATTCTACAACATCAAAATATTTTAGATTGCATCATGGTACAAGACAGGGCTGTTGTTTATCATCATTTCTTTTTGATTTAGCGATAGCCCTTAGCTATTGCTCTGAGAAAGAATGACAAGATCAGTGAGGTGACAAGATATGATCGATTACATAAAGTATCGTTACATGCAGATGACCTTCTGGTGTACTTGTCAAAACCTATAGACTCTATCCCTGCTTTAATTGACACGTTAAATTTGTATGGTAGAATCTCTGGCTGCAAAGTTAATTTTTCAGAAAGTATTTTGTTCCCCATAAACCAGCTGGCAATGGCAAGTGACTTCAGCTCTTTCTCCTTTAATAAAGCCGAAGAGTTTACCTATC